>CM044309.1:77272500-77512500 GCA_024291935.2 Okapia johnstoni
CGGGGGTCGCGGCGAGCGTTTTTAGTGCGCGGGTCGCAGCTTGCTCACTGTGCGCCGGCGAGGCCGCTCCGGGCTGTCCTTGTCCTCCCCGCACTTAGTCTAAGAGGAAGAAAGCAAACAAGACAGAGGAGTGAAGCCCCCGTACATACATGCGCCGGGGGGAGATGTCAGGCGCTGCTCCACCTTCCAAACAGTCACAGATCAAACAGTGTCACCCGCCGCCGGAGCGCCACTTGGTGCCCCGCGCTCCCCGCGGGGCTGTGCCGCCAGGATCGCCGCTTCTTCGGAGGCGAAATCTAATGCAAACACATTTTGATCATGGATTTTTGGCCGCTCTTGATCTTCCAACAGAAAAATTTTGAAAAATACACAAAAAGCACCCCCCTGCCGAAAAAAAAAAAAAAGCCAACAACAACAACCCGGAGAGAGTGCGCGAAGGGGTGAAGAGCAGCCATTCACTGGGTGGGCGAGATGAGCGTGGACGGTCCCCCCAAACTCCTGGGAGAGAGGAGATGCACTCTCGCTCGCTCCTCTTTTCAGTGAAATATAACACACATTCGGATCGCAGAGCTTTCAGACAGTCTCAACTGATAGACAGACACATCGAGCTGCTTTTCCGGCTTCAGTTTTTACTCCTCCTCCTCTCGCCAACGTCACCCTGACAATTACAAATAGGTCTCTCACAAACCATACCTGTCAATCTTTTTAATTGCTTTGTTTTCTTTTTTTTCCCCCCGAGCTAAACAATATGACACAAAAAAGAAATCTTAATACGGCATAACATAAAAGATTGCACGTTGGAGAAAGACATTGAGGGGCTTGTTATTGTAATCCACTGGCTGACCGTGGGTGAAGCCCATGTGTTATTAGCCAAGTTGAGTAGACACTAGTTCCTGCAGATTTTTAAACCTGCGACTCTCCCCCTCCGCCCCCGCTTGTACACTCACACACACGCACCCACGTGGACACAACCTACCCTTGGACGAGGAATGTCCGACATTTGAGATAAAAATACCTGTGTCACTTTTGCAATCCTAGTTTGGGGGTTAGATGTGATTGGGGAGGGGCACTGTGCGGCTTTTATATTTTGGTAATTAATGGATAAGTGGACAATAAGGAAACATGTTTCACTACAATGTATTCCTTTAATAAAAATTTAATGATGGACTTTGCTCATTACACAAAAAAATGTGGAAAATACTTAATCTGGCCCCTCTGTGAGAAGTGAATTGATTATTTGGTCAATACAAACAGGGAGATAATTGACACGATGGGACGGCAGATCTTCCTAGCTGGGTTACAAAAAAAGGTCCTCATACATCATGGCAACGTCTCCAGTTCCATTAAGGCCCTCGGCAACAATCCCCCCCTCCCCGCCCACGAAGTTTAAGATGTTCGTGTGCTCTGGGAATTTGACCCTCTGGTTTCCAGTATCTGTGTTTCTTTCCCAGTGGGAAACCTGTAACAGTCTTGTAGAGGCCACTTAAAACAGTCATGGAAAAACATGAAGTCTTGGCCAAAATAAATAAAATGGCTTAGTTCGTGCAACTTACATGGGACAGACTAAGAGCAAGAAGGCACGGGAGAGGCTTTGCGGGGACGAAGGCCAACAGCCTGGGGCGCAGGATGCCCTGGGCGCCCCCCCCCGCCGGCGCTGGGGGCTCCTGCGCCGGCACCAGCGCCCAGGGCTCACCGCCCCGGCCCCGGGCCCGGGCCGTGCCCCGCCGCCCCGGCCGCGCTCGGGGTTGATTCGTACCACCTTGCAAGGAAGTGAACGCTCCGCACGGGAAGGGGAGGCGCCTGCGCCGGCCGCCGGGCGCCGCGCAGCTCCGAGGACGCCCCGGGCTGCCGCCGGCTGTGGGCCGCGGCGGTCGCGGGACGTGCGGGTGCCCTCGCCGCCCCCCTCACCCTTTTAGAGGAGTCAAATCCGGCTTTTAGACCGTGGGGAGGGTGGGGATATCCGGTGCCTCCCGGCCGCTGGGAGGAAGGGGGAGGGCGGAGAGGATCTTTGGCCAGTCTGCGCCAAGCAGATTCAAACCAAAACAAAAAGATTAAAGGAGCAGCGGCCGGGGCGGCAGCGATCCCCCAGCCCGGACCCCGGGGGTGGCGCGCCCGGGAACCGCGGGGGCTGCGCGGACTCCCCGCGCAGCGCGCGCGGCGGGGCAGGAGGGGGGGAGCGGGCGCCAAGCGTAGTGGGGAAAGGGGGGGGGAGCCGAGGGGAGGGCGCGGGCCGGAGGAGGGGCGGACCCGCCCGCTCCGCCCGCCGCGCGGAGCCGAGCCTCGCCGAGCGTCCGGGACTGGGCGCGACCCCGGCCAGGGGCGGCGCAGAAAGCAGGCAGAGCCGCGGGCCATGCAGAGGCTGGCGCTCGCTGGGACCCGAGCCATCGTGGACATGTCGTACGCCCGCCACTTCCTGGACTTCCAGGGCTCGGCCATCCCTAGCGCGATGCAGAAGCTGGTGGTGACCCGGCTGAGCCCCAACTTCCGCGAGGCCGTCACCCTGCGCCGGGACTGCCCGGTGCCACTCCCCGGGGACGGAGACCTCCTCGTCCGGAACCGGTGAGCCCGGCGCGCGCCCCCCCCCCGGCCCCGGCCCGCGCCGCGCCGCGCGCCGCGCTCTCCGCTCCCCCGGCTGTCCCGTGCCCGCCGGCGTCCCCACTCCCGGCGCGCGCTCGGGCGCACAGTCCGACTTTGCGAGATCCCGGGAAGTTGAACCCGCCGCCATCTGGCGAAGGCGAACGTAATGAGACTGTTGCCGGTGTGAATATCCGATGGCACCGAACGTCCTCATAACGGAGGGTTATTTTAATTTGGGATTCCCCTCCCCTCCCCCAGCCCCCTCCCTCCTCCTCCCCCTCCCGCTCCCGAAATAAAACCGACGGGACCCAGAAGGGGAGGCTCCCCGTCCGGCCCACCCGCGCGCACCCACGGCTCCGGCGATCGCCTAATCTTTAGGGTGGAGTTGGGAACAGCCTGGACACAAACCGCGACGTTTAGGTAACGTGCTTTGGAGGAAGGAGGCCGGGGCACCAGCTGGCTCTTCCTGTGCGCTCCAGGTTGGCAGCTGCCTGGCTGTGGCGGAGCCTGTCGCTGGATGTGTTGGTGTGCACCTCGCCGGTGCCGTCTGCGTGTTGTCAGCTCTGTGTGACTGTCGTCTGTGCCCTGCAGTGGACTGCGGGGCGCGCGTCCCGGGCGGCGGGCCGGGGCGGGGGCATGGCCGCAGGTTTTGCAGACCGGATGAGGTTCGGGTCGTCGCCCGACCTTCGGACTGTGTTTCCCACCTCCACACTGCCCACCTTAATTTGTTTCCATCTCACTAATCTTTAGTAACTGCTGAAGCAGCAAGAGGGAAGGAACCTCACTCTTCAGAGCCGTGCCCGCGGCTCGGCGGTGGGTCCCCTCGCTGCCTGACTTGCAGGCGGGGCGTCCGCTTCCTCCATCCCCCTTGGAGAGAGCTGGGCTCGCCCGCCCGTTCAGTCCCGTCTGTGGGGCGAGTGGTGCATATTTCAGGTTGCGTAATACTTTCGGAAGGAGAAGTAACTTCTGGTTGTAACCAGGACGTCAGTGGTGCGCTCGAAAGCACCCAGTCCTCGGAGAGGACTGAAGGACGGTGTATCTTATCTAAACAGCTTGGGGCAAATGCTGAACGGTCCATTTTAGAGATTCGTATCAGCCTTCCAAACCTGGCTGGGAGCCTTCGGAATTCTGACCAGGATGTCAGACTTCCGGGAACCTGCTGGAGAGGTGGAAAGCGAGTGAGCCAAGGGTGGGACGGAGTGGAGGCTGGGAAAGGGGTGGGGGCAGGGGGCGCCTGAACCGGTGGGACCCGGGCTTCGGAGGATTTCTTCATCGGTACCAGGAACCGCTAAGGCAGTTGAGATCCAGACGCGCGTCCTGCCAAGTTGAAAAGAAGGGTGGGTGAGTGTTCACGCAGGACATACAAAACACACGAGTGATTTGCTGAAAGTGAGAGGAGACTCAGATTGAAAAAACCACCGAAGAAACCCAACAGGCAAAGTTTCACGCAGGCTTCCCCCCCCCCCCCCCATACTGCTCACTGTGAACTGTGAGCACTGATGGCACACACAGGGACTGCTTGGGAAAAGAACACCTTTTACAAACAGGGTGTGAAGTGAGGAGGGGGGGGCGACTGAGCGGAGTGGGCAGGCGAAGGTGTGAAGTTGCCGCACTCCCAGCAGCCGCGCGGTGGGGACCCCCGCCTGCGCCGCCGTGGAAGTGTTCCTGCCCGCAGGACCGGCCTGCCCGCCTGCGGGGCACCAGCTCCGCAGCGTGTGCGCGCCCCTTTCCTGCGCTGGGTCACCAGGGCCGGTCCCCAAACTGGGTGGTTGGTCGGAGTTCTGGAGCGCCGGCTGCCATGTTGGATGCTCTCAACTTGGGTTGCTTTAAGATCCACGCCTCTATCTTCCATCCACAGATGCCAAGAATCCCTTTAATATAAATAGGATATTTATAGTCACCGTTTGACCTCTAGCTTCTACCTCGAAGTCCGTCACAGAAGAAGGGGGCGCGTTTTCTGCTTGTGGGGAGGGGGCGGACCTCTGCCTGCCCCTCTCCTTGCTCTGCTGGAAAATCTGCCCCTACCCCCCAAACTCTGGGAAGATCCTTTATTCTAGCAAATTGTCAGTAGGGGTGGCATTTTATAGATTTTTTTTTTTAAGAATAGAGGCCCAATACTTCACTGCAGGTTAGTTCATTTTAATCCCAGAGCAAATCGCCCCGAACAGTGTGAACTGCATGACAATTCTGTGCAAGAGCTTCTCATTTTTATCGTAATAACAATAAAAAAAAAAATCTGCTCCGGAGTGAATGGATTCAGCCCAAATTCACTTGTTTGGAAAGGTGTCTGGGGGGTTTTAATTGTGCTCCGTCTGACTTTCTCTTTCAGCGGAACCTTTTGCACGTGTCTTTCCATTTTAACAGAAAATACAAATTCTTTATTCACAGTGACGGAGGTGCTTTTTAAGATATCGATTTAGGATAATCAAGTTTATCATTTAGGAAAGGTGTGAGAAGGGGACCTAGAATCCTTCTAGAACGTGTTCAGGCCTTTCCTTTATCCACTTCTGGCCTTGGCTTACTAACATCCGAGGAAACCCCGCTTCCCTCCTCGGAAAAGAGAAGAGGAGAAAGGGAGAAAGACTCCGACTCCCTCTGGTTTGGTTCACGCACTATTTTTAGATTTTTCTTTTTTTTATAAGATACTGCCACATTATTTCGTTTCCAAATATTTCTAACGATTTTCTGTTCAAATGTAAGATGATGGAGCAAAGAGTTTGTAGGACCGGCACAGAGAAGGTGGGGGATGGGGAGGGCATTTTTGATAAAACGTTTGTTGCTCACGGGAGGGTAACTATTCCTGCTCATTCTCCAGGCCAAGAATTTTTTTTCTTCATTCTTCCTTTTCTTTTCTTTATCACTTTTTTTTTCTTTTTTTTAAGGAAGGTCTGGTTTGGCGAACTTTGTCTCCCAGTATTGAAGGTTTTTGCTCTGGACTTGAGTCTTCGGGTTTGGTTCTTATTCACAGAAAACCCATTGCCTCCCCTCGGATCACTGCCCAGTTTCACAATAAACATGACGAAAGGGCTCATCACTTTTTAGTGTAAATAAACCGAGTGACTCCGTAAGGGTATATATACTGGGGGAGAGCCCCAACCATCCCGTTCTTTTTCCCGGGGCTCGTCGATTTTTGTCTTTTGCGTGGGTCTGCCTGTCGGATCGCTAGACCCATGCACTCATTAAAAGCACGTAGTTTAAATTAAAGGGGTACAGGCGAGTCTCCAAATGCACGCATCCTCCCTAGCGCGTCTTCTCTTTCTTTTTCTCGCTCACTCGCCCTTTCTGTCTGCTGCTCCCCAAACCCGGACTCCTGCCCACCGCGCCTGCCGCTCTTGAACTTGTTTCTTTTGGAGCTGAAGGCGCCGGCTCCCACTCCTCCCAATCCTCTTCCCAAAGCCCAGGTAAGAACCTAGGCGTGTCCGGGCAGTGGCGGGTCCCCACCAGCCGCGGTGGCGGCGCAGCGTTAAAGCGGGGGTTCAGGGAGAGGTGGGGGCCCCGCAACCAGAGGCTGGGCGACCCTGGAGAGGGTGAGGTGTGCAGAGCCGAGTAGGAACTCGGGATTCCTTCACCGACGACGCAGGCGATTTAGAAGACGGCAGGGTGGGGTGGAGAGACACGAAAAATGGGGGTGCCTTGCGAGGCCAAGGTCACGGTCTGGCCGCCGGCCGCTTCTGTCGCGAGGCCGATGCGCTCAAGAGCGCCGCGTGCCCGGGCTCCCCTGGCACTCGATCGGCCCAGGGCCCGAGCTCGGCGGCCGGTGCGGACTGGGCACGCCCGCCGGAATCCCGGCTCGGCCCAGGGAGGCTGAGGTCACGGTCGCGGGCCTGGGGCGGCGACCCGCGCGACTCCAGCCCGCTCCGGGAGTCGGACTCACGGATCGCATCTCTCCGTGGTGGCGGCGGAGAGGCCACGGGACGACGGCACCGGCCGCGCAGTCGGCGGAGGCCGGGCACTTGCGAGGGGAGACCGTCCCAGAAGCGCGGGTTTCTGGCGCCCTGCAAGCTGGACCGGGCGCGGGGCAGGCCCTGTGGTCTCCGGCCCCCGCTCCAGCGCTGGCGTGGCTCCAGCGCATTGTCTGATTTGGGCTTTTAAGCAAAGCCCCCTTGGTGAGCTCAAGCTGCCGCTGGTGGGCTGCAGCCGCCGCGCTCCCGACAGAGCCCACCCTGCCCCCCAACACGCACACGCGCGCGCGCACACACACACACACACACACACACACACACACACAGGCCCTCGCTGTCCCCTCTGCGCGGGTGCCCTTGCCCCGCTTATCTCCCAGGCGTGCGCCCTGCTCGGTCCGCCGCCTCCCCGCTGGAAGTGGCAGCCACAGCCCCGAGGTGGGGGGGGGGGGTGTCGATGGGGCTGCCTTTTCCTCCAGCAGCGCCTTCCCCCTCGCAAGCCCCCTCCCCCCAGTTCGCTCCGGTTTGGAGATGAGGGTGACCCGAGGGGCCGAGTCCAAGGCGGGGGCTCCCCACAAGGGAAGGGGCTCTGTGGTTGCAAAGGCAGAAACGCCAGCGGGGAGTGAGGGGGGGTGCGGGGGCAAGACAGGAGGGGCGAAGGCCACGGGAAGGGTGAGTCTAACCCTGCGCAAGGAGAACAGAGCGGGCTACCCTCCCTGGCCCCCACCTGTAAGCACAGCCCAGCACCCCGCCCCCACCAGCGGCCCTGCAGCCGGCCCTCCAGCCCCAGCTATCCGAGCATCCAGAGGCACCCCGGACCTCCGACCGCCGCCTTCCCTGAGGTCCGGAAGCATGCGCTCAGGACACTAGGCCAGGCCTGGAGAGCTCGGCAAAGTGAAAGGAAAGATGCCCGGCCCTCCCCCACCCAAGAGATGGAACGTGGGCATCTTGGCATGAAATGTCAAATGAGAGCCGACCACAAACCATTATTCCTGCTTCTCATTACCGTGTATCCTGTTCGGGTATGGAATCCTGTAACATGATTGTGAGGCCTTGTGTCTGGTAACTTCTGAAAGCTGCTGGACAAGCCCGAAGGAGAATTTCCTGCTTTCTTATTTCTGTTGATAAAATATGTAGAGAGTGTACAATCGTGTATACAGGGCATCGTCATAAGGGTGCATTTAGAAGGGCAAAGTATTGTCTATATATACAGTGGAAGTGGATCCTTGTGTGGGGCATTTTGGGGTTTATTAAGTTAAATTAAAAGTATTCTAACAGGAGATCTACTTACCAGCTTTCCTCCTGCCACCAGATCCCACACCTTTTCCTTCCATTACAGGTGGAAATGGCATCTTTAGGGTACTCCAGTTGTGTGTCTCAGCCACCTCTCAACATCCTTAGGAGAATGGCTTTTTTCTTTATGTATTAGGATATTTTTGTTATGAGGTATACTGAGATGAAAAAAAGCTGGTAAAAATACCAGCCTGGCAATTAAATTGACTCTGGATACCAAAGTGAAAATAATCATCTGGTATTAATCAAGTATGTCTCTGCTTCTTGTTGAGGAAAAATATAGTGTCGATTTGCTTTCCTTTTCATCTGGGAAGGACTGTAAAATGTTGGATGTTCCATAAAAATCTCTCTACCCTTATGAGACAATTTTTGTTCAATTAATCAAAATGCATATTTTCACACTGGACACAGTTACATCAGAAGGAAAATTTGCTGCAGCCTCTCTCACACTGTTTGAAACAACCCCTGCAGTAACATGTAACAGCCAGTGACCTTGCACATTACATCAATCTTTAATAATATCATTGTCGTTACTATTATTATCTGAAGTGTTAAATTGTTGCCAGAATCAATACAAGTCTACCTCTTTGAATATATTTTATCCCACTGTTGTTTTTAACATCTTTGTTAAGAGACCAATTAATTTCCAACTCATAGCTCCAGTGAAGTTTGTGTATGAGGGCTTCCTGAATTTTTTTTTCCTCTCTTTTGAAAGAAAGAGAAAGGGAATAAATGGCGTATGAAATAAATAACCTGCTATTTAGAGGGATATGAAATTACTCTGAAACTAATGAAAGAATACAATATACCAAAACTGTGATACAGAATCACTGTTGAGCTCACATTTTTTTAATTTCTTTTTTTTTTTAGGTGCATATCAAGAGTTTGGGGTGTGTTTTTTTTCGAATTCTATCAGAACAGATAACAGCTTCACCACCCTGCACGGTCACCAGAATTAGAGGAATAGAAAAAGCCGTGAGAAAGAAAGCACCTGAGTGTGTTTGTGTGTTTGTTTCCCTCTAGATTTGTTGGTGTCAACGCATCTGACATCAACTATTCGGCCGGCCGCTACGACCCTTCAGTCAAGACCCCCTTTGATGCAGGCTTCGAAGGTGTGGGCGAGGTGGTGGGCGTGGGCCTCTCTGCCAGCGCCGCGTACACAGTCGGCCAGGCCGTGGCCTACATGGCGCCTGGTTCCTTCGCTGAGTACACAGTGGTGCCCGCCAGGGTCGCCAGCCCCGTGCCGGCCCTGAAACCCGAGTATCTCACGCTCCTGGTGAGCGGGACCACAGCCTACATCAGCCTGAAAGAGCTCGGAGGACTGTCAGAAGGGAAGAAGGTCCTGGTGACTGCGGCAGCCGGGGGCACCGGCCAGTTCGCCGTCCAGCTTGCCAAGAAGGCCAAGTGCCACGTCATTGGAACGTGCTCCTCTGCCGAGAAGTGTGCTTTTCTGAAGTCTGTTGGCTGCGACCGGCCCATCAACTATAACACCGAGCACGTGGGCACCGTGCTGAGGCAGGAGTACCCCCAAGGTGTGGACGTGGTCTACGAGTCCGTCGGGGGAGCCATGTTTGACTTGGCCGTGGACGCCTTGGCCACCCGAGGGCGCTTGATAGTGATTGGGTTCGTCTCTGGCTACCAGACTCCTACTGGCCTGTCGCCTGTGAAGGCAGGAACACTTCCAGCCAAACTGCTGAAGAAATCTGCCAGTGTCCAGGGCTTCTTCTTGAACCATTACCTTCCTGAGTTTCGAGGTGCCATGGACCACTTGCTCAAGATGTATGCGGGTGGCGAGCTGGTTTGCGAGGTGGACACTGGAGGTCTGTCTGCAGAGGGCAGGTTTACGGGTCTGGAGTCTGTCTTCCGGGCCGTCGATTATATGTACATGAGAAAAAACACTGGAAAAATTGTCGTTGAATTACCTCCCTCTGCCAACAGTAAGCTATAAAAGCAGAACAATGGCATAAATAAAAGGAGAAAGAAAATGGGCATTTTATTCCCCAGAATTACTCAAATTAATTTATTTTTAGTTGGTAATGGAGATAATATTTTTTTAAAGTAAACTTTAATGAATAGGTCTCTCTCTTTTCTTTGCTTCCTTTTTTTTTTTTTGCTTTCCCTTGCCAAAAAAAGTGCTAATAAAACTTCCTTCCATGGCACAGAGGTAAAACCTTTACATTCAGTTCTTTACTCATGGACAGTCTCATTCCAGATTTTATTGTTCCAGGGAACTAAATTAATTCCTGATGCAAGATCTGATCAAATCAGCATGTCTTCAACTTGATGAGATTTTAAAATTGGGCTTGAAAATAGTTCATGAGTTCTTTGCTATGGGAGATTTTGGTATGATGCTAACAAGTTGTTAATAAAAGAGAGAGCAAAAGTCAGTCACTTCTCAGAGTCCATATTCTCAGGAAATGGCCCTTCTCCTTCCATAAATTACCAGCCAATTATCTAAATAGAAATTTGCAGGGATTCTCCCAAAACTCTGACTCTGTTAGGTCATTAGAAAGAAAAAAAATGAGCACAGACCTCTTTTAAAGAAGTATCTCTTGATTTAATGATTTTATGCACAATCATGCTGGTGAGGCATGTGTGGGATGGAAAATTTCTCTCTTCCCTTAAGAAGCAAAGCAGTGTTGAAAACTTATATGGACAAAAGAGCAGGCTTGGTAAAGGGAAACCAGAGATTCAGGAGACTTTAAAAATTTAGTACATGCATGGGAAATGAAAAATGATGTGCTCCATCCACAGTGAGAGTCAACATAACAAAACACGGGCCGTACGGGGGAAAGCTCTGTAGACACCTAACTGCACCCTTCATCTGCCTCCTGGGGTGTGTCAAACAGGATCCTGCAAAGCAGGGACTGAAGTGACCTAAAATGAGCGTGCATCTGCTTCACATTTGAGACTTTGGGAAGGTGGGTTTTCTGTCTGATCATGGAAGTAGAGTAGCCACCACGGATGCCGTGTCCCGCCTCAGTTCTCCACGTGGCCTGTTGGGACAAGATGCTTCTTGTCACCATCACCAGATGTCACGCCCATGAAGGTAACCAGTCCCGCGCCTTCCCCTCTGAATCAAGCCCACAGCTGATCCACCTTCTTCCCCACCTTCCTCAGCTCCCCAAAGGCTGCTTCAGTTTTCATCACTGAGGTGGGAACCCCATCCTGCCTTTCTGACGAAGCCACACCCATCAGACTGTTTTTCAGAGCCTTGGGTTTCAGCGTCTCTAACATGCTAAACAAATAGACATTCAATTAGAAATATTCCAGGAAACTCGGTGACCGTATTTAATTTTTCTCTCCTTCTGTCTGAGGAGCAAGGCAGTTCTACCACTGAATAGCTGTTAGGATCTATTTTACAAGATTTACTCATTTTCAGGTACCTAATGTAGCTGCTAGCATGCATGCACAACAATACAATTTATATGGTAAATGGGGCCAAATAATGGCTTCACTGAATGTTATGGCTGCACTGAAGGGAAATGTCACGGTAAATAGTTGCCAAATTATGGATCATGCCGGAGTGTCACAACTGCACTAAAGACAAATAGCACTGGAGGCTGTTGCCACTGTGACGCTTTTGAGTTATGAAGAGGGGTAACAGCCCGATGGGAGGCTCTTTGCGCCCTCATTATAGCGAAGGGTTACTGGTGCAGGGCACCGGAGGGGCCAGTGCAGTGCGCCGCTCCGTTATCAATCTGCCCCTTCCAGACCCAACAGCTGTAGTGAAACCCAGGTGGACTTTGCCTCCTTTTTAGAGACCCAGGCAAACAAAGTGGAGGGGACGGGTTTTATGAGTGTAACTGCAAGGGAATGACTGGTAGTGGAGCAACGCTGTGATCAAATCAGCTCATCAGAGAATGTTATCCACCGTAACGTAGTCTCTGTCTGATTGGCTTAGTGGTGTCCTAGGCAGACAGATGTGTGAAGTCTAAGCAATCATGGGCTTTCTCCCTCTGTCAAGACTCGAGTAGTAAGGGCATTGCCAACTAAATTGCTTCTTCTAAACTGAAGTGCGTCCCGGTTTCTTTCATTTTAATGGGAGAGTAATAAAGATGAAAGACCAACATTTTAACGGATGGATCCCTGAAGCTACAGAATAGAAATTTATTATGTTTTGAAGGCATACACTAAATTCAGCTATGAAAAAAAAATCAAACAACCAGGTTTAAAATAAAATATAATCTGAAAACCTCATGTTCTGTCTCTCCCCAAACTAAGAAACTACAGTGCATACTGTTTTCACTTATTCTTAGAAAACAAGCATGAAAGATTCCGCCCATTCAGGTAACGCCAAAAATATGTTTAAACATTTTTTTTTATTCTTCTGAAAAATGATTTGTAAATTGAGGGTCACAGTTCAGCATCAGTTTCATCTTCTGGGATTATCGTTCAAGCCCAGCCTCTAATGGGAGGTGAAATGGTGCGATCCTCTCGCCGCCTTTCTTCTGAACTGTATTACATATCACAAAAAGTACATCCATAATTCAGGGCAATTGTCAGTCTTTGTTTTAGAGATGGGGCCAGGGCTGAGCGATCCTGGTGGATGAATCATTTCTGGGTTCTCAGGGTGGCCTTCTCTGCACATCAGCCTTGAGGTCCCTGGCTGGGCAGATGGAGAGCCCTGGCTCCAGTTAGCATGCCAAGGCACAAGGGAGTCCCAGCTATTCCCTCCCCTTTCTGTTGTGACTTGCAAAAGGCCAAATGCTCTTCCTTCGAATTTGTTTTTGCATGCAAAAAATACCAACAATGTCATTGCAGGTCCATTTGATGATGACTTCAACATTGTTCACCTTCAGCATAAAAAAAAAATTAGGAAAGAGTTGGCAGAGAAACTACACAGAAGTTTTGCGTGATGTGCTCTAAAAATTGTTATTATATGAGTTCATCTGAATGGGGCTTCTCAGGAGGAGGATAGCACCTTTATAAATGGTCATTAGTATTACATTCAGTATTTATCTAATGAAAGTGCAGTGACAAGTCGCTGCTTCTTATTAAAATGAAAATCTTGCATTATGTACTTAAAGAACATTCCAGCTAATGAGGATGTAACGTCCTTGGTACAACATAGACCTCTTTTTTGTATGTGTTCACCCACCACAAGATGCTGGAAACTTGACAAATGATATCATTTAAGACATGCCTGCCGTAGGGACCTGCTTTTTGGCTTCCTGTTTCTGGCTTTTATTTGGGTAACATTTATAATGGCCACCCGACTTGTAACGGGCAATGTTTTAACCCCTTCATAGAACTCCCAATTAGTGTGAATTTACTACATGCAGGATTGCCTTTAAAATGGGGCAGGGAGTGCTCAGTACTGAAAATATTTTTCTTGATCACTTGACCACATGTGCATATGGGATAAATAGCATATTTTAGATTTATATAAGAACAGACGAGCAGCATGCAACTTTCAGGAAAGAAAAAAATTATAGGAAAAGACAGAGCATGATCAGCTGTGGACGTGAATTTCCTGGGGGTTACAACACAAGTTTTATGAACGTAGCCCAGGTACAAATGGCCTTACTTGGTGGATTCATAAGTATTGTTCTCTATACCGTCCAGTCTCTTGTTTTATTAAATTGCTTGCTATTTATAGTACTTGTTTAGAGACAAAATTTATGCAAACTTTATTAGCTAATTTGGGGATTTATTGTTTTTTTTTTTAATTTAGGTTTTCTGTAATATTCTAATTATTGCCCAGAATTATGATCACATTTGTGATCATATTTCAGAAGTCAAAATATAAAACTCTGAATTCTCAATACTACTAGTGTGGGCATTTTAACCTTGGAATTCCATATTTTTGTAGACATTTAGTATCAGGTTACTCAACTTGTGAAAGGAGGAATGTTTGATACGAGACCCTTATTACTGTTAACATGAGCAAAGTATGGAACATTGGCCGAAAAAAAGCTATACAAAATAAATGATATTTCCCAATATGTATCAGTTCACATAATTCTTGATGGTAGAGTTGATATTTTTTTTAAAAGTCAAATAAGATACATATTTCAATTCTGTATGCTTGAGTCTTCTGTATTCTTCTTTCCCTAGATTGAGAAGTTAATGAGATGTGAAAACAAGACTAAAAATGGCTGGGTATTAATACTGTCTTAACATCTATTTTTTAAATTTTTGTTGAAATATAGCTGATTTACAGTGTTGTGTTAGCTTCAGGTGTACAGCAAATGATTGAATTATGTATATGTATATATAAAATAATGTCTATATATATAATAATGTATATATATTCTTTTTCAGATTTTTTCCATTGCAAGTTATTATAAGATATTGAGTATAGTTTCCTGTGCTATACAGTAGGTTCTTGTCATCAAAGTGGATAGATCTCAGGATCTAAGGAGAATACTAAATGAAATACGTCAGATAGAGAAATACAAATATCCTGTGATATCACTTGTATGTGGAATTCAAAATATGACACGGATTTATTTACAAAGCAGAAATAGACTCATAGACATAGAAAACCAAGGGGGCAAAAGGGAGGGTTTAAACTAGGAGGTCAGAATTAAAATATACACACTACTATAGATAAAACAAATAACCAGCCTCGGTTCTTGACAAGATGGTTTGGTCCACTGTGGCCCTGCCCTTCAGCGCCTGCCCACAGCATCTGGGGAGGCACAGACCCTGTCAGGAGGCGAGCCTTGCATCTCTGGAGCGGTTGGTAAGGATCCCGTGGAGTGCAGTTTAGGGAAAGCGTTACACGTCTCATACGTTCAGGGAAGCATGAGCCAAAAGTGCAGATTCCAACAGCCCCCAAAGTAAGGATTTCCCTTGAAAGGCACTATTCAACAGCGTCTTTCTGCCAACGTGAAATTAAAATAATAATTAAAACACACCCTGCTGACTGGTGGTAACGTCCAACAGGGAAAATGGATTTATGCTCAGTGCTCAGGAAAACGGCCCATAAATCGTCAGCTACCATTATGCCCTATCCCTTCCATGTAAAGAGTGGAACCGAATCTTAGAATGACCTGAGCCTGTGGTCTCTCTGGCCAGTGGGAGATGCAGAAGCATGTTTAGGGAAGAGAAACTGTGCAGCTTGGAAGTGTTTGCATTGCCCTGTGTGTGCCAGCCCCAGGGGCGGAGATGGAGGCGGCCTGCAGACACAGACCTGAAGGGAGTCTGGGGTGCTCTCTGCTCATCACAGATGAGAAGACTCCTCTGACCTTTAGAATCTGGGATTTAAGAGACAACCTAGAGCTTCCCTAGGGGTCTAGTGGTCAAGAATATGCCTGGGTTCGATTCCTGGTCTGGTAAGATTCCGCATGCTGTGCAGCAGCGAAGCGCGTGCCACAAGTACTGAAGCCCTTACTCCCTAGAGCCTGCGCTCTGCAACAGGGGCCTGTGCTCTGCAACAGAGGCCTGCGCTCTGCAGCAGGAGCCTGTGCTCTGCAGCAGAAGTCTGCGCTCTGCAACAGGAACTTGCACTCTGCAACAGGGGCCTGTGCTCTGCAACAGAGGCCTGCGCTCTGCAACAGGGGCCTGTGCTCTGCTGCAGAAGTCTGCGCTCTGCAACAGGGGCCTGTGCTCTGCAGCAGAAGCCTGCGCTCTGCAACAGGGGCCTGTGCTCTGCAACAGGAGAGACACTACTGCAACAAGACACCCTCGCACTCCTACTAGAGAGTAGCCCTCACTTGCTGCATCTAGAGAAAGCCTGAACGCAGAAAAAAAAAGGATAAAATAAATTTAAAATATATATGCATATATATTTTTTAAAAGAAAGAGAGAATCTTGTTCTTCTCACTTTATAAATGGAGAAAGCAAAACCCAAGAAGATTAGGTGCCTTGTCCAAGGTCGGGGAGAAGCACCAGAGCATAGGCAAGCTCCTTTCCAGGGCACCAGACTGTCTCTGTCTCACCCTTTCATAAGTTGCTGAGATCCTGCCCTTGATGCCTGATTGAAAGTGTCACAGAATAACAACTGGCCTCTGTTATAAATCTTCTGTTGGGTGAAGTGATGACAAAACCAGAGAGAATATCACGGTTCCGACCACAAAGTGTGTTCCACTCAAGACCCCACTTTAATCCAGCACAAGTGAAGTGTTCAGATCACTGACTTCTATGTCATTTGATTATCAGCACCTCTCTGGTAGCTCAATGGCTAAAGAATCCTCCTGCCAATGAAGGAGACATGGGTTTGATCCCTGGGTTGGGAAAAAACCCTGGAGGAGGAAATGGCAACCCGCTCCAGTATTCTTGCCTGGAGAATCCCATGGACGGAGGAGTCTGGTGGGCTACAGTCCATGAGATCACAGAGTTGGACATGACTGAGCAACTAAGCACACACACACACACACACACACACACACACACACACACACATCTAAATATCACACAGCCTTTTTGGGAAAAAAAAAAGCTCAGCAGAATTAAGGGCTGAATGACCACAATTTAGTTTTAATGCTACAAAGGTCTGATCTCCTGTCAATATATTCTTATGTGTCAAATCATGACTATCAAATAGAGAAAAAATTTATCACCCCTTGTTGAGGGCTTATTTCCCTCCAGTATTTTACTTGCTTATGTTCTTGCCTATAGAAGTTGGACAATGTTAGTAACAGCAAAATATCTCAAATCTGAACTGGCTGATCCCCCTGAAATGGAATTCTGAATCTGGCAGCTTCCGTGCTGTGGTGGCCGGATGTGCACACCCACGGCGGGAGGCGCCCTAGGGTGAGGGGGCCCGTGCGGGGAGAGACGGCGCTGGGGCCACGTCTCCTGTTCCCACGGCTAGAATCTCATCCTCTGTACAAAGGACAGACCACAATTAAGGCTCGGAAGCAAGCCCTTCAAAACCACACAACGTTGAACATTCCTGTCTTTCTACATCATTTCTGTCTTCCTCGAACTCATGCGTAAGAGGCGCAAACTTTCAGCTTTACACGCACACATCCTTTCGCAAGAGACACAACTCCTTTTCACATTGGAAGTCCCTCCGCAGAACAGCAACAATGTCAAAGGCAATCTCATTTTGTCGAAAGCCTCATTTCCCACCAGTGGACTGGAAGCAATAGTGTTCCCTCTGTATGTTGTTGGAATTTACATCTGGAAACTGGATTGTCTCTTTGAGGGTTTTTTATCAAAGTAACTTCAGAGAATTACTTACATCCGGGTACCCTGGGTACCGGAGAGGCAGTTGAGCTCAAGAGCCCAGGCATCACCCCAGCTATAACCATGAAAGTGCCGTCATTGTCTTTAGGGAAGGGTATTTCTCAGTTCAACTTTCACACATACTTTGTGTAACATCTTGGAACGTGCTTACCAACTAGAATAGAATACAATGTCACTGTCTTCCCTCTTTCCTATCAAGTTGATAAAGGAGAATGATGCCCATTTTACAGATGGGAGAATGCAATGCAGAAAAGTGACTTTCCTGGATCACTTAGTCACTTGTTGAACAGAGACTTGGGGTCCATGGCTGTTTTCCACTCGAGAATGCAGCGTCCCCAGCTTTCTTGTACACAAGCTCACCTGTCACAACAGGGCTCTTGACTCAGCAGGTCCAGGGTAGGGGCCTGGGAGCCTGCATTTCCCAGGGCCGCTGACACCAAGCCTGCACAGCAAGCAGCAAGGCCTTGGGTCTCACGACCTTTGAAACAGCAGGCCATGGGGTCACAAAGAGTGGGACATGACTTTGCATCTGAATAACAACTATGGAGAACAGTATGGAGCTTCCTTCATACTGCAGTCCCTCTCCACTCCTGCGCATACACCCCAAGAAAACCATTATTCCAAGGCATACATGTACCCCACTGTTCATTGCAACACTGTGTACAATAGCCAAGATATGGAAGCAACCTAAATGGTCATCAACAGATGAATGGATAAACAAGATGTGGTACATATATACAATGGAATATTACTCGGCCATAAAAAAAGGATGAAATAATGCCATTTGCAGCAACATGGATGGACTTAGAGAATGTGATACTGAGTGAAACAAGTTATCATAAGACAAATATCATACGACATCACTTTTTTGGAGAATTTAAAAAGAAATGAACTTATCTACAAAACAGAAATAGAGTCACAGATGTAGAAAGCAAATTTATGGTTACCAGGGGCGTTAAGGGGGTGGGGTGGGGATAAATGGGAAAATTGGTATGGGCATATTCTTACTATTGTATATAAAATAGATAACTAATAAGGACCTGCTGTATAGCACAAGGAACTCTACTCAATATTCTCTAATGACTTATATGGGAAAAGGATTTGAAAAAGAGTGGGGATAGGCTAATAGAGTTTTTCCAAGAGAACGCACTGGTCATAGCAAACACCCTCTTCCAACAACACAAGAGACAACTCTACACACGGACATCACCAGATGGTCAACACCGAAATCAGACTGATTATATTCTTTGCAGCCAAAGATGGAGAAGCTCTATACAGTCAGCGAAAACAAGACCAGGAGCAGACTGTGGCTCAGATCATGAACTCTTTATTGCCAAATTCAGACTTAATTTGAAGAAAGTGGGGAAAATCACTAGACCATTCAGGTATGGCCTAAATCAAATCCCTTGTGATTATACAGTGGAAGTGAGAAATAGATTTAAGGGACTAGATCTGATAGACAGAGTGCCTGATGAACTATGGGCGGAGGTTCATGACATTGTACAGGAGACAGGAATCAAGACCATCCCAAGAAAAAGAAATTCAAAAAGGCAAAATGGCTGCCTGAGGAGGCCTTACAAATAGCTGTGAAAGGAAGAGAAGCAAAAAGCAAAGGAGAAAAGGAAAGATATACCCATATGAATGCAGAGTTTCAAAGAATAGCAAGGAGAGATAAGAAAGCCTTCCTCAGTGATCAGTGCAAAGAAATAGAGGAAAACAATAGACTAGGAAAGACTAGCGATCTCTTCAAGAAAATTAGAGATAACCAAGGGAACATTTCATGCAAAGATGGGCACAATAAATGACGGAAATTGTATGGACTTAACAGAAGCAGAAGATATTAAGAAGAGGTGGCAAGAATACACAGAAGAACTGTACAAAAAAGATCTTCATGACCCAGATAATCACGATGGTGTGACCACTCACCTAGAGCCAGACATCCTGGAATGGGAAGTCAAGTGGGCCTTAGGGAGCATCACTATGAACAAAGCTAGTGGAGGTGATGGAATTCCAGCTGAGCTATTTCAAATCCTAAGAGATGATGCCGTAAAAGTGCTGCACTCAATATGCCAGCAAATTTGGAAAACTCAGGAGTGGCCACAGGACTGGAAAAGGTCAGTTTTCATTCCAATCCCAAAGAAAGGCAATGCCAAAGAATGTTCAAACTACCACACAATTGCACTCACTTCACAAGCTAGTAAAGTAATGCTCAAAATTGTCCAAGCGAGGCTTCAGCAATACATGAACCATGAACTTCCATATGTTCAAGCTGGCTTTAGAAAAGGCAGAGGAACCAGAGATCAAATTGCCAACATTCTCTGGATCATTGAAAAACCAAGAGAGTTCCAGAAAAACATCTATTTCTGCTTTATTGACTATGCCAAAGCCTTTGACTGTGTGGATCACAATAAACTGTGGAAAATTCTGAAAGAGATGGGAATACCAGATCACCTGACCTGCCTCTTGAGATACCTGTATGCAGGTCAGGAAGCAACAGTTAGAACTGGATATGGAACAACAGACTGGTTCCAAATAGGAAAAGGAGTATGCCAAGGCTGTATATTGTCACCCTGCTTATTTAACTCATATGCAGAGTACATCATGAGAAACGCTGGGCTGGAGGAAGCACAAGTTGAAATCAAGATTGCTGAGAGAAATATCAATAACCTCAGATATGCAGATGACACCACCCTTATGGCAGAAAGTGAAGAAGAACTAAAGAGCCTCTAGATGAAAGTGAAAGAGGAGAGTGAAAAAGTTGGCTTAAACTCAGCATTCAGAAAACTAAGATCATGGCATCTGGTCCCATCACTTCATGGCAAATAGATGGGGAAACAGTGGAAACAGTGTCAGACTTTATTTTTTGGGACTCCAAAATCACTGCAGATGGTGATTGTAGCCACGAAATTAAAAGATGCTTACTCCTTGGAAGGAAAGTTATGATCAACTTAGACAGCATATTAAAAAGCAAAGACATTACTCTGTCAACAAAGGTCCATCTAGTCAAGGCAATGGTTTTTCCAGTAGTCATGTATGTATGTGAGTTGGACTATAAAGAAAGCTGAGCACCAAAGAATTGCTGCTTTTGAACTGTGGTGTTGGAGAAGACTCTTGAGAGTCCCTTGGACTGCCAGGAGATCCAACCAGTCCATCCTAAAGGAGATAAGTCCTGAATATTCATTGGAAGGACTGATGTTGAAGCTGAAACTCCAATATTTTGGCCACCTGATGCGAAGAACTGACTCATTTGAAAAGACTCTGAGGCTGGGAAAGATTGAAGGCAGGATGAGAAGTGGATGACAGAGGATGAGATGGCTGGATGGCATTACCGACTCGGTGGACATGAGTTTGGGTAGACTCCAGGAGTTGGTGATGGACAGGGAGGCCTGGCATGCTGCGGTTCATGGGGTTGCAAGGAGTCGGACAGGACTGAGCGACTGAACTGACTGACTGACTGACGTGTGTATATAATACCGCTTTGCCACCCCAGGTGGGTGCTCTTTGTCCCAGGCTTCCCGAATGGCAGTGTGGGCTGAAGTGGCAGCCCCCAGCCCCCGCACCAGGCTCACCTCATCCAAACTGCTCAGAGGCGTGTCATGGGTGGGCACCCTCTCCCCCCAGGGGGGCAGGAGATGCCTGTCGCCCCACCCTGGGCTCCGTCCTGCTGGTCTGGCATCACCGTGACAGCCTGTCTGCACCACCGTCTGCATTACTTGTCACCAGGTCCGAGGCCCGGGCATCCACTCCACCAGCACCATCCAGTGTCGGGTACCAGTGGACCAGAGTGAGCAGAGGACCCTGCAGGGCGCAGGAGCACCTGTGGATGCCGCCCGGGGCCGGGCGATACGAGCAGAGAGGGGCGCAGGCCCGGTTAGGTGGGTGAGGGTCCCACCGGAGTGCTGCCATGCTAACCTGTGCCAGTCGGCGGCCTTAACTGCTCCTGTCCTTTCAAGACGACACTCGGGCATTGATCTCGTTACCGTGCATGCGTGTTTATTTCCTGTTTCCAGTCTCTCCTCGCAGCCCCACACGCCGTGAAGGGGGAGACTGTGGTGCTGACCTACAGGATGGCTTGTCTGCTCTCCCCCACATCCTGCTGTAGCTTGGGGAGACCAGGACCCCAGGAGAGCACAGCCTGTGCAGGGGGCAGGGGAAGCGCAGAGGCCTGGCTGGGCCAGGAGGCCCTGGGCTGGGCTATGAGGGGAGTCCTGCCAGGGGCCACGCAGTAGGGAGCGCCAGAGGACGGCCGCCTGCAGGACAGGGCCCCAGTCCGCCAGCAAGGGCACCCACGGCTCTGCTGGGAGGCGCTGACTTTTGGGGGAAGCGCCGAGGACCCCCGCCACACGGCCCTGCCCGCAGGAACCCTGCCCTGGGGAGGGGCTCGTGTGCAGAGCTAGGTGCCCGGGGGAGGGAGGAGGGTGTTTAACAAGCACCTCCTGAGCGCCAGGCTCTGAGCTGAGCACCGGATGCATTGACTTCTCTTAATCCCTGGAGCAGTATGTTCTAGAACAGAAAGGATCCTCAGTTGGAGCCACACGTGTCATGCAAAATGTTGTAGTGGCCACAGGAACAAAGGTGAAATCACTTTTGCTAATGTTCTTTATTGAGCCCAATGTATCCAAAATATTATCATTTCAACTCGTAATCAATACAAAAATCACTGAGATATTTTAATTCTTGTTTGTGAACAAGCCACATTTCAAGTGCTTACTCACTGAGAGGCTCAGGCCTGTCAAACTGAGGAGTGGGGGTCTGGGCTGTGAGCCTAATAGGGGGAGGTTCTGGGGCTCTGACTTCAGTGGGGGTGGGGCCTCCTGGGCTGTGAGCTCAGGCACCCCTTTTAAACTCTGACTTCCCTGGTGGCTCAGACAGTAAAGTGTCTGCCTACAATGCTGGAGACCCAGGTTCAATCCCTGGGTTGGGAAGATCTCCTGGAGAAGGAAATGGCACCCCACTCCGGTACTCTTGCCAGGAAAATCCCATGGACGGAGGAGCCTGGTAGACTACAGTCCATGGGGTCTCGAAGAGTTGGACATGACTGAGCGACTTCACTTTCACTTTCATTATCTAAACATCTCACTCATACTGTGCCAGACCCTGATTTAGCTGCTTATCTAATAACCTCTTTCATTCACGTAAACACCTCATGAGGCAGGATCACTATTATCATCACCCTCACTTTACAGAGAGGGAAACTGAAGCCACAGAAGTAGTGAATAAAACTGCTGGGTAACCAGGTGGAGCTAGCGGTAAAAAAACCCACCTGCCAATACAGGAAACATAATGAGATGTGAGTTCCATCCCTGGATCAGGAAGATCCCTGCAGGAGGGCGTGACAACCCACTCCAGTACTCTTGCCTGGAGAATCCCATGGACAGAGGAGCTTGGCGGGCTGTAGTCCATGGGGCTGCAGAGAGTCAGACATGACTCAGCCTAAGTGACTAATACTTTCACTTTCAAGGACCGAGGTGGCCTGGCTCCACCATCTGCAAGATTTCCTCCCTGGGTGCGCCCCTCGAACCACTCACTCCAGGCTCCCCCTCCAGGAAACCAGGCCTCAGGGGAGAGCCCACCCAGACCACGAATTGCACAGTGAGGTCTGCCTACCATCCTCCACTGGGGAACCGGAGGCTCTGGGGGCCCCAGTAGTGAGCCTGGGAGACCACCCAGGTTCCCATCCTGTCCCCAGGCTCTGCCCTGAGCTTCCTGCACCTGGTGTGGTCTGGGACAAGCCGTGACCTCCTGGAATTCCTGTGGCTCCTCTGGCAGGTAGCAACCCCCTGGCGGAGCCCTAGCCCAGGGGCCCTGGACGTGGGAGCAGCTCTGGCCCCACAGGGAAGGGGGCTGCGGGCGGGGCCGCCTCCCTCCTCGTTCCTCTCTCTTCCCTTCTTCCTCTTACGCCCTCTCCCTTCTTCACCTACTTTAGAAAAAGATTGAAACCATTGCCTCTGCTTCCCCATGCAATTCAACTACTAGGTTTAAGATCTGTTAAACTGCTCCCCAATCCTAGGATTCAGATCTTAATTGTATTATACTTACATGAAAGAGAAACTGTAGGTACCTTTTCTGTTTATTAAAAAAAAAAAGTCACGTGTAGAATGGCCCATTTCGGTTGCACAACGCTCCTGGTATGTTATTTATTGCAAAGGAAAATTATCGTGCTGATAAGAAAATAGTGTCACTTAAAAATTAGGTGGTTCCCAATCAACTTATGACAGTAATTGCTGCAGTGTCCTCTTTGATTTAGATATAGTAATATCAATGTAATTGCCACTGGGAAAAAATTATAATGGCTGTTAATGATAACTAACACATAAATGGCAATGAACAGGAACATGTATTTTATATCGGATTCAGCCCTAGAGCAGCCGTAAGAAACCCAGTGGTTTCAACAATCTGGCGCCGGTCCCTCAAGGAGCCAAGCCCCGGAGTTCTCCCTTGTAAACGAGGGGGCGGGTGGTGGCGGGGCGTGCAGGGGCGTCCTCAGCCTCTCCTGGGCTCAATTACGGGGGTCCTCACCGCCCCCCACCTCGAGGCAGAGGTAGGACTGCCCCAAGAGGAGCCAATGGCCCAGAACCTGTGTCTGCCCCAGGAGCGGAGAGGTGTGAGAAGGTTCACTCAGAGGTCGTTCAGGGCCTCCGTTCACTCCCTGAGCCCTATTCTCTGCTCTAAACGAGGATGCAGACTCCACAGACGTGGTCTCTGTCCCTGCCGCAGACTTCAGGGGAGCCAGCAGTGCCCTGGTTCTGTGTTAACAGCATCTGGATTTCCCTCCCGGCCCAGCCCAGCAAGGTTTGTCGACTGAAGATGCTCACTGTGGAGAAGGTGGTGGACAAGACCGCTGGCCCTCACGGCCCACTGTCCCTGGTGGGCCTGGGTCCCATGTGATGCATGGGCATGCCCAGTGATGACAGGCTCTTTATCAGGAAGACGCTTTATTCCAGCTCTTAAGGTGATGAATTACCTGGATGCCATTTGAGCTTAGTCGTTAACCTATCTGCTTCCCTGGTGGCTCAGAAGGTAAAGAGTCTGCCTGCAATGTGGGAGACCCGAGTTTGATCCCTGGGTTAGGAACATCCCCTGGAGAAGGAAATGGCAACTCACTCTAGTATTCTTGCCTGGAAAATATCACAGATCGAGGAGCCTGGCGGGCTACAGTCCATGGGTTTCAAACAGTTGGACACGACTGAGCGATTTCACTTTCTTTCTTTCTTAACCTATTTCACTTGTTAGTGTCCGTCATCACCTAATAAAGAGGGGGCCCTGGAGAGGTGAGGCTCCAGGCAGGAGGCACTGCGGAAGGACGACGGATGGGAAGGGCCTCCCTGGATTCAGGCGGGCTTGGGAGCCTGGCGCCAGTCCAGACTCTGCCCCACTCCCTGGTCTCGGGTGAGTCATGGGGCCGCAGAAAACAGCAAAGGAGGGCTTGGGCTGCACAGGTGGACCCAGAACGTCCCATGGGTCCAGCTTTCTCACAGAGGTGGCTGGACATTCCCGTTAAGGCCCCGGGAGAGGCACCCTAATCCTGCAGACCTGAGGGATCTGAGAGCCTTCAGAGACGCGAACCATAACAGCAATGTCTACCCTTCACTTCACACTGGACAAGATACCACACTAACTGCTGACTCAGACCTCATTTTACTCAAAGCAAACACCGCAGGTGGTTTCTAACCTTCGTCCCATTTTACAGAAACGGGGAGGCACAGAGGCGGGGTCACTTGCCTACAGTCGCGCAATGTCAAAGCCAAGTTTGGGGCGAGCCAATGGACCCCAGAGCCTGTCCTCCGGACCAACATCAACTGGCAGATGGTGCTGGTGAGAGTCAGTGCCTGAGAACTTTGGCCCAGATAACCTGCAAGTTCCCATCAAACTTCATAGCCTATGATAATGTGAAGCCTGATGGACGAAAGAGGCACAGACATGTCCAGAGTGTGGGGTGATGCTGGGGCTCCACCCGGGGCATAGTCGTCGGCAGCCCTGGGCAGCAAGAGGCCTCTGGGCACCCTGGCAAGGGGGCAGGCGAGGGCCTTCTTCCCAATCCTTTGTGCAGTCAAGGCGGTGCAGGGGAGCACCTCTCGAGTGAGTCCTCTTTGATTCCAGAAATTTCTTTCAGCCACTAACTCTGATTCTCCAAGTTTATTTCGTCTTATCAGAGGGTGTCAGGAAAGATTTTCGCACCCTTATGACTCAGCCCTCTTATCTGAGCATGATTCCCCGCAGCCCTTCCAGCTCTGACCTTCTGAGTCTCACACAAGTGTGGGGGTGTCCATCCTCCCCTCGCCAGGAACACACGTCTTTTGCCTCCCCTTCCTTCACGTTCTTTCCCAACCTGCCCCCACTCAAACAATACTGAAAAGATAGTACCTAGGAAAACTTCCCTGGAGTTCTGAATTATCTGAAGAGCACATTGTTCCTCCAGTATTTTCCCTGCATGCCACACATTTCAATGATTTGATTTATTAAGAGCAGTGTAAAAGCTACGGGCTTCCCTGGTGGCTCAGATGGTAAAGAATCTGCCTGCAATGCTGGAGACCCAGATTTGATCCGGGGTCGGGAAGATCCCCTGGAGAAGGGAATGGCAACCCACTCCAGTATTCTTGCTGGAAAAGCATCACAGATAGAGGAGCCTGGCGGGCTACAGTCCATGGGGTCGCAAAGGGTCAGACGCGACTGAGCAACTAAGCACACAAAAGCCTTGCATACACCTTCACCCTCTTATCACAAACAATTTGTCTGTTGAACATTATGACCCAAGACTGGCCTATTGGATGAAGCCATTGACTTCATTAAAGACGTTTCTCTGACTGGTGGGGTAGGGATGATACCACACTCTGCGGCAGGCAGTAACAAACATCTTCAAAGCACTGAAAGGCTTCAACACATGAATCCTATTTCTAGAACCCCAGCCAGGAGAAATCATCAGAGATGAGCAGAAATATTTGTATAGGAAGCTTTTCATCATGGTGTAATTCACAGCACATCCCTGGGCAGGAATATAATGTATCCATTAAAATCATTAAAGAAATTTCATGATACACAATCAAATAAAAGATATCAGATGATAAAGCTGTACACACTTGTACAGCATGACGGAGATTTTTGTAAATCATATATGCATTTAAAAAGCCCTGAAGGAAATCAGCTAAAATGGTAACAATGGCTCTTTCTCAACATCAGCAGCAGAAACATACTGCTACTTTATATGGTTTTCTGTATTTTCTGAATATCCTATATTCAGAAAAAAAAAAACTCATACGGTTGCGTATGTGTTTTATTTAAAAAGTAAATAGGCTTTTAGTCATTTCTATGTTAGTAATAATAATAACAAGAGCCAACTCATTAGAAAAGACCCTAATGTTGGGAAGGATGGAAGGCAAAAGGAGAAATAGGCAGCAGAGGATGAGATGGTTGGATGGCATCACTGACTCAATGGACACAATCTGAGCAAACTCGGGGATGGTGAAGGACAGGGAAGCCTGGTGTGCTGCAGTCCATGGGCAAAGAGTCAGACACGACTGAGCGACTGAACAGCAACAACAAAAGTTAATAAATGCACTCGACATGGCTTCAAGCCTTTTTACAATCCTTTTTGGTGTTGGTAACCAGGCACGGGGAAGTCCACTCCTGGGGGAGGGGGTCTCTCAAGAAACCGCAGATCCCATGGAGGGGCCACACAGCTGCCGCTGCCCACTGATCCAGAGAAGGTGGAGAGACCAGCACTGCCCCGCCCCCCATCCCCGCCACCCACTATGGATGGTTAAGAATATCAGCAGGACCGGAGCACTTTATTTGGGGGTAAATCTTAAAATCCCCCACCTGCTCTGCCAGCACCTAACGTCAGCCCTGATCACGTCCTTGGTGATGTTTTGTGGTCCTGGGCCAGCGGCACATGCCCTACACCTGACTTGCGGTGCCTGACAGATGCATGAGAAAAGAGACACGAGACATGTTGGAAAGAAAGCAGGCGGACCTTTTAACAATATCACACGCTATTAGCTGTAGAGAGTCCACACTGAAAACCCAGCATTCATTGAATCCGAAAAGTGAGTTGAATGGGCATTCACAATATGCAACCAGAAACGAGTTGGAAGTTAGTTCTGGATGAAAAAGATGAAAATCACAGATTTAGGCACTGAAGAGCTGTGTCTACTGGCCACTCTGCCGCTGTGGGTTTGAATCGCTGTCACTTCTCTTTGTGTGTTTACGGCCAGAGGTCACTTTTGTCTGGGGCCGATTCACTTGGTATGGGTTTAACTATGAGCAAGTCACGATGTTTCATCAAAGTGTTTTACTGGATCAAACCATAAATTCAAACAACCAGCTAAAACGCTCCGGTTTCTAAAACACCTGCTACTTCACGGAGTTCTGGCCTGGGATGGGGCGCTGGGGGTCAGCAGGGCAAAGGCAGCTCACCGGCCCCATCTCCTCACCTTACTTAGATGAAAACATAGCTGGGTCCAGTCCCTGTGGCCTCGGGGCTGAGTGAGCAGGAGGCCTGAGGACGTGTCCAGGCCAGGCTGACGGCCGCCCTGCCCCTGGGGGCCTCCCTCTCACAGGCTCAGGCCTCGCAGGCCCTCAGACAGCCTAGAAAGAAAAACCAGGCCCCAGACTGGCCTGCGACAGCACCTGGTCAGTAACACCCCTGTCTCACCTCCAACATGAGGGAAAAAATCCATGTCTACTGTGTTCAACTGCGAGATGTGGGTTTACCTGTTTCAACAGCTGTCAGAACCCTAATGAATGTGGATGGACACCCAACTTGGAGCCTATTTTACACAGCCACTCATGTGTCTGGGATATTTTTTCAGAAAATTACAAAGTGAGAAAATTGTGTGCTCAATTTCATTTATGGATTTCCCTTCCAAACCAATTCAGGCCGAAGGGAAGAAGGAGACATCTCAGCTTCATGGGACCTGAACAAGGATCTCCGGGTGAGAGTCTGAAACTTAAAGACTCAGCTCACACCGTTGCCCCAAGAACAGCGCCATCAGAGGTGCGGCTGTTTCTCAGCACAAAGTGGCTGCCAGGTGCCAGCCCCAGATGTCCCACCCAGGAGCACTGGATGGTAATGGGGGTGCGCACTCCCCTCCCTCGGCTTTCCCGCCCGATTCCCTGCGTGTGGATCGCTGTCGCCTCCTCCCTCGCGGCCTCCTGCCTCGCCCGCACCTCCATTACCTCCAGCTGCAACGCCTCCGCTTAAGCACAGCTCTTTCACTGCCCTCCCCGTCTTCTCTTTCCACTCCCACTCTCCTCATTTCCAGAAGAAAACCGTACCTTCTCCCGCACCTGGAAAGCGCAGGAGCCCCCTGGAAGGCACCACCTTGGCCCTGTGCCCTGGTCAACACACGTGTCTGCCCCTGCCTCCGACTCCTCTCCCCGCTGGCAGGGGCGGCCTGTGCTCATGCCGGGAATGTCCTTTGGTACCGAAAGGGTTCCTGGGCCTGGCCTCTCGCTGGTCAGAAACCACTGGCCAGGCCAGGGTGGTGGAAAGGAGAGTCTGCTGTGATTCGGATGCCAGCAACTGGCTGGGGAAGGCAGATGTCCGTCCAAGGGCCCACTCCCCCATCCCCCACAACCAGTGGGGCAAGAGCTTTTAGAGACAGAAGTGGGCGGGAGGCTACATGCAGAAACAGTGCAGTCAGCCCTGACAGTCATCGTTCAACTGGTCATTGGCGGTCTGACCAGCATCATCTTGGCTGTTTTAAGTACAGTTAATCTTTCAGCTCCAGGGTCCATTTTGTTCCCATTGTTTTTGTGGCTGATTCTCAGAACTGTGGCAGCTTCTGTCCTGGGTACAGGCTGATCATCATGTGGTTGACTCTTTCCACCTGGGTTTTCAGTATATATAAGACAGCTCACAGGATACTGCTCAGAATATTATCTATAGCCCTTGAGAAAGAACTAAAGGTCCTTGACTGTGCTTAAGGATTACACTTTTATTACTTAGTCTCCTTTGACTGTTTCCCTTTGTTTCTGCATGTCTCCCTTCTCTAATTAGACTTATTCTTTGACTGAAGTTTTCCACAGACAAAAGGCAGGCAGAGGACATGGGGGTGGGCAGGGACCGTAGGGTCCTGCTCCATTCCACCCCACCCCCAGAACCCCGCTCTCCATCTCCTACAGGAAGTCCCCTATTCTTACTTTCTCTCCCCGACATCGGCTCCTCCCTCTCAACAGGGAAACGTGCTAGGTGCTCTAGTTCATCGGGTCGCTCTGAGCAAATGCCCGTGGTCACTGCTGCCAGGACTGTGAGAGGAACAGGGACCCAGCAGTGGGTAAGACTGAGCTCTGCGCTTGAGTCTCTCCAGCCGAGATCCTCGGGGACCCTGCATTCAGGATGCCTCAGCCAGGAACGCCTTCTCCCTCAGACCAGATCCGTGGAAATGTTGGCAGAAGCTGGAGATGTGTGCTGACCTCTTGGAAAGTCTTCGAGCAGAGCCAGGGCCAGGAGATTGAAGGATTATGTAACTGCTGGAACATGTCGGCTCTATAATGACAAGACAAATGGCAGAACTCAGTGCAATTTTTAGTGTGATAGGGCCAATATTTTTATCTAGAGGGAAATAAGGTCTTGAATTTATCATTAAAATCTAACAGAAAGATAAGACTTTACCTACAAAAGTGCATTCACTCACAACTTTCTACTTATATATTTGGTTCAGTTCAGTTTAATTCAGTCGCTCAGTTGTGTCTGACTCTTTGTGACCCCATGGTCTGCAGCATGCCAGGCTTCCCTGTCCGTCACGAACTCCCAGAGCTTACCAAACTCATGTCCATTGAGTCAGTGTTGCCATCCAATCATCTCATCCTCTGTCGTCCACCTTTTCCTCCTGCCTTCAATCTTTCACAGCATCAGATAGTGTAAAGGTCCTTGGGCTTCCCATGTGGTGCTAGTCATAAACAACCCGCCTGCCAACGCAGGAGGCCTAAGAGATACAGGTTTGATCCCTAGGTTGGGAAGTCTCCTGGAGGAGGGCATGGCAACCCACTCCAGTATTCTTGCCTGGAGAATGCCATGGACAGAGGGCCCTGACTGAAGTGACTTAGCATGCACACACACACTGTAAGACACCTAATTTTAAAGCTGATAATTTCCTGGGTGATATTATCATGAATTTAATTTAGGCTGGCTTGATAGGTCTCTTCCAACAACACAAGAGAAGACTCTACACATGGACATCACCAGATGGTCAATACTGAAATCAGACTGATTATATTCTTTGCAGCCAAAGATGGAGAAGCTCTATACAGTCAGCAAAAACAAGACCAGGAGCTGACTGTGGCTCAGATCATGAACTCCTTATTGCCAAATTCAGACTGAAATTGAAGAAAGTAGGGAAAACCACTAGACCATTCAGGTATGACCTAAATCAAATCCCTTATGACTATACAGTAGAAGTGACAAATAGATTCAAGGGATTAGATCTGATAGAGTGCCTGATGAACTATGGATGGAGGTTCGTGACATTGTACAGGAGGCAGTGATCAAGACCATCCCCAAGAAAAAGAAATGCAAAAAGGCAAAAATGATTGTCTGAGGAGGCCTTATAAATAGCTGTGTAAAGAAAAGACATGAAACGCAAAGGAGAAAAGGAAAGATATACCCATTTGAATGCAGAGTTCCAAAGAATAGCAAGGAGAGATAAGAAAGCCTTCCTTAGTGATCAGTGCAAAGAAATAGAGGAAAACAATAGAATGGGAAAGTCTAGAGATCTCTTCAAGAAAATTAGAGATACCAAGGGAACATTTCATGCAAAGATGGGCTCAATAAAGGACAGAAAAGATATGGACCTAACAGAAGCAGAAGATATAAAGAAGAGTTGATACACAGATGTATAGAACAGACTTTTGGATTCTGTGGGAGAAGGCGAGGGTGGGATGACGTGAGAGAATAGCACTGAAACATGTACATTATCATATGTGAAATAGATCACCAGTCCGGGTTCGATGCATGAGACAGGGTGCTCAGGGCCGGTGCACTGGGATGACCCTGAGAGATGGGATGGGAAGGGAGGTGGGAGGGAGGGACACATGTACACTCGTGGCTGATTCATGTCAATGTATGGCAAAAACGACTACAATACTGTAATTAGCCTCCAATTAAAATAATTAATTTTTTTAAAAAAAGAACAGATGGCAAGAATACACGGAAAAGCAATACAAAAAAGATCTTCATGACCCAGCTAATCACGATGGTGTGATCACTCACCTAGAGCCAGACATCCTAGAATGTGAAGTCAAGTGGGCCTTAGGAAATATCACTACGAACAAAGCTAGTGGAGGTGATGGAATTCTAGTTGAGCTATTTCAAATCCTGAAAGATGATGCTGTGAAAGTTCTGCACTCAGTTCAGTTCAGTCGCTCAGTCCTGTCTGACTCTTTGTGACCCCATGAACCGCAGCATACCAGGCCTCCCTGTCCATCACCAACTCCCGGAGTTTACCCAAACCCATGTCCATCAAGTCAGTGATGCCATCCAACCATCTCATCCTCTGTCATCCCCTTCTCCTCCTGCCCTCAAACTTTCTCAGCATCAAAGTCTTTTCAAATGAGTCAGCTCTTCGCATCAGGTGGCCAAAGTACTGGAGTTTCAGCTTCAAAATCAGTCCTTCCAATGAACACCCAGGACTGATCTCCTTTAGGATGGACTGGTTGGATCTTCTTGCAGTCCAAGGGACTCTCAAGAGTCTTCTCCAACACCACAGTTCAAAAGCATCAATTCTTCGGCACTCAGCTTTCTTTATAGTCCAACTCTCACATCCATACATGACCACTGGAAAAACCATAGCCTTGACTAGATGGACCTTTGTTGACAAAGTGATGTCTTTGCTTTTTAGTATGCTTTCTAGGTTGGTCATAACACTCAATATGCCAGAAAATTGGGAAAACTCAGCAGTGGCCACAAGACTGGAAAAGGTCAGTTTTCATTCCAATCCCAAAGAAAGGCAATACCAAAGAACGTTCAAACTACCACACAATTGCACTCATCTCACACGCTAGCGAAGTAATGCTCAAAATTCTCCAAGTGAGGCTTCAACAGTATGAGAACCGTGAACTTCCAGATGTTCAAACTGGATTTAGAAAAGGCAAAGGGACCAGAAATCAAATTGCCAACATCTGTTGGATCATCGAAAAAGCAAGAGAGTTCCAGAAAAACATCTATTTCTGCTTTATTGACTACACCAAAGTCTTTGACTGTGTGGATCACAACAAACTGTAGAAAATTCTTAAAGATATGGGAATCCCAGACCACCTGATCTGCCTCTTGAGAAATCTGTATGCAGGTCAAAAAGCAACAGTTAGAACTGGACATGTAACAATAGACTACTTCCAAATCGGGAAAGGAGTACATCCAGACTGTATATTGCCACCCTGCTTATTTAACTTATATGCAGAGTACATCATGAGAAATGCTGGGCTGGATGAAGCACAAGCTGGAATCAAGATTGCTGGGAGAAATATCAATAACCTCAGATATGCAGATGACACCACCCTTATGGCAGAAAGCAAAGAAGAACTAAAGAGCATCTTGATGAAAGTGAAAGAGGAGAGTAAAAAAGTTGGCTTAAAGCTCAACATTCAGAAAACTAAGATCATGGCATCCAGTCCCATCACTTCATGGCAAGTAGATGGGGAAACAATGGAAACAGTGACAGACTTTATTTTGGGGGGCTCTAAAATCACTGCAGTTGGTGACTGTACCCATGAAATTAAAAGATGCTTGCTCCTTGGAAGAAAAGTTATGACCAACCCAGATAGCATATTAAAAAGCAGAGACATTACTCTACCAACAAAGGTCTGTCTAGTCAAGGCTATGGTTTTCACAGTAGTCATCTATAGATGTGAGAGTTGGACTATAAAGAACGCTGAGCACCAAAGAATTGAAGCTTTTGAACTGTAGTGTTGGAGAAGACTCTTGAGAGTCCCTTGGACTGCAAGGAGATCCAACCAGTCCATCCTAAAGGAAATCAGTCCTGAATATTCATTGGAAGGACTGCTGCTGAAGCTGAAACTCCAGTACTTTGGCCACCTGGTGACTTGCCACAGAACCCGACACTGAAACCCCAAATCCAGGCTCCCCACAGTGCAGCTCCTGACTGCGGGGCTAGCTGTTCAAATCCCAAACTGCAGCGTATCGCAGCCAGGTTAGAACCCAGGAGTCAGCTGATCAGTCACATCCAGGATTAGGACCTATCGGGGTGGCAGCAAAGCCTCCCGGCCAGAGAGGGAGGATTTTAGTCTGGGAAAGCCGAGAGCTTTCAGTGCGAGAACCCACACAAGAAAGACCTTCACAAAAGCAACTCAGGTGATCCCATCCACACCGGGGTGGCAGCAAAGCCTCCCGGCCAGAGAGGGAGTTTTTATAAAGCCAGAGAGCTTTCCGAAATGGGCCTCAAGAAAGACCTTCACCCCGGTTCTGTACCCCAGGCTTGGGTTCTATAAGCTCTTCCTCACCCCTCCTGCACACCTTTGGTCCACCCAGCACAGACCAGGACTTGGCTGGCCTGATTATAAAGCTAACTAACCTAATTACTCACAACAGATTAATAAGAGTGACAAGGTGAGAGAGGTGACATTCCCCAAACTCCCCAATTGGGCATGAGTGTGCTTATTGTTTTTTTTTAATCCCCACAGCAATTTATTTCCAGTAAAGCAAAGTTTCTGCAAGAATGTCCCAAAATGTAGTCAAGGTTAACGGTGCCGTGAGCTTATTCAATATTTATGATTCTTTTTATTTGTATTACTAGGACTTTTTGGGGACTCCGAAAGGTCCATTAATCAAACAGAGTGACAAAATGAGCCATTTGACAATTGAAACAAGGGCTGAATATTATTACGATTATGTGTGTGAGTGTGTGCATGTGTGTGTGTGTGTGTGTGTGTGTGTGTGTGTGTGTGTGTGTGTGTGTGTGTGTGTGTGTGTTTGGTCCAGGAATGAGAAGACCAACTTAACTTCATCAACAGTGCCTGATTAATTGTTACAAAGTGTCATCCATAAATCCCCCTTCCATCTAATAATCCTCTCAGACGATTTAACAATATCCCCAGCGAGTCGGTTTTATTGAGGGCTGAGTTCCCGAGCAGGGAAGGGGGTGACACAAATAGCTCCAGTGACTGGAGACAGTCAGTGGACAGCATTCAGAGAGCTGACAGTTCTGAAATACAATTATCAGTGTGATCTGCTTAAGAATTCATCAGCAGCTCCTGCCTTCTGAAGACTTTAAAAAAATACCGAGACACACAAAGAGAAAGAGGTGATAAGAAGGCATCATTTTCCTCCAGCCTCATAACTGTAAATTGAAGAAAATTATTTTCTTTGCCTCCAGCTCATTGGCATATAGGCAGCATTATATTATAATTTCATAAACATAAATCCCTTGAATAAATTTCAGAAGAATAACTGAATTAGAAATGCAAGTAAAGTATCTAAAAAACTTAACTCTCCTAGGCAGGGGAAGAAGGCAATGTGAGAGACACAGGGAAACAGAAAACCCTGTGAAACCTTTCTTTGGGTTCTCGGAGCTCTGTCTCAGGGACAGGCCGTTCTTAACCCTGTTCTGTGCCTGATGGCGAATGAAATCCCCATCTCTCCTCTCCCCACTCTCAGGTTCCAAGGAATCCGAGTCGTAATTTATCATAAATTAATTTTGGAGAAACAACAGGCTTGGGGCATGTTATAATTATTGTTATTTCTTTATTTATTATCATGTTAACCATTATTTATTATCATGTTAAGCATATGTGAGATCACAAAGGTTGCTCCCTGTGGTTTCCTAGCAACCAGCCAGTGGGTTCCTCGCACACAAGTTTCCCAACACCCTACTGCATTATGGTGGGGGCGGGATGGGGGCGCCCGCCGGCTTGGGGCCCCGGCCCTGTCCTCTCCTGGGGGCACCCGAGGGATGGACCATGGAGAGGAAGGGTCTGCTGGCCCCGGGGTGATGGTTCATTAGCCACAGAGCATATTGTTTCAAACAAAGACCGTTTACAGGCAAAACCCTGGTCCCAAAGGAAGACTCCAGTGGCTGGATCCAGTTGGATGAGGGCCTCCTTTCCACAGTCTGTCTTGGGGGGCCGCCCATGGGTCACCCTCCACAGCCGAGGAACGTCGGAGAAGGGGGTGTAGGGAGGGGCGGGGAGACTGCCTGTGGGACTCCACACCCCCACCCTGGCTCTCCGTGTGCCTATCCTCATCTCCCCGGGAGGCCCTGACCAGCTTCCTGGGCCTAGCACCGTGATGAAGCTGAGGGACTGAGCTCCTGAGAGTCAGCTGTGTTTAAACAGCCTCCCAAGAAGACGAGCATCCCTCTGCAAAGGCTCCGTGTTAGGGCAGAAATGCGTAGAGGAGGTGGACGTTCATTCTTTTCCGCAAAGGAGACCTTACTTGGGCACCCACATGGTAGCTCCTGACCAGAGTGACTGGCCAGGGTCCTTTCCTGGCATCCTCAGAAGGTCCCTACACTCCCATGGGGTGGTGGTTGTTCAGTCGCCAAGCTGTGTCCGCCTCTTGGAGACCCCATGGTCTGCAGCAAGCCAGCCTTCGTTTCTGCTTAAGAAACCCCCGTGCACCTCTCTGACGGTCCAGTGGTTAACACTGCACCTTCCAATGCAGGAGGCTTGGGTTCAATCCCTGGATGAGGAACTAAGAGCCCACATAAAATAAAAACAATATTGTAACTAAGTAAACAAAAACTTTAGAAAAATAAAGAGAGAGAAAACTTCTGGCCGAGGGGCCTGGTGATGATACCGCACATTCTCATCATGGTGGGACCACTTCACTCTGTCTACGATGCCGTGTTCCCCCCAAACCGTACAGCAGACACCCCCTCCCCGGGAGTGGTGTTTTTCTAATAAACTTTTCATCTTAAAATAATTAAATTTACAGAAAAATTGCAAAGATAGTGGAGTTCCCAGTGTTCCCCTATTACAACATCTTTTGTTACTATGGGACATTTGCTGCAATTAATGAACCAGTATTGATGCATTATTGTTAACTGAAGTCTATACATTATTCATCTAGAAGCTGATATGAAAGTGAAAGTGAAAGTGAAGTCACTCAGTCGTGTCCAACTCTTTGCGACCCCATGGACTGTAGCCCACCAGGCTCCTCTGTCCGTGGGATTTTCCAGGCAACAGTACTGGAGTGGGCTGCCATTTTCTTCTCCAGGGGATCTTCCCAACCCAGGGATCGAACCTGGGTCTTCCACGTTGCAGACAGGCGCTTTACCATCTGAGCCACCAGGGAAGCTGGTATATCAGACAGTAAAGAATCTGCCTGCAATGCGGGAGACCTGGGTTCGATCCCTGGGTTGGGAAGATCTCCTGGAGGAGGGCATGGCAACCCACTCCTTGCCTATTCTTGCCTAGAGAATCCCGTGAACAGAGAAGCCTGGCAGGCTACATGGGGTTGCAGAGTCAGATATGACTGAGCAACTAACACTTTCACTTACACATTATTCAGGTTTTTAGCTTTTCCTTAGAGTCCTTTTTCTGCTCTGGGATCCCATTCAGGACACCACATCACACTTTGCCATCATGCCTCCTCAGGCTCCTCTTGGCTGGGACAGTTTCTCAGGTTTCTCTGAGATTACTGACCTTGGCAGTTTACAGGAGGCTGGCCATGCATTTTGAAGACTGTCGCTCAACTGGAGTGTGTCTGGTGTTTTTCTTATGAGTCATATACGGGCTGCACGTTTGTGCTCCCCAAAAGGCACAGGTTGAAATTGAATGCCCCTGTGATCTTATGGGGAAGTGGGCCTCCAGGAGCGGATCAGATCTTGACTGGGGGGGGGGGGGAGTGCTCTTGAATGGGATTCGTGTCCTTTTAAGAAAAGGCCAGAGAATGAGGGAGCTCATCTCCCACCATGTGGGGACACAGCGAGAAGCCTGCCGCCTGCAACTCAGAAGAGAGCCGTCCTCAGACTCAGCTGGCTCCCTGATCTCAAACTTCCAGCCTCCAGAGCCATGAGCTATTATGTCTGTGCTTTATGACCCACCAGCCTGTGGTGCTCTGTGATAACAGCCCTAATGGACTAAGGCAGCCTGCCTGCACATCTGGGTCTGGGGAAGAAGACCCCGCAAGTCTTTCCCGTTTCCATCACATCATTCAGGGTGCATGCGGTCAATGGTGGGCTCACCATTGTTGATGTCAGGCTGGATCACCTGGCTCAGGGGGTGACTGTCAGGCTGTCTTTTCCCCCGTTCTGTGTACTTTGGGGCAGGAAGCCCTGTAAGTGGCCTACACTTGAGGAGTAGTGCCATGTCCCACCTCCTCAAGGACAGAGCTTCTCCATAGATTATTTGGAATTTGCAGAGGAGATTATTCTCTTCTCCATTGATTAGTTTAATCATTTCTTTGTATCATATTAAATTTATTTTTTATAGCTGGATTCCAGTGCACTGGTCTTCCCTGGTGGCTCAGATGATAAAGAATCCACCTGCAATGTAGGAGATCGAGGTTTGATCCCTGGGTTCGGAAGATCCCCTAGAGAAGGGAACAGCTACCCACTCCAGTATTCTTCCCCAGAGACTCGCATGGACAGAGGAGTCTGGTGGGCTACAGTTCGTGGGGTCGGACATGACTGAGTGACTAACACACGCGGAGAAGATGTGAAAGTGAGTGTGTTGCATCATCAATCCTTACAGGGATGGAAAGAGGTTGGGAAACATTCCAAACATGGTGACGGTGGCCTTGGGTGGAGCCATCGATGGTCCCCGAGTCCTCCCACAGCTCCCGAAGCCGGGTGCAGCCACGCCAGCTGCTCTGATCAATGAGGTGGGCGATGATGTCCTCCAAGCGAAGATTAGGAGCCTGTGTGCTCACCGAGCTCCCACGTCCCCTTCGTCCTGCCTGGCATGGTGGAGGGGGCAGCCTGTCTAGACGGACTTCTCTCAGCTGAGTCCCCTCACCACCACAGTGGGCAGAGCCTTTCTGCTGACTCTGTTCATACATGTGGTGACAAAGAACACCTCTCACGTGTAAAGCCACTAAGACTTTGGGCTGCTTGTTGCCATGGCATAACCTGGCTTTTTGGACTATCAGAGTCATGCATTGTACCTTCTGAGAATAATCAGGCTCTCGTCTGTCGCTAGAAAGAAAATTCTTAATAATGAAGCTAAATATTTGAGTGTGGTAACACCACGTGTATAGTCTAACCTCCTCTGCAGTGCAGTGTAATTCCAAGCAAATGCGCACACACATACACCGCAGCATTCAGTGTGGACGCTCCTTAGAAGCAATTTTTCATGCTCCTATGAAAGCTGCTAATTTCTTCTCGTCGGAGGGAGGCCAGTTCAGCTCAGTTCACTAAGGCGTCACTGCAGAACTCACGGAGCCCTGTTTCCTACAGCTACCCAAGGTGCTGCCGGGAAGACAGGTTTTCCCCTCGTGAAAAGACAGACAATGGAGAAAATGCCTTTCCTTTCTGTCTTCCTTTCTCTTTCTTCCCTTAAAAAACTCAGAATGATGTTGTGATTAACTTATATTTTGCAGCATAGTGGATATGACAGTCAACCAAATTAATCCCATTATGCAAAACCCAGTTCACAAATGGTTTTGCGTTTTTGCAAAATTATGTCAATTTCCCCATAAATTGGAGAGACTGCGTCGGTTTTCTAAACCGCACAGACACACCACCCAGACCTGTGAGTCTGTATTCCTCCAGTTCTGAAAGGTACAGATTTTTAGTTCCACGGCACAAATTAAGATCCATAACTTTAATGCTGGTATTTTTGTTTACATGAGACTCTCCCGAGAATTACCATTTGTCTTGACGTCCGTTTAAAATCTTCTTCGGCACCCTACTCATCGTGGTGGGGGGAAAAGAGAGAGAAAATTGGGGGTTGAAAAGAAAATGGTTTATACGAAATCCTCAGTTGTTTGGATGTGAGGAACGTGATTCATGCTTTCTTCCTACTTCTGAAGCGCTCAGCTCCTTCAGCCGCGCCTGCCTCCCTCTCTCTGCTTTCGGGTGGTTGGTCAGCGCGGAGACGGCTTCCCAACTGCCGTCCACTTGGCCAGCGGCAGACGTGCTGGTGGTGGCCAAATGCGCTTGGCATGGACTCTGATCTGTGAATCCCCTGTAACTGGACCAACTTGTCAAATTAAGCCCACTCCCACTTTGAGCCACAGAGCAGCCAGGATGTGAGCGGCTCGGCTCTGACCCCTGTCACCAGCCCTCCCAGCCTCTAACATCTGCTCCCTGGGCTCTGCCTTTTCACCTGGTTCTTTTCAGATGCAGCCAGCCCCCGCCGCTCCGGGCTAACCCTGCCTCTCTCTCTCCTAAACGGAGAAAGAAAAAGCTTCCTTGTTTTGAAGACTGGCGCTCTGAGGGCTAAATTACTTACTGAATTCAGAAAATCTATTTTTTAATGGCTGTTCTTTCTTTGCGTAGCACTTTTTATTCCAGTAATGCTTTCTCGAACGGTGAATTGTTGACTTTTTAGGCTTTAGATTTATTAGACATGTGTCAAGTTGTCAGCCTCCTACCGCTTGCATTTGTGTCCACCTTGCAAACAGCAGGGAAAAAATACTTTTTTTTTCCCTGAGCGTTCACTTCTTGGCAGTTCTGAAACAAATTTTTGAACAGTTGCTGTTCCTATTGATAGCAATAGTTTGATGTTTCAAAAAAAAACCCAGGGTTTTATTTTCCCCTAAATTTTTGACATGTTCTGTCATATCATATCATATCATACCGTGATGCATCAGAAACAAAAAGAAGGGAGGGCCCAGCCCGCGCCGTTCACATAGATCGTGAGCCTTCGCAAAACACCCACCCATCTGTTCAGTGCTTTCGTCCTTTTGTTCTGCCTTGAATGCCGGTTTTCCGCAGAAAAACCCACCCTGGCTTCTTCGAAGATGCTTCAGCTTCCTCGGCAAGTGTCCCTCATCTCAGCGAGAAATAGTTTCAAGGAATTAGGGGACCGCTCACGTTTTCCTCCTGTGGTGACTGGAATTTAGATACAACAAACGCCAACACTCAAAAGGGAAGAAAATACAAACAAAGTGAACACCCGACAGCCTCAGGCAAACGTCACCTAAAACTGCTAAAACTGTGGAAAAATGCCGACAGTCAGAACTGCTTCTCCGTGAGTCTTCCCTGCCCGCAGGCAGGGCCGCCTACACCTCCAGGCCGTGACTTTGAAATGCGGGGCCCAGAGTGACCCATGGTCCCCTACTCTGCAGTCTGTCCTCTTTTCGAGAAAGGGGAGGTGGGGTCATGGGTGGGTCCCAGTGGGTTCCAACCCACACCATCTGCCCGGCCACTCCCCACCTTCCTTGACTGTGCCTCCTGGGACCCACCTCACCACCTCCAACCTCAGAGAAGGGCCAGCCTCCCATGCAGCGGTATTCTGGGGAAATCAGGATGCCCTGAGTCCCACGAGCCCCTGGGCGAGGATACAGATGGGTGTGGGATGGGCGCACCACCCGCGCATCGCCCGAGGGTGGTCGGTGAACGGGACCTGGTGCCCAGAGTAGCGGACAGACAGGCAGACGGCGGCCGTAGGTGAGACCCAGGGCTGAGCCTCCTGCAGCAGGCGCTCCGGATGGATGGAGCCTGTGTGGACGAGGAACACATGCCTGGGCTCAGAGCAGACAGAGGAGGGGCTGCGCTAGAGATTAAGGCCCAGAGGCCCTTGATATTCAGTCGCTCAGTCATGTCTGACTCTTTGCAAACCCAGGGACTGCAGCACACCAGGCCTCCCTGTCTTTCACCATCTCCCGGAGCTTGCTCAAACTCATGTCCATTGAGTTGGTGATGCATCCAATCATCTCATCCTCTGTCGTCCCTTTCTCCCCCTGCCTTCAGTCATTCCCAGCATCAGGGTCTTTTGTGGGTCTGTTTTTCACATTAGAAGAACGAAGGATTGGAGTTTCAGCTTCAGCATCAGTCCTTCCAGTGAATATTCAGGACTGATCTCCTTTAGGATGGACTGGTTGGACCTCCTTGCAGTCCAAGGGACTCTCAAGAGTCTTCTCCAACACCACAGTTCGAAAGCATCAATTCTTCTGCGCTCAGCCTTCTTTGAGTTCCAACTCTCACATCCGTACATGACTACTAGAATAAATATAGCTTTGACTATATGGATCTTTGTGGGCAAAAGAAGCCCTATTAAGGCTCTATTCTGTGTGAGGATGGTGGGGGTGGCTCCTTGGAGCACCAGCATTCTGGAACTCTGCTGCGTGTCCATGAGGCAGACAGCGTGGCCTCGGTGCAGTCGCTCAGGCATGGTCCCTGACCATCTGCAGTTGCTTTCACTTCCCAGAGCTGCTGTAGGGAACAAATACCTAAACCCTGGTGGTGTCAAACTACAGAAGTTATCCTCTCACAGGTCCAGAAGACCGGATGTCTTCTGGGGTGTCAGCAGAGCTGCCCTTCCTCAAGAAGCTCTCAAGGAGACCCTCCACCCACCTCCTCCAGCATCTGAGGCTCCCGGAAATCCTCAGCTTGACGTGGCACCCCCTGCTTTCTGTGGCTTCCTTCTCTGTGTCTCTGTGTCCTGTCTTCTTATAAGGACATCAGTCCCTGGATTTATGGCCAATGTCTTTGGGTGTGACCTCACCTAAATGAGTTACATCTGCCACGATTCTGTTTCTTATCAGGTCACATTCTGAGGTGCCACATGGACTTGAATTTGGGGGGTGCTGTTCACCCCGCAATACCGATGCAGAAATTCATCCCTAAAGCAGGGCTCCGGAATGGAGCTGATGTGCAGTCACAATGGCCGACCAGATGGAAGTAGAGCTTCCACGTATCTGAAATTGTTATTTTGGGGTTCAGTTCAGTTCAGTTGCTCAGTCGTGTCCGACTCTTTGTAACTTGTATAATATATAATAAGGTAATAACATGGAAAACACCCTGATGCTAGGAAAGATTGAAGGCAAAATGAGAAGAGGGTGGCAGAGGAGGAGATGTTTGGATGGCATCACTGACTCAATGAACATGAGTCTGTGCAAACTCCAGAAGATAGTGAAGAACAGGGAAGCCTGGCATGCTGCAGTCCATGGGGTCACAAAGAGTTGGATACAATTTAGCAACTGAACAACAACAACAATTCCAAACAGTACAACAATAACAACAATACAACAACACAAAACAGTACATGTATATAATAAACAAATATATATGCACCCACGGACAGGCTTACAGGAGGCTTAATGATGGGCTCACAGGATCAGAAAAGCAAGGAGACACTGCTAATTTGGGTGCTCCCTGATGCAGGTCCTGTCGGGGCATTGCAGGGCACCCACCACCTAGGACTGAGATCAGCACCCAGTAATGACTTGGAGTGCATGAATTAACTAGAATCAAATAAAAAGAAGACACCAGTTCATCATTTCCACCCCCTAGGACGCCATGTCGGGTCATGGTTACGAGCCCCAGCTCTGGAGTTCCAATCCACGTCTCAGTCACAGTCTAACCTCGAGGTCCTGGCCGTGTCATTTCACTGGGCCGGGCCTCAGGGTTCCCACCTGTGAAAGAGGTTGAGACCAGTCCTGAAACCTCAGCCTACTGCAAAAATGAGGCTGTGTAATATTTTGTATCAAGGATTCAGCATGACATCTAGCCACCATGCCCCCACAGTCGCTATTCTTGTCTCTTCGAAAGTGGTGAATGAGGCTGGGGACGTCCCGGGCTCCCATGCGACCCAGTTCTACCTTCTCTGAGCCTGGTCTGAGCGCAGGGTTCACGCTGGGGACGCGGGCTCTGCCTCTCCACAGGAGAAGGGACTTTGAGAAGCAAGGTCGCAGGCCTAGAGAAGCTCCATCACCCTCTTCTCTTGAGTCATCCTGGCAACAAAAACATTGCTAACAAGTCAGATTGCAGTGTGTGTGTGTGTGTGTGTGCGCGCGTTTGTGTGTGTGTGTGTGTGTGTGTGTGTGTGTGTAGAGGGAAAAAAAGATTATGAGCTCATCCCAAGCTAATGAGGCCTGTAAGTATGAGTTTGAAACCACCCTGGACCATGTTGCTGCAGAACCGCCTGGTAGAATTACAATTAATTTGTCGCCCGACATCACCTATAGGCCTTTTTTAAGCATTTCTCCTTTCCTGGCTGTCCCTGCCCATTGAATTCCGATGTTTTGGACTAATATGCTCTGGTTCAGTCCTCCTGCGGTATTCTGCTCCAAGTCTCATTTTATTTCTCGTCCGTATTTCTGGGCTCTTTGAATGATTTCTCTGCCATCACTGGTCTTCTCAACACCTCCCAATTTGGTGTAATCTGTGAATTTAATTAACAAGTCTTTATCTTCTCTACATAATTAGCGGAGATGTTAAATAGAGCTGGCTGGTCGCTGACCCCTGCACGGAGCTAGACCCCTCCCACGTGATTGCCGCTGTTCACCCTTAGCTGGTGCAGGAGCATGTTCGCCCCTTGCGGCCGCCGGGGCGGAGCCCACCTGTGACTCGGCGGGAACCCGCGGGGTGGGGCTGGTCACGGCAGACCCTTCGCAGCGCAGCCAGCTCTGGGGCCCTGTCATCCCACCGACCTCCACCTCGGGGTATCCACGCAGCAAACGGGACTCCCTCCCGCCGATGGGCCTGTTTCTCTCCTCCCCAGCCAGCGCTTCCTTTCCGGCCCCAGACTTTTCAAGGTTAGCATGCACACAGGCCTGTCAAACTATTCCATCCAACCTCATGGTCCCACGTGCATGCATGGGTGCCTGGTCTCCTCAATCGGGTCCAACTCTTTGTAACCTGATAGGCTGTAGCCCTCCAGGCTCCTCTCCCACGGGATTCTCAAGGCAAGAATACTGGAGTGGGTTGCCATTTCCTTCTCCAGGGATCTTTCCGACCCAGGAATTGAACCTGAGTCTCCTACATTGGCAGGCAGATTCTTTGCCACCGAGCCACCAGGGAAGCCCAATTAATTTATTAGAAACCATGTAATTTCTGGAGCCTTCAGTTGAGAAGCACAGCTAAGGCATGGTGTATAGAAGTTTATTTTTCCATGCGAAGTCCCTTCAGTGGTGTCTGACTCTGTGCGACCCCATGGACTGTAGCCCACCAGGCTCCTCCATCCATGGGATTCTCCAGGCAAGAATACTGGAGTGGGTTACCATGCTTTCCTCCAGGGGATCTTCCTGACCCAGGGACCGAACCCACGTCTCCTTCATCTTCTGCACTGCAGGCATGAAGTCCCACAACCTTCCTTTTTTAGCAAAAGCCGCCTCCCTTGGGGCTCAGGACCATCTCGGCATTGCCCTGACCGTACTCTTCCCTGCTCTCCCCACAGCCAGGCCAGCAGCAGGCCACTTGGAGCTTCTTCCAGGCCCCAGGCCTCCAGCCGACCCCCCACCCGCACTCCTCACCTTGTCTCAGCACAAAAGCAGGAACTGTGCCTCTCAACAACCCCCTCCCAAAACCGAGCCCTCCCACCACCCCAGTAAAAGCACAAGTTCTCATAATGATGAATTCTCCTGCCACTGTAACAAGTCACCACAAGCTTAGAGGCTCAAACAGCACACATGTATTATTATCTTATAGTTCTGGAGGTCAGAGTCCCGAGTGGGTCTCGCGAAGCTTAGGAGGCTCCACAGGAGGACGGTTTCCTTGCCCTTCCATGGGATAGGAAAACATCAAGAGTAGTTGGAAACTAAAATGGTATTTAACATTTACTAGTTACTGATTAAAGGCTCGTGCCTTGCTAAATGTTGTTGTTCAGTCGCTAAGTTGTGTCCGATTCCTTGTAAGCCCATGGACTGCAGTGCACCAGACTTCCCTGTCCTCACTGTGTCCTGGAGTTTGCTCAAACTCGTAAGCTTGTTTGGGTTTTTTGCAAGATATTATAGGAAAGCCTGCATGAGTTTTGTTTTGTTTTTTCTTCCCAATCCATACTTTCCTTGCATCGCCACAGAGCCAAGGAAAGAAGTCTGCTCAGAGATAACCGTTAAGCCCTGCCGGGAACAATTTGGAAGGAGTATAATCACCAGTAATAACTCAGTTCACTGCGCAAAACCGGGAAGGATCCACGTGTCATTCAAACTTCTGGACTTGAGCACAGTCGTGCCCTGTGACACACGCCTCCCCCAGGCTGACTCCAGACTGACCCAGGCTGCTCCTCAGATGGCTCTGTCCCCTCTAAGCTAGCCTGGAGGTCCCTGATTTTGTAACTGTGAGGGGTATTCACAACCCAGGTTTCCTCAGGACTTCAGTCAGCTGTGATGTTCATTATCTTTCTCGAAGTGGGCTTGGGATGCCATTGGCTGCTTTGAGAAAGAAGGGTTCCGTGATGGAATAGGTCTGGGAAATACAGATTTAAAGGAGTTAATCCAGTTTCTTCCCCACATGATACCCGGTAACTCTTAATATGCAGTTGTGTGAGGTCAGTCCTCAGGAAAGGAGTTTTACCTACAAAGTTTCCCAAACTCACATGGGCGCGTTTCTGCTTGTTGGAGCAATGTCTCAGAGAAAGCCCTGGGGAAGCACTCTTTTACACAGCCTGTTGGGTCTCTTCCGTCTCCAACCAAGCCCAGGGTTCGGCTGACCACCTGATAAGAGTAAGGGAGAGAGGAGTCCTGCAACACTTGGGTGCAGCTTGGGCAGATCAATGGTCCTGCCAAGACCAATCAGAAAAATTAGATACGTAGTTAGATGAGAGACAGACAGATAGATATATAGACAGACAGACATACAGTAGAGGATAGACAGATATGATAAAGATGAAAAAGAGATATTGAAGATAGTGACAGAGATAGGTAGATGATAGATAATAAAGAGAGGAGAGCGATATTGAGAAAGAAAGAGAGAGGCAGTTAGCTCTACATATAACTTTCCTTGTTTTTAACTTCTTATTTTGTGTTGGAGTATAGTTGATTAACAATGTGTGATAGTCTCAGGTGCACAGCAAAGGGACTCAGCCATACATATACATGTATCCATTCTCCTCCAAACCCCACTCCCATTCAGGCTGCCCCATAACACTGAACAGATTCCCTATGCTCTACAGCAGGCCCTTGTTGGTGATCCATTTTCAATATAGCAGTGTGTACATGTCCATCCCAAGCTCCCAAGCTCTCCCTTCTTCCCATCCTTGCCCCCGGCGAGCATAAATTTGCTCTCAAGTCTGTGAGTCTCTTTCTGTATAACTATTTCCTTTAAAGATGCTGAGTGTGAGACCTCCCTGGTGGTCCAGTGGGGACACAGGGTGTCCACAGGGGACACGAGTACTATCCCTGTTTGGGGAACTAGATCCTATAGGCCACAACTATGGTGCAACAAAGACCAAAAATCCCATGTGATGCAACAAAGACCCAGAGTAGCCAAATAAGTAAATGGAAAAAAAAAAATACTGAGGGGACCAAGATCATGATCCTAAGAGAAGGAAATTTCAGAGAAGAAGGCTGATATTTTATGAGCCACTCTTTACTTCAGGAAAATTACAAATTCTTGACATAAAGCAAAATCTCAGAATCTGATCAGGGGGTTGCGCTAAGAGACAGAGGAGCCCTGGGAGCCTCTGGTAATCTCACAGGGCTGCAGAGGGACAAGTGGATCTCAAAGCTGCCCAAGCAGAACAAAGACCCTGGGAAGAAAGGACGCAGAAGAGGAGTTCAGTGCAGAGGCCAAGGAGAGGCATATTCTGTGGCAGATGTCATATATTTAGCAAAAGATGTGCAAACAAATTTGTTGCAGCTTTCTTTGCAATAGCCAAGAACAGAAAACCGTGCAAACATCTATCAACAGTGAAATGGATAAATACATTCCAGTACATTCCATCCATGTAAAGTAAAGCACTTTGAGCACAATGAACACAATGACAGTGAACAAGCACACACAAGAATAAGGATGGATCTCATAAATGCAATAATGAGTCAAAGGAGTGTCCAAAATCCACAAAAGAATCCAAGAGAGAATATACTGTATGATTTCATGTATTTCAAGTTTGAAGAATTGATGCTTTCAACCTGTGGTGCTGGAGAAGACTCTTGAGAGTCCCTTGGACTACAAACAGATCAAACCAGTCAGTCCTAAAGGAGATCAACCCTGAATATTCATTGGAAGGACTGATGCTGAAGCTCCAATACTTTGGCCACCTGATGCGAACAGCCAGCTAATTGGAAAAGACCCTGATGCTGGGAAAGATTGAGGGCAGGAGAAGGGGATGACAGAGGATGAGATGGTTGGATTGCATCATCAACTCAATGTACGTTAGTTTGAGCAAGCTCCAAGAGATGGTGAAGGACAGTGAAGCTTAATGTGCTGCGGTCCACAGGGTAGCAGAGTTGGACACCAGTGAGTGACTAAACAACAACAAATTTGAAGTTCAAACAGACAAGGAATCCATCACATTTAAAGTCAATTGCGGTTGCCCTTCTGGGAGCTGACACGCCCTTGGGAGGATGAGGAGTCTCCGGGAACACAGCTCATGTACCATTTCTCCATCTGGTGCTGGTTATATAAGTGTGCTTACTGGGAAAATTCAGCTCAGCTTATACTTCAAAAAAATGCATTAAGACACTATGAGCATGGCCCAGATTGAGAGCATGACAACACCAAATGCTGGCACGATGCGGAGCAACAGGAATCCTCACTCGTTGCTGGTAGAACGCAAAACGCGGCAGCCACTTTGGAGGACAGCTTGGCAGGTCCTGAACAAAACTAGACCTACTCTCACCGCAGGGTCTGGCAATCACATTCTGTTTACTCATCTCCGAGTTGCCATGGTTCTATTAGATCTGGAATGGATCATTTCAAGGCCTCTGCAGTTCTGAAATTCCAGAGTTCTCTCCCACTCAGTCATTAATTTAGCTCCTTTGGCCAAGTGTCCACCAGATCCCAGGCAGGCTAGCCTGGCAAACAAAGACAGACGGAGAGGGACTGGGAATGAAAGTGTGAGGAATGCATGAAGGAATGAATGAACGAATGGGGGTGCAAGGCCCAGATGCTCCTGCCAGAAGACCCTGCCCCCCAACTTCTGCTGGGGCAGCCCTGCTGTGAGCACAGTCACTTCCCAGTGATGAGGGCCCTGGTGTCTAGAGGCACAGGGCACCAGGAGAGGGTGGGGAGAGGCAGCGATCTCGGGGTGCAGGAGCTCCAAGGGGGAGTGATATACGAGTTTCTCTTGCTGGAAGGACAACAGCAGTTAGCCTGGCTCAGGGGGAGAAGCCAGAGGGCTGGGAGGGAACCCCTCTTCCCAGGGAGTTGTGACTTTCATTCATTTCACCTGTTCAGGCCGGAACGTCCATGACAGAGAGGCATGATACAGTCCCCCCATTCTGCTCTCAGAGAATCGATGAGTCGACCCCTGAGGATGGAGTTTAGACCCTGAGAAGGTTCCAGGGAAGAAGACTTCCATCGAAGCCTCAAACCAGCCACGCCACTGGCTGCCGGCCCTGCAGATGCACCAGGATGGCTGAGGCTGGGAGCAAGCGCAGCCGCGGGGCCCCTCTGCCGACTCTGATGGCACGTCCCTGCCCCGTGCTGAATGAGCCCCAGAGCGCTGGGGCTGCTCCCGCGATGCACCTTCCGTGAAGGCTCATCCTCGACAGGGCCTCAGCAGAAGCATCGCGTGTCTCAATGTCTGGGTCACCTTAGGAGTGGAAACACTTGACCAGCTTCCAAACAAAAGCAAACAAAAGTTGTCCAAGGTGTAAACCGACTCCGTGGGGGATGTAGACGGAGGGGTCCAACCCACGTCCTATATTTTATTTCTCCTCGGGAGGTTCCATCCTTCCAGGTGTGCCTTGTTCAGGTACCTGATGTTGGCACTCGGTAAAGAAGGCAAGAGGGAAGCCCCGGTGGCTCAGCGGTAAAGAATCTGCCTGCAATGCAGGAGATGCGGGTTCGATCCCCGGGTCGGGAAGATCCCCTGGAGGAGGAAATGGCAACCTCCTCCAGTATTCTTGCCTGGGAAATCCCATGGACAGAGGATCCTGGAGGGCTACAGTTCATGGGGTCGCAAAGAGTCGGACAGGACTGACTACGCACGCGCACAAAGAAGGCAAGGAAGAAAGGAAAGAGGATTTGGATTTATTCAACCCCGTTGGGATGGACAAAATTTACTCATTTCCCCAACTGAACATAAGGCTTTGCAAAAAAAAAAAAAATTGATTCAAAAAAATAAAAGAAGAAAAACAAACAAACAAAAGAGCTGTGCTGTTGGTTCAGCCAAAACGACCGAGGAAAGCAACAGCATCTCCCCACGGGAGCCCCCGCACCCTTGGGGGCACCTCAGCCTGGGGGAGAGCCACGTTCCTCCACCAGAAGGAACAGAAGAGCAGCGAGCAAAATAATCTGTTGGTGAGGAGGTGTTTCCACGAAAAATGCGATTGGTGCGGTGGTAATCTATGGTAATTATCACACACTCGCCCAGACCCCTCCGAGGGGGGCCGTCTGCCTCTTCGGGAAGGGCTGCGTGTTCTGAGCTAGAGAACCACCGTGCCCACGACAGGTAACCTGCTCACCGCCGTCCGCAGACCTCCCGGGGAGGGGAGCCGGGATCCCTCGCAGCGGTGTTTGAAAAACAAGCCAGACATATCTCAGACTCAGGAGATACGCTCGTAACTAGGAAAAATTGATTCTTGTTTCCATATTCCCTGCCAGATATTGTAGTGCTGCGTGGCTGTATGCAGATAGAGGAGTCGCTGTGGCTTATCAGGGCCATGATAGATCCCACGCTGTCTTTAGAGGAATAAATCATTAATTTAAATCGTGTGGGCTTCTCCTGTTTGTAGCAGAGCTGCTAGCATTTAACTCATATTCTCCCCTTGGGGAAGAAATCCAGTGACACGGGCGTGGGCCTGAAATTCGGGCTAACTTTTTTAAAGGCCATTGTAAGGTGCTGCATAAGGAAGGCTAACTAACTGTCTGCTTGGTCATTTTATTAGAAGATTTTATTCTGAAAATTTAGATTACAGAAGTAATACATGCCTGTGGGCAACGCCAGCAACTCCAGGAATGTGGGACCTGAAACCGTGTGTGACTGCGCCGGAGGGGAGCGTCATGCGCCCTCAGGCGGCCTCCTCCCCTGGGGGCCGTCCGCTCGCTCCTCGCTCCCCATTCTCCTGAGGAGAGCTGCCCGCTGCCGCCCGCTCGTGCCCGACCTCCCAGCCCTTGGAGCAACTCGTTCGTCCACCAGCTCGTCTCTCACACGCTTGTACACGAGGTCATCTTTCCGACCTCGTGGGCATGGCCCTGCCAGTTGCCAGGGCATCTCCTGACGCAGGACGAAGTGGGACATGGTGTGTCTCATGAGGGAGACCCGTGCCCAGGAGGGTGGTCAGGGTCACTGGTGGAGGACAGGCTGGCGTCCCTGGGGGGCAGCCAGAAGTGGGCCGAGGCATAGGAAGTGGCCTTGTGTCCTGCGGGCGGGAGGACCGCTGCCCACTGGCTGGGTGACCTCCACGGGTGGTGCTGGGGCACGGGCTCACGCTTCTGAACGTCTGGGAGCCTAATTTCAGTGACTTTTCCCTGGTGTCCTGTAGCTCGTCAGACCAGCCTCCTGTAGCAACGGGGAAGACGTGGTCAGTGGGGAACAGCCCAGCTTTTAGGAAGTAGTTATTGTCCCAATTGTTCCAATAAAGAAATTGGAATTCCTCCCACGGGTGATGGGGACCCATCAAACTTTTCTGCGCAGGAGAGCTGAGTTTCCTACTGCTGCTATAATGAATTGTCACAAACTTAGAAGCTTAAAGTAACACAAAGGTGTTTTTATCTTACATTTCGGAGGTGGAGGTCCAAAACTGGTTTGCAGGGCTATTTGTTCCGGAAGTTCTGGAGGGGAGTCTGTGTGCTCACCCATCCCAAGATTCTAGAATCTTCCTGCTGGTCCATGGCCCCCTCTCCATCTTCAAAGCCAGCCTCTCCCGACCTCTCTCTGGCTCCCACGTCTGTTGTCACGTCTCCTTCTTTCTTCGGTCTCTGCCCCCTGGGAGGATCCTGGTGGGGACATCAAGTCTCTCAGGACACAGTCCATCTCCAGATCCTAATCACAGTCTTCCTGCCACGAAAGGAGCATAGTCACGGGTTCAGGGCGCTGGGACCCGGGCGTCTTTGGAGGACTGTAACTCTGTGGGTCACTGTGATGATCTGATACATGATAACAGCCGTAATACCAGCCAGCAGAATGTCGAGCTCCATTTGTGAAGATCCTTATTCGAGACTCCCTCCAGCCACTGCAGAGTGCAGACACCACTCCTGGTTCACAGAAAGGCAGACTGCGATTCAGAGAAGGGACTCACTCAGGGTCTCCTAACCTGGAGCCCATGTCTGACTCCAAATCAGAGAGCCTGTTGGAGGCAGCGAGAAGGACTTGGAGGCGCTACCTTGACCTCACCTGTGGGAGCAGCTTCCTTCGCGTGGCTGCTCGTGACTCAGCCTGGAGAAGCCTCTGTCTCCCCCAAGCAAGTCTTCATTTAAACCCACTGCTCACCACGCATGCACGTGGGACCTGATTTGGACCAGACGCTTTGCTGAGCCTGGAGACAGAGCATGAACCACACGGTCCCACCGCCCGGAGGGGACGTAGATCGCCGTGTGCACCATGCGGCCCAAGGAGACGGCATTTACCTCTGTCTGGAAAGGTTAGGGAAGATTCCCAGAGGGGGAGACATTTGAAGGTGAAGGATGAGGAGGAGTTTATCATGTGCATGAGACTTGGGGCTGGGAGGGAGGAGAGAATTTCCAAGCAGAGAGAATCACCTTTGCAAGAATGTGTAGGTGAGAGACAGAGAAAGAGAGCGAGATGGAAGAGAGACACAGAGAGAGATGGAGAGAGAGACAGAGATGGAGAGAGATAGAGACAGGGACTGAGAGGCACGCAGAGAGACAGACCCAATGGAACAGGGTACAGAGCTGAGCAGAAGAGAGAGGGGAGGGGAGGGGAGTGTCTGGATGGAGGGGAGCCCAGGAGGGAGAGGGACAGGGAAGGAGAGGAGAGGGGGGTCCTTGGGAAGCCCTGGGCTGGAAGAGTGCTGCCTTCCTGGGAAGCCAGGTGTGCTGAGCTGAGCACCAGGAGTCGAGGGTGCCCACGTGAACAGACTGGGTCACAGTCACAAGATCTGGCTTAGGTCCTGCTGCTGCTGCTGCCAACCAGCCGGGCAAACTTGGGGCACGTTTCTCAGCGCCTCTGTGTCTCTTTCCTCACCTATTAAAGAGGGTTAGAGCACCCCATAGGTCTTGGGGGCTCCCAAATCCCCTGTGGTCTGGTTTTAACTGCCTCCAAGCTCTCCAAGAGCACAGATGGGCCTTGGGAAGGTGAGGGGATGACCTGCCCCCAGGGCAGCAGCTGTTACCCTGCCACTCCAAACCTCTGAGGGGTATCCATTCATGGAGCTAAAACACAGGAATCAAACAGAGGTAGGATCCCCAAGGCATCAAACCCCATCCCATTAAGGCCTCAGGGCTGCAGCAGAGGCAGGAGCCGACATGAGGAGCCGGCGTGTCTCCAGGGTGGGAGGGCCTCCCTGGGGCTCCTGCCCACCTTCCCTGGCCTTGAAAGGCTGTGATGTAATCCAACCAGAGGAAGGATACCAGCTCGAGAGTTTCACTGTCTGAGAAATTACAAACGTGACTGAGAAAATACAAACTTGGCTGAGAAATTACAAACTTGAAAACTGGAAATAACCTGAACACCTCTCCATAGAGGGATGGCTCTGGAAATTACATGCAGCCATATGTACAGTATTTTGGAGCTGTGAAAAGATATGTTTATGAAACATTAGTGGCCTGGAAAAATGCTCACCACAAAATGTTAGGGCAAAAACCAATTTCTGTTTTCTGGTTTTGAACTACGAATATGAGTTAACCATTCAAAATTAAATTTAGAAAGTAATAAAGTATATGAGAGTATTTGATAACAACCACATACATGTGTCTGTATGCAAAGATGTGCACATGTGTGAGCATGTGTGTGCAAATGAAAGAAAACACACGAGAATGTTAACATTTAATGAATGTGATCTTCAGGAAGGGGAGTTTTGGAACTTTGCTATTTTGTTCCTCTTACATTTTTCTGTATTTCCAAATTTTTATCGTAAATGTGTATGAAATTTTTTGTTCTGTAAAAATGGGGTAAAAAAAAAAAACCACCAAGAAATGGACATTTGCATAACTTTGGTGGGATGGTTCTGGGTCCAGTGCTGGTGTCACTGGTTTAAAGCATGCTGCCCTGTAACCTAAATGTTCATTGACAGAGGAATGGATAAACAAGATGTGGTACATTTATACAGTGGAATATTACTCAGCCATGAAAAAGAATGAAATAATAGACCTAGAGATTGTCATACTGAGTGAAGTAAGTCAAACAGAGAAGGAGAAATATCGTACAATATCCCTAATATGTGGAATCTAAAAAGAGATGATACAAATGAACTTACAAAACAAAACAGGCACACAGGCATAGGGAACGAACTTCTGGTTGTCAGGGGAGAGGAAGGGATAAGCAGGGAGTTTGGGATCGACATGCACACTGGGATGGTCATGTACACACGGCTGTATTTAAAGTGGATCGCCAACAGGACCTGCTGTAGAGCAGAGGGAGCTCTGCCCAGTGTTATGCGGCCGCCTGGGTGGGAGGGGAGCTTGGGGGAGAATGGATACATGTGTATGTATGGCTGAGGCCCTTTGCAGTTCACCTGAAACTATTATGTCATAGTTAATCGGCTATACCCCAATACAAAATAAAAGTTTTTTAAGAATCGAAATCAAGCATGCTTCCCTGGGCTGGCTGCAGGCATCCTGAGACCTGGCTTTTGGATATTTTCATTTCTGCAGATCCTGCGAATTGGAGACTAATGGAAGAGGTATTCATCTTCCCAGAGGTGGTCAGTGTGATGGCAGGCACAAACCACAGCTCAGAAATGAGTGCCTGAAAATCGGTTGAGGGCACTTGCTTTAGAGTGAACATGTTAGGTTTGGAGGCGAGACAAGGCCATCCTGCCTGGATGAGGGTGGAGACAGAGCAGCACCAAGGATACCACGTTGAGGAGCTAAAGTAAAGTGTTCCATCAGTGATCTTCCGGGGGTTCTGTTTCAGGAAACCACTGGCTGAGAAATGCGTGGTGGATCCTTGATGCTCTCTCTGAAGGGCGACCCCTCCGCACTCCCACGCCTGTGTCCCTGGAGCCCAAACCCTGCTCTCCAGCCTCGAGTGATTCACATCTCAAAGATAAAGTTGCACAGTGTTTGGACTGTGTTCTCCCTTGAAATTCTGCCTCCGGTTTATAATGATTCAAATAGAGACTTCAGAGAAATACGGCCTTCCATGAAAAAGTCTCAGTAAATACACTCCTCAAAATTTTCATTCTTAATATATCAGTAGCTTTTCAGTTCATTATAGTGTTATTAGTCAGTCTTCATAAAAGTGCTATGCATCTTTATTAAAAATGGAAGTTCACACCATTTTATGTTCCCATAAAAATGGGTGGTGGTAGCTTTGATTAATTTCTTCACATACAGTGAACTTTACAGCAAATTGGACAGTGTAATTCAATTCCTATTTCTGCAGATTTTTTTTGTTGGTAGAAAATTGATATCATTCATATGTAATCATATTGCCTTTGCAAGAGATATTTAAGAAATAATATCCTGAGGTAATGATCGCATGGCTTAATTATTAATACGTACTTTCACACATGGCAGTGTGCATTCCTTTTATCAAGCCTGACTTCTATCAGAAAATATTTCTTCAATCTAAATTCAGCTGTGTGCCACCAGCGTGCATAGGAGTGTGCGCGTGCGTGTGTGAATTAGCTTTTTAAAAATTGTTTCTTTCTTTAATGGCTCAGCGTCATTTCTAGGGTAATCACTGGTTTTTAGTGGGTTAGCAATCACACCCTGAAGGTCCAAAAGACAGAAACTTGAAAGGTAAGGTTTAGAGTTCAAAGGTACCCTGGCTCCCTTGTGCAAATGTCAAGCAAATCTACGGGGTCGCTTTTCACTCCAAACAATTGCCAACCAAATCAAGGTATTTCTGGCTCTGGGTGTTGTTTCGGTTCGGAGTCTCCAGAAAAACAGAGGTAGACAGAGAGGTCTATTTCCAGGAATCGGTTTATGTAATGGTGGAGGCTGGTGAATGAGAAATCTTCAGGGCAAGGGGGCAGCCTAGAGACCCAGGGAGCAGTCCTGCAGACCCTCCTAACTGATTAGAGATTAGGGCAAGTGTTATCCACCTAAAGACCTGGGGGAGTGGACGTGACAGCCCTGAGTCTGGAGGAGAACTCTTTCTTTTTCAAGAATCCTTTCTCGGCTCTGACGGCCCCCACTGACCGGATGAGAACCTACCCTAACATCAGGGAGAGTGACCAGCTTCCCTGGTGGTTCAGACGGTGGAGAATCCTCTTACAATGCGGGAGACCCATGTTCAGTCCCTGGGTCAGGAAGATCCCCTGGAGAAGGAAATGGCAACCCACTCCAGTATTCTTGCCTGGGAAACCCCAATGGACAGAGGAGCCCGGCGGGCTGCAGTCCACAGGGTCACAAAGAGTTGGACATGACTGCACGACTCACACACACACAACCAGTTTTACCAGTGTTTCCTGACTGCAGCGGGGACCACACCTAAGAAACAAGCTCCAACTGATGTCTCAGTTGGTGTTTGACAAAACCCGGGCACCACGACCAAGCCTGGTGGATGTGGAAAACAGCCCACGTGTTCTCCTCAGCACCCCTGTGGCTCATCCTAGCCACCTTCTCAAGGGCCAGGCCCTGTGGGTTTCCCGAGGCTCTGCACCCCTCAGCTCCCAGCCCCCTTGGCCTGACTCCTAGAGGACGATGGCACTTCGTTCCTGGAACTCCTTCTGCCAGTCCACCTTCCAGCTGCCCCCCAGGATGCCCCAGCCTTTCGGCGGTCCTGCTGGGCACATACGTCAAGCTGGAGGCAGCTAAGGCTGAGCTTGGGGCCTGGAAGGGGAACAGAAGACCCTCCCCAGAGGCAGTGTGGGCTGTGCCCTCAAGTGCAAGCTGGTGGCAGGAGGCCAGGGCTCAGGGCGTCAGGGGCAGTGGATGGCTGGGGCCTGCAACCCACCTGGATGGACACATGGCCACTCGTTATGTGGACCTCAAAGTTAGCTGACCTCCCTTTGCACAGTCAGAGCTCTGATCTGTGCCAGCTCGGGGGGAGGCCGAACCTGCCGTGACCGCGGACCCCACAGCACCAGGCCTCTCGCCCCCCAAGCAGAATGGCCAGTGGCCAGGGGGCTGCTTCTCTTCAGGGGGCCGTTGTGGCCCTTGGCTGCAAGGCTTCGGAGGACGCCCGACTTTCCTCTGCATGTTCCAGCCTGGTCCAGGAACATAATCATCTCTGAGTGCCGTCCGCGGAGGCCCCTGGGCACCGTGAGTGCTTCTGGGAGGATGTCCCGGGACATCCTGGGGTCCCAGCAGGAAGAGTCCTGGACGGAATTAGGGCTGTGGTCCAAGGCCCACCTTGAGGGAGTCACTGTCCAAACTCCCCTGCAAGATGCTGCGCTGCCCCAGGGTTACATGGAGGCGGGAGATGGTCTGAGTTAAGGCACGCCATCCCTTGGCGGGCATTGTCTGGATGGTTGACCACCCGGGATTGTTCCAACAAAGAGGAATTGGGCCAGAGTATTGGGATTTGCAATAAGCAGACCTCGAGACCACACACCCAAGGGGAGGACGTCTCAGGCTGTGAGTGGTCAGCCAGATGCCACCAAGGGGCTGGGGACTCATGAGCCATGGGGCATCTCTCCAGCCTGTCAGGGAAATGTCCAGGAGGAAATGGGCATCTAGGATTAGGGGCATGTGATGAGGGGAGGCAGGCATCTCGCAGGTCCACAGAGCACCCACCCCACGGAGACCCAGGTCCAGCTTCCGGGCTTGAAGCGTGTGTGTGCATCAGCTCCTAGAGGCCCCGAGGTGGGCGCGGCCGTCCCCTTGACAGGTGAAGAGGTCCCCCGGAGAGCCTGGGTGACCCAGGAGGCCAGACAGCTAAACGGCAGGGTTGGGGGCTGCCCAGAGTGGCAGGCTTCCTGGAGAAGACCACCGGAAGGGGCATTACAACACGAGCAAGTGTGACGCTTCGATGTCATTTAGCTAGATCACAGATGTCTAAAGTACGAAAACGTGTCCTCTCACGCGTGATGTCACCACCCCCGTGATATCAAAACGAGGAAAGCAGAGCAATCGGGTCCCATGAGGGCAGCCCGGGACCGAGCAAGCTTCTATGGGATCGTCTGCCTCGGGGGAGCCCTGGGAGGCGGCATGGCCCATGGCAAGGAAACAAACGTGCCCTTCCCCGGACACCCGAGGAGGGCCCCGGGGCTGTCAGCAGCCGGACCCTCGAGGGGGGAAGATGAAAGACCCCAGACAGCCGGGCACGCCGTGGAAGCTGTGCTGGAGTCACTGTAAAGGGGCTGGAACCAGTGTGCAGGGGGCGGGTTCCCACTTTGGGGTTTGTGCTTACCGCTTCTGCACTGAAAAACAGAACTGAATTTGTCGCAGCAGAAAAACAGAGACAGCTCTGAGTTATACTGTAATTCACCGCAGGAGATTTATGAATATGATTTTCCTGTAAAATCCAGCATTTTTCTCTTTACCGCTCGTAACCTGCAAGTGGCACAAAGCTGTGTACCTAGCACAGTTTCCCACCCAGGCCACGGCGGGCTCACGTTGGCACACATGCAGGTACACAGCCCCATAAATCATGGCTGTGTGTTTTACTTGTCTGATCAGCTACCACATCAAAACTTCGTAAATGGCTGCTTCTCATTTAAAGGTCTAGTAAAACTGCAATTACGATGGCTGTAAGATGCCTGGTTTCAAAAAGCACGTTAAATAGTTTTACAGATGTGGTTGGGAACACTTGTGTGGTTGTGTTTACGAAAGTGAATGACTTCATTAATTACGGGACCCCGAGACCAAGATGCAAGGTGCAGTCGTGGTAACTACCTGGGCCTTAGACGCTCATGAAAAAGTGAAAGTGAAAGTCACTCAGTCGTGTCCGACTCTCTGTGACCCCCATGGACTGTAGCCTGCCAGGCTCGTCTGTCCACAGGATTCTCCAGGCAAGAATACTGGAGTGGGTAGCTATTCCCTTCTCCAGGGGATTTTCCTGATCCAGAGATCGAACCCAGCTCTCCTGCTTTGCAGGCAGGTTCTCTATCATCTGAGCCCCCAGGGAAGCCCCCTTTGAAGCTCAAATACTTAGATTTAATTTTTCAAGTCATGGCAATTGATTCTACTTCATTAAAAAAAGCTGAGGTGCATCTTCAGTCGGCATAAGATACCAGTGAACTGGAGCATTTGGAGCAAAAATGTGGAGGATGAGGAAGGCAGAGGGTATTCTTTGATCGTAAGGAGCTAATACGTGAGGGCCGGCCTCGCAGCTGCACTGTTGGGCCAGTAGGGATGGCCACCTCTCCCCAGGTCACCAGGCAGACACTCAGGGGTCCCCTCGCTTTCCCTCTGTGACTTTGAGAAACAGGCCCTGGTTAGGAGGGGACCTCTTCTCCTGTCTCTCCCCCAACCCACCAGGTGTTCAGCTCCAGACGGTGGTCCCACTTCACACATTCCGGGTGCGTACGGACGAGAGTGTGGATGCTGCTGGCCAAAACGGCACATTTTTAAAGTGTATCTTTTGAAAAATAAAACCTCAGATTTGCTGTAAATTCAGGCCAGGGGAGAATCTAGCAGATGGGCAATGTTTAAGTTACAAACCTAAGGGAAGCTTTTGCATTAAAAAAAAAAAAAAAACCTCTTTAACTGCAGCTCTTAAAATAAAGAAAGATTTTCTGTTTTCCATAGTGACTCACTAAACCTTTATTTAGACAGTTGGTAAAAACACCACATCACATATTTCACATGTTTTTTTTTTTTCACTGCTGCAGCTTAAAAGAGTATCATGCTTTTTCTTCTACAGGGAAGCAGAAATATACAGTAAGGCATTTTTGCCTTTTTTTTTTTTAATTGAACCTCAATGTATTTGGGAATGGTGACTGTTGCCGGTCAGAGCCGTTTGCACAGCACCCTCTGGTGCACGCATTAAGGAGACGGATTAGGGCTGTTCTGGGGCTTTGTTCATTTGCTGTTCAACATTTCCCAGAGATGAATTTTAATGCTCATTCAAAAATACAACGAAAACCTAATGATTTGGGATCCATCACCTTAGCGTTCTGCAGTACGTTTGCAGCCGCTCTCGCCAGCCTGCAGGTTGGTTGTGAGATGGCAGAGGGATGCGGACGCCTGTGGCTGAGCAGGGGGGTCCACCAGGACCAGCGGCTGCACGGACGAGAGCCCCCGGCCAGGGCCTGGAGAGGAGCTCGGGAGCCAGGCCTGGGTGCAGAGCCGGGGCTGCGGACATGTAGGACACTCCCTAGGCCTCCAAGAGCAGCAGGCCCAGCGGGCCACTTCTAGGCCTTCTTGAGAAAGATGAGGCCAGGTGTCCCAGTGCGTGTTAGTGGTGTACGTACACACGTCTCACACACACACACACACACACACACACACACACACACATGCACACACAGATACAAAACACACATGCATGCATATACACACATGTATATACATATACATGGACAGATACACACATAAGCATGTGCACACGTACTCACACACATATATACAGATGCACACACATACATATAAACACAGGTGTATACATACATGCAGATGTGCATGGAGTGCACACATATACACACATGCACACACATATATACATACACGAACAGATAAACACATGCGCACATACTCACATGCATATATACACATGCACACACATACCCTCACACTCATACATACACACACAGGTGTATTTACACATGCAGATGTGCATGGAGCACACACACATACATACACACAGAGCACACAGCCAGGCCTGGCGGGTCCAAGGCCAGGAGCAGAACCTCTCACATCCAGGCCACTCAGCCTCACCAAGTACGTCCTCTAGGAAGCGACCCCCAGGGAGGACACGGGCGCCCTTTCCCTGCACATGGGCGCTCACCTTAGAGGGGTCCCCGCTGGCACTCAGGCACTCGCCTCAGCCCTGGGACTGAGTTCCCTTTCTGGTCCTTCCGCCACCCACCGGGTTACCTTGTCCCCCCGACACTGACGGTAGCCCAGGGCAGCCCCGAAGCCCCTCTGAGGCCTCTCACCCCCGTGGGGGCGGGGAGCTGCCCGAGGTGCCCCCGGGAAGATGGCTTTGCCCAATGCCCACACCTAACACTGGAAACGTGAGTCCCTGGCCTGCAGTTCTGCCTAGGCCACCGCGGCTCAGCCCCAGGCTTCCACCCCGGCCCGCCATCCAGGCCCCTGCTGCCCACATACCTGCGACCTCTGCCCACTTTGTGTCAAAAGTTCCTGCATTTACACAGCCCTTGTGTCCACCAAGAGCCTAACATTTGCTATCAAGAAAATGAGTGCTATTTCGGTAAGGGACACACGCTCCCCTCCGGGCAGGGACAGTGTCCCTTCGCCTCAGCAGAGTCGCAGTAGGAGCAAAGCAGCCTGTCATCACGGCAACTGATGCCCGGCACAGCGGCCCCGGCCGCAGGGGCAGGTGCAAGTCCCGGGGACTCCAGACACACTCGGCTTCCGTGACAGGCGCGCTCTGGGCTGGGGCATGGGCTGGCCCAGGGCCAGGGTGTGTGGCCCGAGGTCAGAGCCAAGAGCGCCCCTCTGACCCCCACGGCGGGACAGCTTGTGTTGGGGTGAGGGCTGGGGCCCTGCAGTATGCCTAGGGGCTGGGGTCCACCCTTGTCTCGGGGAGCCATGGGTATCTGAGGCCAACTCATCTCCAGGCAGGGCCGGGGCACCCAGGACCACCTGCCCCACTGTGGGGTCCAGCGTGTTCACTCGTGGAAGTGCAGGGTCACCTGTCACTCTTTCGTGTTCAACATTCCACACACAGTGACCTTGACCCAAGTCTATCTCTGACCCCATCCAGAGCACAGGACCCTGACGTGGTCCAGACTCACAATTCATACACAGCTCATACCTGCGCACCATCCACACCCCACACGACTCACGTTCACAAAGCCCCACATACGATTCTCACTCACATGCACAACTCATCCTCAGACTCACACACTCACACTCACACATCCAAATGCCCAGGTGATAGAATAATTCAGATTCCAGGGGACTGGTAGCCCCGGAGGGCAGGAGAGGTATCTTTTCATCCATCCAGTGATGGTTTGTTGAGCACCTACTATGTGCCAGGCCTCAAGGGCAGTGTTGGAAGCACTGTAGGCACTGTCCCTACCGGAGCTCACATGGAATCCAGCCTGCTGCCAGTAACTAAGTGGATTCTGAAAACTCAAGCACTGCTCCCGAGCCAGGGACGGCTCTCAGCTCTGCAGGGCACGTCCTACTGGCTTGCCCAGGACAAGTTGGTGACTACCTAGCCACGTGAGGACTCGCTGAGGCCTGGGGACGCTCCTTCTGCTGGCCAGACTGTGGTCGTCTTCCCTGTTGTGGTCGCTGCAAGGGGCAGTCTCGATGCCACGGCTGGGGAGATGCCCGGACACTGCTCTGCGTTTGCTTCGGTGTGATCGCTGACACCCTCGCGGCAGTACCAGCCTATGCTGGCCTCTGACTTCGGGATGGTCATTTCTTAGAAAGCACCTGGAAAATAACAGCAAGGCAGCTGCCTGATACAGGCCCAGAGGAGCCGCGTTGTTTATTGGTCATACAGTCACTGATGAGGTCAAACTGCTCATTGCAAAATCTGAACTAATTAGACATCATCGCCTGATTGCATCCTTCCTCCTTCACGTAACATCTTGGATACCAAATTTAAAAAAAACAATAAAACAGCACATGTTGTCCCCATGCCCCTGCTTTGCAAATACTGTCCCTTTCTCTGCAAAGACACAGCAGTGGGAGGCAACAGGGTGTGGGGATTCAGTTCGGGGGCATCTCAGTGGGAAAAATGGGGAAGTGTCCCCACCAGACGGAGGAGAAGGTGGGGCTGTGTGCGGCGAGCTTGGGGCCCCAGGCAGAGCCTCTGCCCTTGGCCTGGCCCTTGGCTCCTGCGTGGATGGCGGGTGTGTCCTCTGCTCCCCTCCGGGTGTGCAGGGTCTGTGCTCTGGGTACCGCGGGCGTCTGTGCAGGTGGTGGGGCCGGGGGAGGCTGCAAGCTGGTGCCCCACCCTGGGACCCTCCAGCCCACCCTTGCCCGCAGATGGCAGAGAGGGGTGCTGGCTACCCCGTGGGCTGAAGACCCTGCAAGGAGGTCTCCTGGCAACCCTGTGATGCCAGGTGAGAAGGGAGGATGGGGATGAGGGCCAGGGCCCTGCGTGGGAGGGGCGCTGAGTCTCACTGGGCCCCGGGCAGTCCGGGGTGGAGGGTCCAGCAAGCTGGCCTGTGGAGCCTGGAAAGGGGGGTGGCCTGGTCCCCCTGCTAGAGCAGCGCAGTGATTTACGTCCAGTGCCGGCTCAGAGCCTGGGACTCCCTGGTGGACGGCTCAAATGACCAAACCAGAGCAGGTTTTTTACGGTCATCTCTTTACCACACATAACATAAACCACCCGGGAGTGGGAGCCAGGCATGGTGGGCAAAAAACAAGGACCTGGAACTGCCGTCGAGGGCGGGGCTGCTGAGAGACACCCCCCAGGGCCCACCTCACACGGCCCCCCGCCCCACCTGGGTCCCAGATGCCCCCTCTGACCACAGCTGCTCCAGGGTGTATTTCTGGCAGGAGGTGGTGATAGTGCAGGTCCCAGGAGGCTGAGTCACCTTCCCCCCATCCGCGTCGGGTCTCAGCCTCCGTCTGGGCCACGAGGAGAGCACCCAGGCCTCTCCTGGCCCCAGGTCTGCGCATCCTTAAAATAGGGGTGGCAGGCCCCTCTTGAGGTGTACGGACAGGGCAGGTCTTTGCATAAAAAATGTCAGGCTGCACAATAGCCAACCATCGCCCCTGTCTTCCCCACATGACCTTGGGGAGACGCCTAGCTCACACACGGTCCCAGCCACACGTCCTCTCCAGGTTGAGGGCGCTCAGCGCACACCTCACTTCACCCCCCTTTCTCCCTGGTCCTCTTGGTGAACCGAGGTCTCTACCTCGAGATGCGGGGAGGCTGCAGGGCCTCACACGCACTGGGAACAGATCTGATTCCCGGGGTGAAGGGCGGATGGTCCAGTTGTTTCCAGGAGGAATAAGGTGAGCTTTTCAGGACCACGTCCGTGTCACCTGCTGAGCCCTGACTTCTGCTCTGACCCTCTCCTGCTCATGGACTATTTCTGTCTTCTGATGACCGACCACAGAAGGCCGTGGGGAAGGATGGAAGCGATTATGCTTATTAAGCACTAATCCTAACATTCAAAAGATGGTAGTCTTCCTATCATGACAAATATTGGCAAATTTGCTTTTCTCTGACCTTGACTTGTCCCTGTAGAACTTGACCCTGCTCACTGGACCATCTCTGCTCATCACTGTTCACACTGAGTTCCATTTCTCAAAAGAGCTGGCAGTCCTGCCAGCCTCAGTCAGCTGGGAACCTAGCGAAAACCCACTGGCAATGCCTTTTCGAGAGCCTGACCACTGAGCTTACCTCTGAACGTCACATGCTCACTCTGATACAGTCTCCACCGCTGAGTCCCTCCTTCAAGTAAGACCTTCCACCCCCTGGGGTTCAGGGCAAGTGCAGGGTGACTTCTCCCCTTTGACTGGATGCCACTGAATGACTAGGAGGGTACGTGTGGGCTAAGTGGCTTCAGTCATCTAGACTCTTTGTGGCCCCATGGACTGTAGCCCGCCAGGCTCCTCTGTCCATGGGATTCTCCAGGCAAAGATACTGGAGTGGGTTGCCGTGCCCTCCTCCAGGGGACCTTCCTGACCCAGGGATCGAACCTGCATCTCCTGCACTGCAGGCGGGTTCTTTACCCACTGAGCCTCCTGGGAAGCCCCCTAGGAGGGTAGGGAAGATAAAGAAGGAAAAATCTGAGAAGTGGTTGCAGGGGCCGAGGAGAGGATTTGGGGAGACGGGGAGAGGCTGGTAAAAGAGTTCAGACTTTGAGCTGTAAATGAATAAGTTCTGAGGGTCTAAAGCAGAGCACGGTGACTGGAGTGATAACACCGTGTTGTATAATTGAAATTAGTTATGAGGGTGGAACTTAAATGATCTCACATAAAGACACACTTGGAAGGTGACGATGTGTTAATTAACTTGATGGGGGACTCCTTTCACACTGTGCACACGCATCAAAGCAGCACTGTGTAGACGTTCACTATCTCACACGTCTATTTGTCAATTATACCTCAATAAAGCTGGGAGGCAGGTGGAATAAAAGACCACAGAAATACTGAGAGACAATTGAATTTAGACAATTGAATTTTTCTTTTTCTCTTTCTAAGCTCATCTGATTTTAAAATCAACAACAGAGTACAGATAAAATTTTTGGTAAATAAAATTTATATTTAACTCCATTTTATGGCCAGAAGAAAAGAGGAAAGAGGAGAAAGAAAGGTTGGATGAAACTTATGAATGTGTTGGGATATCAAGGGAAGAAGGTGGAGGGGAAGAGGAAAGGAGAGAGAAAAAAGAGAGACAGATCCAGAGAGCAAAGTAGGAAAGAAGAGGACAGGCACAGAATTTAAAAAGAAATCAAGGAAGATGTAAAAAAAGACTTTATCGGGAAATAAAATGATGTGTGGATGCGTATGTGCTCAGTCGTGTCCGACCCTTTGCGACCCCATGGACGGTATCGTCCATGGGATTCTCCAGGCCAGAATACTGGAGTGGGTTACCTTTCCCTTCTCCAGGGCATCTTCCCGGCCCAGGGATCGAACCCAGGTCTCCAGCACTGGCATGCGGGTTCTCTACCACTGAGCCACTGGTGGAGTTTGCTCCAAAATAAGTAACCTGGATGGGGGAGGGGAGGAGTCGTTGGAAGTGGAGGCAGCCCAGTGGGCCGTGGCTATTTTGGGAACTTGGTGATGGGTACCTGGGCGGGGGCGGGGAGGTGGTAGGAGGGGGACTTGTGACACGGTCCTGTCAACTTGTAGGTTTCAAAATTCTCCATGAAGATGAAAAAGACGATCCAGTCTTTGGAAGTTAGGGAGCGGTCTACAAAAGAACACCCTCATCTCTGACACCAACGGCTGCATTTGGGGGTTTCCAGGCCCTGACTCGGGTCTGGCAGCCTGCTAGCGGGAACTGTAGGACTTACTGAGGCCCCTGTACACACAGGGAAGATGTGTTACAGTGAGAGGACACGATTGAAAGTAGGCTCAGGGCAGAGACGCCCAGCGTGTGGTGGAGACCTGGGGAGAGAGCTCCGGCCGTGCCCTCCCCGCAGAGTATGAGCTGCTCCCAGCAGGGGCGGTGACAGCACACTGAGGGTGCGGCCAGCCAGCCCAGTGCGCAGAGGTGGGGCCAGGACTTCACAGGGCTTGACTCCGCCGATGCTCGGCTGCCCTGGGCCTCCCACCCTCTCTGGAGGCCAAATGGATCCCACGTGTGATACCCCACCGCAGATCAAGACGTTGGTCTGTCTGCTTTCCGAATGGAAAAAAATTGTCCCCAGATCACCCACTGGTGAGGTCATCCTCTTTCCACTCACCCCGCTGGTCTGTCCGCAGTCGCAGTGTTGCAGCTCCTGCAGATGGTTCTCTGATTTGGGGGGCCCTGTTCATGGCCTCGTGGGGGGACACCGATCGGTCATCTTAGCAGTGGCAGGCCTGAGTGGAGCAGCCACCGGGCACCAGAGCTGGGCACCTCCCCGCCCCGGAGATTTCTGAGCCAGGCCTGGAGGCGGGACTGACGTCCTGGGCAACTGGCCTCCCGTATCCACACTGCTCCCTGGTGAAGCCCCGAGGACCCCGTGCCCCAGGGTGGATGGACTCTGCCTGCTGCAACATGGCTCAACTGCCACCACCAGGACCTTCCTCGCACACTGGGAGGAGCCCGTCACGGCCAAGGGAGATGCTTTCCAGTGTCACACTGGAACACCTGAATGGGCTCGGGTCAGAGACGACTTCCAGTCCTGTGGGAGCTGACCTGATAGTCTGGAAAGACCGAGGACCAGTGGGCGGCCCTTGGGACCCTCCCTGTGGACTCTCTGCTTAACTGAGACGCCCCTCCACCTGCAGCCCCAGCCCGGCCACCCCATGGCCCCCTCTGTCGCATTTCCCAGCATTGAGCTTCCTCCTGGGCAGCTGGAAGCACCTCTGTGGCCATCACCCTGCCCAGCTCCCCAGCCCAAGGCACAGGCCTCTGAGAAGGAAGTGGTGTCTGTGGAAAGAGCGCAGATGGCCGGGCCCTAGCTAGAACTGTCCGGGACTCAGCTCCCAGCACTGAGTTTGGAACAGCGACCCTTGATGGGGCAGTTGGGGGTGGAGCGACCAGTCTGGGTGCCCTGTTGGGCCTGGTGGGTCCCCAGCAACACCTCCCAGGGCAAACCAGTGATGTGGCCCCCGTGGACGCCTCACCCAGTGACAAGGATGCCCACGGCATGCCCACGGGTCGTGGGCCACTGTTCTTTAAGGAGTGTATCTTTACCCTGCCAGCTGCTGGGGAAGCAGGATGGACAGTGATTTGTGGTGTGGGTGGGGACACACCGGGGCCACCAGCTTTAAATACACTTGGCTCCCAGGGGCAGAAGAAGGACTGACGAGATGACGCCCCACAAGCCTGTCCTGTTCTGCACAGTGAAGGACGGGGCGGGGAGGCCATAGAATACGGGGCTCACCCTCCTGCCCACTAGGAGCAGCTGGTCACTCTGTCCCCCACCTTGGATGCTGCAGATGATGCCCCCTCCATGGCTCAGAACCTGGGGACCAGCTGGCAGGAGGCCCCCTCTGCTTCAGCGCTGTCGGAATAGTCCTCGGGGTCTCACTCTGTAGACCCCGACAAGCAGAAAGTAGTACTTGGGGTTTTTTTTTTCTGTAATAAATGTATGGAAACAATGTTTTGTGGTTTTATTTTATGTTTAATTACCGCATGCCTTAGCTTTACCTTGAAATAGAACATTCCATGGTAACTGTTATGTGGAACTTAAAGCTGTGGGAGGCCAGCGAAATGTGATTGTAGCAAAGTCCAGAAATAACTCTAAGTTGGAGAATAAACTGCGTTGCAGCCACACTTCTGAAGGAGCGCAGATGGTAATATATAAGCCACTGAAGTAAAGTTCAAGTGGTGTGTAAATGTCACAGGTCCGGGATATTAAAATGCCACGTTACGGCGTGCGCCGGCTGGGCGGGGCTCGGCGTGATTAAGTCCCGGGAGGCAGCGGCTGGCACTTCGGGGGATGCTCGAGTGAGCTGCAGGCACTCGTTACCCGGCCGGCTCACCGTCCAGGGGTGCGGCGGCCAGGGCCTCCGCTGGCCGGGAGATGCCACCGGGAGCAAACGCCCCTCCTTCAGGCCTTCTCCGGTATTGGGAGGCCAGCCAGACCCTGCGGCTCCCGCCTTGGTGAACAGGATCCCATTCCCAGCTGGGTGGGACACCCGCCCCTCAGAGGTGCCCCTCCCCCACCCACAAGCCAATCACTTGGCTGTTTCTCCAGGCCCTAGTTCGTTATTTTTGTATAAATAGAACTAATTCACTTTCCTTTAATCCGACAAGCGTTTACGGAGTACCTGCTATCTGGGGGCTGCGTTTGGTCATTGTCACCTAATTATTTCCCAGTGGAAAGTCAGTAATGAGGATGGAAACCAGGCCTGCGGGGTTGCAATAGGAAGCTTCTGGTTTCCACGCGTATAAATCAAGGCCCTGGTGATCGCTGGGACGTGTCAGTGGCCCAAAGCTCCCAGCGCTGCGTGCGAGGTTCGATCGGCCTGTTTGGTGGGGGGTGTTCAGATAAATGGGCGCTGGAATACAGCGACCCCGGCTGCCGAATGAAGGGACTGGCACTGTGTCCGTGTGCACATCCACTGAGGCCGGAGTACCCACGGCTGAGGCCTTCTGCCCAAGAGAAGGTGAAGAGCAGACAGCCAGGTGCGAAATGCCTAAAAGGAGTATTTGCAGAAGACTCCTTCCCCTCCCGCGACCCCTGTGCCCAGCAAACCCTCAGAGGAGCACTGCAGCGGGCAGGTTCCCCACCTTGGGCTGCCCGTCGTCCAGGAAGAACCCCCAGGAGGGACCACTTTTCCCCAGGAGACGCCCAGCTCAGCGCCCGGGAGCTCAGAGGGGAGCTTTGCTGGGATGACTGGCTGAAGGCAGACGATTCTGTGTTTCATCTTCACCGTGGGCGAAGGTTCCCAAGCCATCCCAGCTGGCTGGGCGGCAGGACGGCTCTCGGACTCTGCCCACTTGGCTGTCTTGGTTGTGGGAACTCACTGACGGTTGTGACGATATGTTTGATCATTTGTTGTTTTTTTTTTAAATCATTTTCAATCAAGCTTCAGAACCATGAGAAATCTGTGAAAAATATGAGAGCTCCTTTGCTGCAAGTAAAGGAATTGTTTCTAAGAGTGGCCCACCCTGAGCCAGTCCATCATTAATGCAGGGACCCCTCCTTCCCCAGACCCTGGGGCCTCACTCAGCTGGGGGCTGTAACCCCACTTTATGTAACAAGGCTGAAATGCCACAGCCTATTCTATCGGTCAGCAGAGCCTCTCGGCCACCAAACCGGTGGAGGAGCCCACAGGCCTGCATCTGAGGGTTTGATTTTTCTACTTAGGCCCCACATTTCCCAGGGAAAGTGGAGAAGATCTTTGGGGATGCTGGGTGAAGAGCCTACTGCAGCCAGTGGGGGACACGATTCGCTTTTGATGGTCCTGCCAGGCCTCAGGGCCGTGTAACAAGGAAAACAGCCCCTCGCGTCCCACACCACCTGCTGAGCTTGCCCGGCCCCTGTGGCCCCTCCTTGAGCAGAGGCAGGAGTCCAAGCTGCTCTGGGCTTCCCAACAACCGGGAGACAGGTGACAGCACCAGGGCCACGCTGAGCTGCTTGCCGACTGATGCCGGTTCAGAAGCGGCGCCGTTCTGGCAAAACCAATGACAAATAGACATCTTGCTAGTCGGAACCTGAATATTATTGCAGGCCTGCACTGACGTCAGCAATAAACAATAATAAGATTGCAAACTACTGCTCTTTATAATAAAATTATGCTCCCTTTGACGTATTATAAATCTCATAGCTATTACATCAGCACCCATAACTATATATCATGCTTACCTTTTAAATACACACAGGGTATTATGTGGCTCAACCGAAATGGCCAGATTTATTGTGACTGGGTGGCCACAGCCCTTATTACATCACAGGTGAATAACCGGTAAGAAGGGAAGGGAGACGCAGCCTCAGGGGCTTTCTGTCCCGAGGCTTTGGGGCGGGGAGGGGCCTGAGGGTGGTGGCTGCTGAGTCCAGAGCTGTGCTGGGTACCACTCGGAGGCTCGCACACCAGCTCCTGAAGTCTCGATGCAAAATTAACATCTAGGTAATCAGTTGGTTCCCAAGTGGCCTTTCTAAGTCATCTCTTCCCTTCCTAGGAGGCAGTGATTTCAGCAGCCTTGGGGAAGCCCCAACCCTCCCGTCAACACAGAGACGGTCTCTCTGCCCAGGCTGGTGCTCACATTTTTGTTTCCAGCATTTTCGTAAAATCAAGGGCCCAAAGCCTAGGGAGACGTGGGCCGAGGACCAGACCTCTGGTGGAACGATGATGAATGAGGGTGTGGACGTCAGTTTCCATCATGAGAGGAGCCCACGTGCTCACGGAGGAACTCTGAGTCTTCCTTCTTCCCACTGTCCCGATGCAGACGAGGGGACCGGGGGAGGAGGGGCGCCCAGGAGGAAAAGAGAAACTCAGAGACATGGAGAAACCTCTCAAGGATCCCCTCGGGCAGGATGCTCAGGAAAGGCTCCTGCTGTCGCCACAGGTCTGGCCTGCCTTGGGCACTGCAAGACAGCCTCCCAGGCCGAGGGCCCTCCCAGCAGATGCCCGGGACGGGCGATGCCCAGGGTGTCCTCCAGCGAGGCGTGCAGGCAGAAGCGAGGGGCTGGAGGAGACACTGGGTCACGCTGGGTTTGGCAGCAGCGTCCCCTTCATGTCCCGGGGGCACTGGGGACAGGTAAGCTGTCCTGGTCTATGATCCCCAGAGGGCGGGCATGACTTGTGTGCAGAACCGAGTTCCTCTCGCCTCAACTGAGGTCAAGTGACACCTGTGACCCCCATGGGGTCCCCAACCCCAAAGCCTCAGAGAAGAAGCCTCACGGGGCAGGGGGGGCAGGACAGGCAGGGGAGGGGGTGCGGCCGTCAGGGGGACGTCGGCTCTAATGGGAAAACTGCCTGTGCCGACACCCCGAGACTGTGGAGCCCCACGGAGTGAAGCTTCAGGTTTGGCACCTGCTCCAGGACCTTCTTGATGAAAAAAGGTTGTCTTCATTAAGAGCATTAATATTCATGCGGCATGGTAATTTTGACATAGAAAAGGTCTCCGTAACCTTTTCTTGTGTGAGAATTTTTTACTTCTCAAGGAAATTACAGTCCAGCAATGACTTAATTAATGCTGGGTTTCTTGGGCAGGTTTGAGGAGCTGTCAGTTTGGGCTCGCTGATCTGTCAACGGGAGCGTGGGGCTGGGGCTGGAGGCGAGGGAGGGGACCGCCACCCGGGGGCCCCCCAAGCTGGGGGGAGGCACCGGCCCACATTCGTTCTAATTTAGCCACCAGCTCTCCCTAATGCTGGGTCATTTGTTATTGGGACGGAGGGCACCGCTTGAATTAATAATCCATTTCTCACCCCCACGTATTTATTCTTTCGATTAGAATGATTCTGCTCCTAATCTGTTTGCCTCTAAGTCTGGGCGAGGACTCGCGAGATGGGTGGCCAGGGGGCCGGGAGGGAGCGGCCTGCCAGCAGCCTTTCAGGGAGCGAAGGCTTGAAACCATCCTCCTCTTTGCAAAGTAAGCTTTCTCCCAGGGAAAGAGGCTCCAGTGGAGGAGAACTGGCGTGCTCACCGCCAAGGTCACCTTCCAGGGCCGGGCTGGCCATTCCCCCCAGGAGAACCCACCTCGGGGGAGGCGGACAGGGTGGCGCTGGGACCCTGCACCGGGCACGGGCCCGGCGACCAGCGCCTGCCGTCCGTCTGGTGGGCCCCTGAGGCCTGGCCGGGCAGCTCTCCTGCCCTAATGGCTGCCAGCCCCGGCCTCCCGCCGCTGTTTCCTGGGCCCCGGTGTGGACTTTGAGACACTTACGGGGGCGTCTAGAGAGAAGGACTCCCTATCGGGAACTAGCAGACCCCAACGTGGCTCACCCCAGAGCTGAGAGTCACAAAGCGAGGGGTCGGGGGACGCTGATCGGCCCCTCGACGGCTGTAACTCCTCGCGTGCACGCGCCTCTCTCCAGAGGGACAGCCCGCCCCGCGCGTGCAGCGCGGCCTGGGGTTTCATTCCTGGAAGGCTGGCTCGGCGGGCGCATTGTTCTGCGAAAGCACCCAGGTGGAAACATGGAAGACGAAGCCACCCCAGAGCCGCAGGAGCCAGAGACAGCAGGCAGCCCGGTATCGCAGACAAGCGGAAGCTTCCGGAACGCCGAGGGCCAGGGCCTGCCTCCACACGCGGCTCAGGAGGGAAAGATGTTTGCTGTTCGCAGCGTCCAAGGGAGAGGAGCAGGAGTGAAGAAGGGTCAGCCTCCAGCCGCAGAGAATCAATCAGGAGCGTTCCCAACGTGGGGTCGCATTGCCGAGTCCGCGACACGTAATTTAGAGGCAGCCCCGACTTCCTCTCTGCGTCCCCGAACATAAACCAGGGACGCCATTAGCCCGAGGAGTCAGCCCCAGGTGGGGCGGGCAGCAGGATTTCAGAGGCCTGTGTGCTGCCCCTGCGGGGGTCTCCTCTGGATCGAAGCTGATGAAGAGAGGAGGGGAGGGGGGCGGTGGTGTAGCCTAAGGGGGGCACCAGCGATCGGCTCCTGAGACGCGTGGAGGCAGCCCGATGCAAGCGGCAATGCAGGCTTTTCAAGGCCCCGCTGCATCCCAAATTTACGTTTTCACAACGTGATGAAGAACCTTCCCAGGAGGAAGGAAAGGCCCCCTGTCCGTCCACCTGTACTAAATTCTGTGGTCAACAAAGTAAGTGCGGCGCTGACCGCTGCCCAGCGGCTCAGGCCCCGAAGCCCGTCTCCAAGGGCAGAGGATAAATAATACATCCTGTGTTTTTAATATCGTTAGGGAACCAAACAGAATATATATTTCACACCGCTGGAGACCAACACAGAACACGCTCCCCCCGTCCAAGGCAGGAGGCAGAACTGGGAGTTGGAGACAACACGGGAGATTCCAGGCCTGGGGTGGGGGAGGCGCGGAGTCTCGGGAGCCAGCTCAGGGAGGGCCCAGCGGGGATGAGTCTGTAAATAATAACAGAAACACGCACAGCCTGTGAGAGGAAATCAGAAAACAGCCTCCAGGAGAGAGAACCAGGGACCACCAGCCTGGCAAGGCACATGTTTACTGGCCTGGGTTACTGGAAGTGAAGGTGTTAGTCGTTTCAGTCGTGTCTGACTCTTTGTGACCCCACGAACTGTAGCCCGCCAGGCTTCTCTGTCCATGGGATTCTCTAGACAAGAATAGTGGAGTGGGTAGCCATGCCCTCCTCCAGGGCATCTCCCAGACCCAAGGATTGAACCTGGGTCTCCTGCATTGCAGGCAGGTTCTTTACTGTTTGAGATACCAGGGAACCCAGGTTTATGTTACGGCTACAGTAAATTCCTACCCTCTCCTGAAAACACCCCCACAAACTTCCCTCCCAGCCCCCAGTGCTTCAGACACTTATGAAAAACCAACCAAGTGCTAGCACCACCGTCACCTGAAGAAGAACATCAGAATGGAAGGGAATCCCACTGTTCTCACCCCTCTCCCCTCTTTGCAGAAGCCACACAGAAGTTCTGGCCCTGAGGTCCTCGGGGCCCCTCGAGCCTGGGTTGGGGGTGTCTGCCACCATGATAGGGTTGTTCAAAGTGGAACTTCCCCTTCCTCTGTCTCGGACACGTCACAGAGGTCACGTCAGCCTCATCACGCCACTGGCCCCTCACCAGCCGGTCCAGGACGCGGCCTCAGTCCCTAGACGCTTGCAGAGCTGACTCTGGCTGTAGATGAATGAACACGCCTCACACAAGCAAAGCTGCCTGCGGCTCTTGTCGCTGGAGGAGCACAGTGAGAGAGAAGAAATCTCCTCCGGATCAGGAGGCTTTGTGCGCGGGGGGCTGAGAGCTGAGGTCCCGGGAGTCAAGTCAAATGGAACCCTGTGCTATGTGTGATCCCCTGGTGGCATGTTTGAACTGTGGGAGGTGGGAGCTCGTGGTCAACTCCCAGGCTGAGGCGGGCTGGGAAGGGGTCAGGGTCCACTGAGGGATGAGCGAACAGTGGGCAAGTAGCAATGAATCCGAAGCAGGTCCCCCGGCTGTGGGCAGGGACCACCGCAGGCGGAGGGCAAGGAACCTCCCCACCACTTGCTTCCACACTGTGGGGTACACGCTGCACCTTGCCGATACCATATCCCTACTGACTAAGGAACCTGGTTGTGTTCAGGTATCAGGCACAGATCTCTTGATTCCAGGGAAGGTGGTTCCTTCCCTCAGCCCCAAGGAGAGGATTACAGTTCATCTGTATCTGTAACCAGGTGATATATTTGTCAGTGTTGGGTCTAGAAGCAGGCACTTGACCGATTGGTCAGGCAGCGATGTCTTCCAGAAAAAGTTTCCTTATCAGATAAAATGACAGCCCCTTTCTCTGTGGCCTGTCTTACTGTGTTACTGTGATGTCTGGAGCCACAGCAGCCATTTTGAGGTCCTGAGATGATCATCATGAAGATATAAAGTGGGGAGCATGTCACAGACACACAACAGATGCACGACCGAACAGCTTCACCCATCCAGCAACTGCCTAACCCACTGCTTGATCCCTCTCACCAGGCACTGACCGTACCACTCATCCCATTCCAGGCAGAGCCCCAGGAGGGAGGTGATAAGAAACGGCCAGAAGAAGGAACTTCAGAGGTGGAGTTGGCCATGAGAGCATGTCGTGTAACCTGTAATAGGATGGGAGAGAGAGGGCCCACTCAGGGCTGCAGAGTCAAATGTGCTGGGCTCCTGGCACCTGGTGGAAACGGGCAGCCTGGAGCTGGCGGTGCCGTTGGCCCAGGGGTGTCTGACACCGTGGGTGGCTGGGTTTGGGCAGCACCGCCAGGGTCCTGGAGTGGCAGTGGGGGCTGGCTGGGACACAGAGGAGGTAACAGAGCAGCCTGGAAGCTCGGGGGACAAAGCGAGCCAGGCTGGGGGCTCCCAAGGCCAGACAGGGGACCCAGAGTGAAGTCCTGAGGACCTGAAGGCTCGTTTGGTGGCAGGAGCTGGGCCTTGGGGTGCAGTGCTGGGAGAGCCAGCACCCCCGCCGCCCCACCCCCGAGGGAAGTCACAGGGCAGCCTGGCAGGTGGGGGAGCCAGGGGATCCCCCCCAGGCTGAATGCAGGGGCAGCGATGGGACCGATGGGAATCCTGCCGCATCCGGTCGTCCGGCCCCTCCTCCGCCCCACGTCCTTGTAGGACACTGAGTCCATCACGGGGCGGAATCGAGCCTCTGCTGCTGCCGGCAGAGCACACGGAAGGACTTCTGCTTATTTCCCACTCTGTGGGACTTCATTTTTCTCTTTCTGAGGCGCATGGAACGCCCTTGTGTCCAGAGCAGAGAGGCCGGAGCGGAGACTGAGGTCGCCCAAGGCCCCCTGGAGCCCGACCCACTTCTCTTTCAGAGGCCCCTCCAGTCTCGCCCGCAGCTCCCGTGACCTCGGGGCTGAGCTCATACTCGTCCGCAGACTGGACAGGGACTGGAAAGGAGGCGGCGGGGGGAAGGACCGGGTCACGAGCTCTGCAGCGGCCCGGAGCTCCTCGGCCTCACCCAAATGCACGCCTCACTTACACAACCCGCCGCCAACAGAAATGTGCCTGCAACCACACTCATAATTCCCCCATTATGTCATAACTGTGGGGTTGTACTTCATAGCGGTGACATCTTAGCCTAGAAATATGATAATATCCTGCATGTAAATGCTGTTTTTATTTTCAAAACACTTCCCAATGCCTTCTCTTATTTCAGAACATTCTCTAGGAAGGCGGAGCTCCAGGCACCCGCAGGCGGGCCCATGGGCAGAAAGGGGACGTGCGGCCCAGGTGGGTGAGGGTCTCAGGGCAGTTTAATGGCCCCCAGCCCCCAGATGGGCTCCCTTTGGATCTGGACCCCTCTGGGCCCTGTGGCTGGCAGGAGCCATCGGCCTGGAGACCCCGCAGGAGGGCGGACAGCCTTGGGTCCCTGCCTGCTGGCCCCCGACCCGCCCAGAGTCCTGAACCTCTGGGAACCAAGGCCTGGCTCCCAGGCCCTGTGCTGGAGCCTCTTCTGTCAAACGAAAGAAACTTCCAGAGCCAGGAGTGAGCCCAGAAGGGCCAGAACCCCCTTCTTCTCTTCTCTGCAGCCTGCACACCTCCTGGGCTGTGCTCTGGGCTCCCGCAGGCGTCAGGGTCCCGCCGGCCTGTGCTCCAGGCGCCTGTGGGTTTCGGGGGCTGGGGCCCAGGGGTCCTCTGGCTCTGGGGGCTCCCCGTCACTCTGCTCTCTGTGCACCCCATCCTCGGGGCAGGTTCCCCTGGGGTCTCAGGTGCAGGGGACCTCTGCCCCAAGGCTCCAGGGGGCTCCTCTATCCGAGAGGTCCCCAGCCCTGGGCCTTTCTCCCGCACTCCCCACCCACCTCCCACCTGCCCCGGGGACTCCAAGCCCTGACTCCAGAGAATTGAAATCGGTCATCACATACCCCCAGGCAAGCCAGCGCCCTCCTGACCGCCAGGCTTCTTAGGATTCCAACACCCCTCCTGGCCTGAAAGCCTGGGCTCATCTCCGATCCCCTCAGCTCAGCTCACCCCAGCAGCCCCTCCCCAAGCTCCCGCACACCGCGTGGGCTGGGAATGAACAGACAACTGGACCGCAGAGTCAGCAACATGAGTGACGCATGCAATGAACATGAGAAGCAGGCGGGACCTTCAGCGTGTCTGGAATCCAGCCTCTGGTTTCATCCACGAACAAGAAAAGGCCCAGAGAGGGTCAAGGCACTGCTCAAAGTCACACAGCTGAAGATGGGCTGACAGGACTCCAGTCTCCTTACCCCCCAAAAAAAAAAAAAAAAAAAAAAAAAAAAAAAAAAAAAAAAAAAAAAAAAAAAAAAAAAAAAAAAAAAAAAAAAAAAAAAAAAAAAAAAAAAAAAAAAAAAAAAAAAAAAAAAAAAAAAAAAAAAAAAAAAAAAAAAAAAAAAAAAAAAAAAAAAAAAAAAAAAAAAAAAAAAAAAAAAAAAAAAAAAAAAAAAAAAAAAAAAAAAAAAAAAAAAAAAAAAAAAAAAAAAAAAAAAAAAAAAAAAAAAAAAAAAAAAAAAAAAAAAAAAAAAAAAAAAAAAAAAAAAAAAAAAAAAAAAAAAAAAAAAAAAAAAAAAAAAAAAAAAAAAAAAAAAAAAAAAAAAAAAACAAAAAAAAAAAAAAAAAAAAAAAAAAAAAAAAAAAAAAAAAAAAAAAAAAAAAAAAAAAAAAAAAAAAAAAAAAAAAAAAAAAAAAAAAAAAAAAAAAAAAAAAAAAAAAAAAAAAAAAAAAAAAAAAAAAAAAAAAAAAAAAAAAAAAAAAAAAAAAAAAAAAAAAAAAAAAAAAAAAAAAAAAAAAAAAAAAAAAAAAAAAAAAAAAAAAAAAAAAAAAAAAAAAAAAAAAAAAAAAAAAAAAAAAAAAAAAAAAAAAAAAAAAAAAAAAAAACAAAAAAAACAAAAAAAAAAAAAAAAAAAAAAAAAAAAAAAAAAAAAAAAAAAAAAAAAAAAAACAAAAAAAACAAAAAATACAAAAAAAAAAAAAAAGGGTGATCAGCACCCCAAGATTTCTGGGAGTAAAACACAGGCCTGGGTACACCCTAAAAAAAAACTAACGGTAAAAAAAAAATCACGGTCAAATCAAAAACGGTTCCTGCATCGAGGTTTGAACAGGTCTTCTTGAAGGTAACGCGAGGTACGTACCCCCTGGCCATTTTCATTTCGGCCATGACTGTCACACTCACACCCTGTTTTCTAATTCCCTGGAGGAAGATGCGTCCGCGTTTAATCTGGACCCTTTCCGCGCCCCCAACCCCGTCCGCTCCCCCTGCTGCCCTGGCCGCCGGGACGTCTGGTTGTTCACTTGGTGATTTAGATGCTCCTATGACACATCCAACCTTTTAAATAAATCATTCATTTTTCTTAAAGGTTGGCCATGTCACGGTGTTGTGATGCATCCAATTTTTAAACTGTTTATTTGATGTCAGCCACGTCAGACATAAAAATAAATGTGACTTGGTGGAATGTAATACAGAGATTTGATATCTGATTTGGAATTTTCCCCACTGGCTGTTTAATGAATTGGGAAGATTTTGGCCAGGCTCAGGGGAAAACGAGAAATTCTGTATCGTGTGGCTTCTGGGGCGCTGACTTTCTGAGGCGTCCTCCCGTCTCTGAGGCCCCAGGTGCTCCTGCCCTCCCAGCCTTCTCTCTCCTCCCCGCTCCTGACACAGCCTCTTAGGGAAGAAGGCACGACATCACTCAGGAGGCTGCGCGCTGGCCCTGGGGAATCCTGCCTTGTCGGGCTGGGCCGGGCTGGAAGGGGGCTCACGCAACACATGTTTGTTACAGGGACAACAACTGGGCATATTTGCAACCTGAGGCTTGACCTCTAACCAAGAGAGGAAAACTCAGAGGTCTGTGAAGCAAAGATACGGGGCAAGAGGTGGGAAGAACAAACTAAAATGCAAAACAGTGATGCGTGCTCAGTCGTGTCTGACTCTTTGCAACCCCATGGACTGCAGCTCAAAGGCTCCTCTGTCCATGAGATTCTCCAGGCTAGAATACTGGAGTGGGGGCCATTTCCTCCTCCAGGGCATCTTCCTGCCCCAGCAGTCGTGCATCTCCTGTGTCCCCTGCATTGGCAGGAGCCATCCCCGCTGAGCCGTTGGGGAAGCCCAGACACTAAGCGTGCTGAAACTAAACTCCACTGGAAACTGAACTCCAGCGTAAAAAGGCAAAGAAGTGGGGACAACATGAGGACTGAGCCCCCCAAGACGACGCCTTGACACCTTCGCACCGCCAGTTTGCACTTGTTCTCATGCACGTGCGTTGGGCTCATGTCTTTATTCTAACTTACAAGTGCGGAACATGCATACCCACACCCATGCTGACCTTATACATGACGGGAGCACCACGATAAGGAATATGCTGTTTTATGGCAGAAAGCCTAATGTGGTGACGGACATTATTAGATTCTTAACCACCGTTTATGAACTGGGCGTGTCAGCATCACAAGGCCAGCTGCAGGCTCCGTGAGTGACGGGCGCTCACAGCGACGCTCACAGAGACCCTCTCAAGCTGTTCTGACCACTACTTCCATGTTTTTGTTCCAGTCCTAGGAAGCCCCGCCCACAACCTCAGTGAGACGCCCGTTCCACAGACGAGAAGGAGCAGTGTGACCTTACACTCCGGGCATTAAGGACCATGTGGCCATGACCTTTAACTTGGGGACTTTCCTTGCTCACATATAGTGGTGGCTAACGGACCACCGTCTCAGTCTCCGTGAGCCAATGGTGGCCAGAAAGACCCCTGTTTTCAGCTCTGGCCTCATGTTTTCAGATAAAGGCAAGAAAAAAAAGGCAGAAATCCTAAAAACCAATCAGGTCCAGGGTAACACAGGCGGATGGGCAAGGAACGTGAAGAGCAACGTCGCCGAGTGGGAAGCTCCGAAGCCCAAAAGGACGAGAAGACAGTCTCAGCCCCATTGGTGAGCAGAGAGCAAACAGAGAGATGAGGAGGAGACACACGGATGCGGTGGTTTGTCAGGGAGCAGGAGGAAACGAGGTCAGAGGGATAAACGGGAAAACCAAACCAGAGAGGGGCCTCGCAGCGACTGGTGACAGCAGAGTCCCATGGAGAGTGTGACAGACACAGCCCCTCACCAGACACAGACAAACAAAACCAAGAGTTTAAAATACTGAAGCGGGGGGCAGGTTTTTGTCTACCAGGTGAATATACAAACACAATCCTATTTCTGCATACCAGCAACAAACACAAAATGGAACTGTAGGGTGATATCATTTACAATACGGTCAAGGTCATCAGTTTACTAGATTATCTAGAAATAATCTAATAAATATCTAAAACGAATCCAATAAATATCAAGAAATAATCTAATAAAACACATGCAAGACCTTTGTGCCTAACAATTTAAAACACTTTAAAGAGAAAAAAAAATTGAGAGATAAAAATACAGGGACATATTGTGTTCATGGATTGGAAGACTCAATATTTAAATGATGTTAATTTTCCTCCTTGGACTTCAAGGAGATCAAATCAGTCCATCCTAAAGGAAATCAGTGCTGAATATTCACTGGAATGACTGATGCTGAAGCTGAAACTCCAATACTCTGGCCACCTGATGAGAACCAACTCATTTGAAAAGACCCTGATGCTGGGAAAGATTGAAGGCAGGAGGAGAAGGGGACGACAGAGTATGAGATGGTTGGATGCATCACCGACTCAATGGACATGAGTCTGAGTAAGCTCCGGGAGTTGGTGACAGACAGGAAGGCCTGGTGTGCTGCAGTCCATGGGGTCGCAAAGAGTCAGACATGACTGTGCGACTGAACTGAATTTTCCTAGAATTGACATTTAGGTTAAATATAATCCCAATCAAACTTGCAGGTGTTTTTCTTTCCCTGTGGAAAATGAGAAAGATAATTCCAAAATTCATATATATATGCAAAAGACGAGGAGAAGAACAAAAGCAGTCTTGAGGAAAGGATGGACTCGGGACCATAGCCGGCTTTCTCTGGGTGTTCCAGTTGGAAGAGAAGACCAGACTTAGGGATGCTGCCAGCTATCGAGCAAATTTTGGGCCTTTGGTGGCCGTTGTTACAGAAGTTACCGAGTAGCTTCTGGGGTTGTTGTTGGTGAGAGCCATCCGGCTATTTATTTCAGTCAAGGGGACCGGCTTCCTGGGCAGGGCGCTGCAGGTGTGGGTCGGAGCCCCACCTTATATATGGCCTGGCCACTGTCCATCTGCAAGTTCCCTCTCTCAAACACACCAGTTTAAGGATGTGAGCCACCTGCACACACGACATGGACGCCCTCACAGACGTAACATGCATGTCCTGCCCTGCACGCTTCCACAGCACCGAGCACGGAACAGGCAGGATGAGCCGCGGCCTTGGGGCTCTGCGTGCTGTGACTCATGGGGACATGAGAGGTCACGTCCTGTTTCCGGGTCACGCAGCTGGGTTGAGTCTCTGGAAATGCACAGAGCTACCCATGTGCAGTGTGAACACTCTGCTCTGCACAACTGTACTTTCAGAACATCTGAAAAGTTAGTGGGGAGAGAAAGCCATCGAGCTCCACTGGTGAGATTCCCAAGATGTTACGAAGGAATTCCATGGGTTGCTTCTTTTGTGAAATATTTTGCCAAAGATGGATGGCGTTTCAAGTGTCCTCCTGACCTAGGAGAGTTGTCTTCCCTTGATTTTTCGGAACTATTAAGAGTACTGACTATAATTCCAATAGTTTTGGCAATGGCAGAACTTTCATTCCAGGGCCTGTGTGCAGAATGAGCGGGGGCCTGGGCGGGGGTGTGTGTGGCAGAGGCTGTGACAGGAGCCCCCCGGGAAGAGGGAGAAGAGCCCCAGTGGGTGTCCCGGGACGGCCGTGCGCTCACATGGGGTTCTCCCTGCGACGCCCCGGTCCCCTCCCACGGATGCTCGCGGAGGTGCGGATGGCCTCTGAGCCTGCATTCTCCGAGCGCGTGGGGTTGGAGAAGAGCTGCTGCGTACGGTCTGGCTCAGCTTTCCCACCTGGACGGGCTCCTCTTCCACCTGCGGAACCGTAACCATCCTTGGGTCCACTGAAGCCTCGTTTCTGAGCTCACGGCCCGCGCCGTGACACCCCATACCTCCCCGCGGCGTTCCCCACCTCGGCGGCATTCCCACATGGGCTGAGGACGGAGCCTGGGCCCCGCGCCTCCCACGTGCCCTGTCAGGCCAGCGCTGACGGTGCACTCCAGGCTGAGCTTGACCCCATCTGGGTGCCTCCGTGGTCCCCTTCCCCACGCGGGGGTCCCTCGACTCCACCACACCCGCCGGGAGACCACGGGCCAGGTGCACTCGCTTCCACCAGCGGGGCCCCTCGAAGCATTTCTGCTGACTCAGTGCGTGTTCACAGTTGTTATTACTGTTGTCTCCAACTTGCTAACAGCATCCCATGGTGATGGGAATGATGTAAAATATAGTTTGCAGACTTTGTAGAACATTTTCCCTCGAAGGAACTCAGCATACTCCTGTGTGTCCCCAGAACCAACCGATTACATTCATGGAGTAGGGGTGGAGTGGTATGGAAGTGCAGAGAAAGGGCCCTGCTGAGAACCTTCTAGAAAGGCCAGTGCACAGGCGGGAGACCAGGACCAGAGCCCCTCCCCGAGGTCCATGTCTTCCTGCCTGAGACTGCCCTGACCTCAGACCCGCGAGGTTTGCCTATCTGGGTTGGGGGTGGGGGTCTTGGTGGCTGGGTTACTATGAACATGGCAACAGGATCAGGCCCTCAGCTTCCTCCTCAAAGCATGGCTACTGCTCAGAAGACCCAGGACACACCGTCCCTCCCTGGAGGCTGACCAAGGACCCGGCTTCCCAGGCCTGGGACAGCACTCATCCTGCTGTAGGGCAGAACCTTCTGGAAAGAGCCGGTTGGATGGGTGATATCTCAGGAGCTCAGAGGCAGACATCCTCAAAGCCCACGGGGTCGCTGCTCCTCCCAGCACACTTGCACCGACACACACACTCAAGCATACACACTTACCCTCGTGCAAACACAGGCACACACACTGAGGCCCCATGGGGTTGAGGTCGTCTTGACAAGCCTCCTCCACCCTTTCACACCCTTTGGTTCTGAAAGCTGTCGTCACTGCCTCCACGGGAGAAGACACTGGGCTTGATATTTGGCCTCAGTGTTCTTCAGTTTGACCCAGAAATACGCTTCGCACCTCTCCCCCACCACCTCCCCGGCCAAGCAGTGAACATATAAATCTCATCCTTGAGAGCAGCGGGTCTGAGGACTCCCTTTCGCCCAGGTCCATGGGGAGCCGTTAAGAATCGAGAGGCCCGGAGCAGAGAGGTCTAGGTGGTAGGGGTGGGGGGCCCAGAGGAGGGGGGACCTGGAAACAGGGGAGAGAGAGGGAAAACCTTGTCCATCAGAAGATGAAGTGATTTACGCTGAACCACACTCAAAACACCTTTGCAATTGGTAATAGGCAAGTCAAGGGGCTGAAATGCAACAGATTTGAGTCTGCATTGTGGTTTGAAAAGTGGGAAATCCGAGAGAGAGAGAGAGACAGAGATCAGGGTGGGGCGGTCTCAATGGGAGAGGAAAGCTGAGCCAGGAAAAGGCTTACGTGGACCAGGAGCTGAGGAAAGCCATCAGGGAGGTTCTCCGATGAAAGACACTTCTCACAGGAGAGGAAAGACGCTGTGTTGAACCTGAGGGTAATACATAGAGTGATTTAGGTGCATGTTGGTGGAAACTTCCAGAACGAACCCGCGTGTACATACACGTGCAGATACTGTGTGTTCCTGTCTCCTGGGAGGCATGCTCAGGCCTTTGGAGACCAGACGTTGCTCTGGCCTGGCCGCCGTGATCTGCTCTGGATAAAACCCTCCAGGAAAAGCCAATCTTTTCAGCCAAAGTGGCTCCTCTGGAGAAGAGTGTGTTTCCACCTTTTCTCAGCCCGTTTTAAAAACAGCCATCGTGATTTCCTCCCCTCACGTCACTCTGGCAAAGCCCAGGCTTTTCACCAAGGTTTCATTCCTTGCTTTGAAGGGCATGAGACATTTGCTAAAAAATTTTTTTGGTAAATTTGAAGAAAAGCTTAAAAAAATGACTTCGGACTCAGATTAAGGAATGAAAAGATGCACAGGCCTGTTCTGTGGGAACCGTGTAAGCGAACTCATTTATTGTAAAAACCATGAGATGTCTGAGTGGTTGGACTTGAGGCCAGGAGGAGAGGAGAGCTTCTTGCTCGGCTTCTTTGTTTGAAAGACAACATCTTCCTCATTCATCTCCCCCGGATTTCCAGAGAAACAAGACTGGCCAAAGACTCCAGATGTTAATTTTCAGGTTGCCATGGTAACTCGTGACAATCCTGGAGACCCTCCAATCCACTCTTAGAAGGCAGTGCTCACGCACAGCCTCCGGGCCTGGTGGTGGTGGTTATGGGCGGCCTGCTCTCGAGGAGATCAGTCCCGGGTGGACACACAGCTGACCAGCAACAAGAGGCAAGTTACTTCCTGACACTCAGGGACAAGGGGGCCACCTTCTAGTCTGTGGTTAGGAAGGTCTCATGAACACAGCAAGAAGGACTGGGGCTGAGAGTCAATGGGAGGAGAGACTGGCCCTGCTGAGGGTACCTTCTGAACCTTTCAGTACGTAGGTCTTGACCCAAAATATGGCATGCCTGATAGAACATGTTTCTGTGAATCCAGAATCCAGACCAGAGTCCTGGGGAGTCCTCCAGAGGTCAACAGGGCAGTCACCTGCTACTGTACAAAATTGAGAGATGGGTGTTGCAGGCAGTCAGTTCACATTCAGCCCAGTTTTCCTTGGGTTGGAAGAGCGATCCACCTTCATCTGCCCAAAACAAGCAACAACAACAATGCTTTGAGAAGAGAAAACATTCAGAAGACTTAAGACAGAAGCCTGCCACCATTCTGGCCCCTGAGTGCCGCTGGCCACCATTAGGACATTGAGGACATTTTCCATTTCATGCAAAATGCAGCCTTGAGCATCATGTAAGATAGCGGGCCTGTCCCCCAAGCAGGAGTCCTGCACTGGACAGGGTCCTCAGGGCAGGAGGCTTCGGAGACGAGGGCAGGAGGCTGTTTTAGGAGAGATGCGGGGTGGGCCGCTCCCCCAGCTGCCCTCCCGCTCCCGAGCCCGGGCAGCCTCCCCCCACCCAGGGTCCTTCCGCTGACCCCACCCGGCTCTGCCCATCACAGAAGCAGCCACCAGTGGGTAGATTCTCAGTGTCACAGGTGGAGGAGTACGTGAGGGAGAGCAGCGCCTGGAGAAAGTGGAGAGGAGCTGGCAGGCATCTGTGCCTGCCAAGGAAACCAGCCCGGCTCGGCGTCTGGATCGCACAGCACCCAAACGCCGCCGGCCACTGCTGCGTGCTGAGAAGGGCGCTAGCTGCTGACCTCAGGGGCGGGGACGCAGGGCCGTGCCCCTGGCTGCAGGGCAGGGAACACACAAGGACCTGCTGCCCAGGAGCGGCTCAGGGCAGAAGCACAAGTCACCATCTGCTTTCAGATGGCAGGACAGGAACCCGGGCTTCTGCCGCGTGCTCCCGGTCTGTCAGGCTGCGGGGCGGGAATCCCCTCTGTGGGGGACCCAACTCCAGGGGCCTGGACAACGTGTGCAGATGCAGGAGGCGGGGAAGGCCAGGGAACATTCCAGATGAATGGAAAGAGTGGCAGGAAGAGGGAGAGGCCAGCCCAAGAGCGGTGGGGAGGGGTGGGGTGGGGGGTGGGGGGGATGCAGTGAGTGCAACCCGGCCTCCTATGCCCTGGGAGGACTCAGGCCACTCAGGGAATGCCCTTGCCCAGCGGGTGGGGGGCCTGGGTGCAGACTTGCTGGCTGGAGGCAGGTCTGCTCGGAGGACCGAGCAAGCAGAGAGCCATCCCAGCACCGCAGGGGCTCCACAGCGTCCCCGCGTCCACTCACTAGATGTCAGAGCATCCCAGACTCCGGGCTGGGACCACAGCCTCCCTGGAGCTGCCCCATGCAGGCCCATACCCGGGATCCTAAGTCCCCAGCCAAGAGAGCGCCTGTGTCCTGCCCTACCCAGATGCGTCTGCACCGGAGAGCGCGAGCCTTCTTCCTGAGAGCGTGGGAGTGACTGGAGATTCGGCCTCGGGGCGGCTGGATACCTGCCGCTCTATCCAAGGCGCTCCCCTAAGTCTTTCTCTACCAAGACCTGCTCCATAACGAGGCACACATTGTTGGCTGGATCTAAGCTACTACGGATGCTTCCTGACTTCCGAGGTGCAGCGGTGTGAAAGCGTGCCTTCTCCACCAGCTACGCCTGTTGTTATTTCCCTCCTCGCGGTGCGACTCTCTGCTCTCCAACGAATCGGCTTTACCCCGCCCGCACCAGGGACGCAGCTGTGTGTACGAGCGGGCTCGTGGTCTGGACTGGCCGGACACCTGCTGCTTCGTGTCCCGACAGCGTCAAAGATCTCTCTCCAGAAAAGTCGTGATCGTTCAAGACCACTGTAGACACCAAGATTTCCTCTCATGCGCGTCAAGGAACGAATAATGAGTGGAATAAGCAGCACTGGCCCTGGACCTCAGGGCGAGAGCGAAATGGGGGATGAGCGCACAGAATTCTGATCTTAATAGAACGTATTTAGCCTGCTGCCACAGGCACTGACTGTTATGCTTCCCTTAAAACTATGATAATCACGAGTGAAGAGGAAATCTGCCATTGAGTCCTGTTGACCAAAAGCTCGAAAAGTCACCTTGACATGTATGACAAGGCTACGTGTGAACCCGAGTCCGTGCTTGTTGACGTTCGGTCTCAGGACCCTCCTTATCAAGAAATTCCAGCAAAAGGGGGAAATAAGATGGGAGATGTGTGTTGACCCACTTGACACACAGTAAGAATTGTGTCCAAGCTGCCTCTACTGCTCAACTTGTGTCAAAGATGTTTGTCATTTGAGAAAACAATGACTAAAAATATGGAAAGGAATGGAAGTAATAAGAAAAACTGATGTAGAAGAGAAGACGTGTGTCTTTGCCCACGCTCCCACTCACAATGGCTGGCTGAGGGCCCAGGGTGAGACGCGCTCACTGCCGAGGGCAAAGGTCTCTCTGCCCTTGAACTGACGCTCTGCTGGGGAAACAGAGATGGAGGATGAGCCCCTGGGCTCCGGGAAGGGCAGAGGGCAGAGGCTGGGCGGGCCTGCACAGCTCACACTGGGCCCTCCCTTCCCACATGCTCAGAACCAAGTCCCGGCGGCGGGGGGGGGGCCCTGCGCCCTGCGCCCCAGTTAAATCACAAGTGTCGTGGCCAGAGCCCAGCACCATCTCGTAGCGCCTTCCTCTTGGCGAGGCTGCGACTTGGGGGGCAGCTGTGACTCCCCCGGGTGAGCAGGAAGGTGATGAGCTGCGATGCCATGCTCTGTAAGCAGCCCCTCTGGACGCCCTCACCTGCATGCACCAGCGTGGGGCGGAGGCTGACCGTGGGTCCAGCTCGGCGGTCGCGTTTCCTTTCCAGCTCTGGCCTCTTTTTCAGACGGGTCAGGATGGCTCCGAGGACCTGTGAGGCTTTGGGGGGTGGCGGGGCCCCCCAAAGGCTGTCCCGCTAAAGGGACCTGGCTCCTAGCCACCCTGCCCTGCCTGCGTCCTGGGCTGGAGCCACCAGCTGTCCCAGACAAGACTGAATGAAGTTCCAGGTCTCTACACACGAACCCATGTGGAAATGAAAACCCAAACCTTTCCTCTGTGTTGCTTTTCTCCTTCTTAAAAAGTCATTCAAGGAGTCACGCGAGCCATCCTAGAGTGACGAGAGACGCTGCCAGCATGGACCGGTCCATCCACTCCTGTTTATCCCGCTGATAAATGGTCTTCTCCTGATGCTGAAAGTCATGCTGAAATTAGGTCATTCTAAAAGAATTTATTAAAAGGTATTGAAAATGCAGAGCCATGGAGTAAGTGAATGATTCTCTGACTGAGAGACTTATCATGGATTTATTTCATTCTCCCAGCAGGCCTCTGTGGCCGTGTGATGGCCCAGGTGGTTCTGTCCACCTCCTGGCTGGGTTCACAGTGTCCTACACGCCCTGCATCCAACTGAGAGATGAGAGCGGAATCCTGGGCTGAGCTGGAGTGATGAGGTTCTCATGCTTGTTTCTTCAGATAAGGATTCCTCAAGGGGCCTCTGCTTCACTGACTTTACAGGCCTGAATCCAGGAAGCAACCGTGATAAGCGACTCACCCTTATTTTTGTAACATGGTGCAGTCTCCCATCTGTTGGCACCCAGGGGGGCTCAGGTGTCGACAGCACTGGCTTCCATTGGACACCTCCACGCAAAACCTTCATGCAGAGCCTTCTCCCACCCAGACCGCATGCGTCCCTCCTGGGGATACAAGCTGGTCTTACACTGAGTTCTCTTCCTAGTTTCCATCTTCTTGGCCTTTTGGCTAAGAGCAAGAGGTTTTTGTTTTTTGCCTCAGTGGGTTCGATCCCTGGGTCGGGAAGATTCTCTGGAGAAGGGAATGGCAACCCACTCCAGTACTCTTGCCTGGAGAATCCCATAGACAGAGGAGCCTGGTGGGCTACAGTCCACGGGGTCACAGAGAGTCAGACACGACTGAGCTACTAACACATCAGGTATTAGAAAACGTTCCGGCTTTCTCCCAACCTGTTGGCTGGCAGTGGGGCCCCTGGGGACACACCCTTCCGGGACAGGGCTGGAGGGAGGCCTGGCTCTGCCTGAAAGCCCCGGGCCGCTCACTCCCTCCTCACTTTCATGCCCTCCTCCTGAGTCCACAATATTTATTTCACGGGGCAGCTTTTCACAGTGACAAACCATATCCCACAACTGAACGCCTGAGCTCCGATTATGGAAATGGCCAAGGGGACCACTGGAAGGAGAACGTGACGCTCTCGCCTCTCCGAGGTCAGGGGCCGGGTCCCTCCTGCGGGCTCCTGGGCGCACGGGGGCAGTGGATGAGGGCGCAGGACACATACGGGCTGCCTGCCTCGGGCTGCACGCCAACCGCGCCTGCACGCCGACCGCGCCCGTATGCCCCTGCCGCCCCCCGCCCGGCCCTGCTTCATCTCGTTAGAAGCAGCGCCAGGTTTCCCGTCAGCCGCTGCCATGTCTCCAAATGGCTTTTCTGTGTCAGGCATATCAGGAAATTAACTCATCAGGCAGTGACAGCTGCTAATTTTTTCCCCTTACATGTCAGATGGATCGCCCGCTGAAGCTAATAATGAATCACCAATCCCTGATTAGAAGGTGCTTCCGAAACGTATAACTGCCATCTGAGCGAACTTTTTCCTTCGTGTAAAATGATATCACCCTAGAGGAGCAGAAAAGGGATTGTATCCTTCAGCAAGATGGAGCAGGAGGAGGCTGCTTAAGCGTGATGGGCACGCTCTTCCACGATGGGCTAACATTCAATGGTAAGAGGAGGGAAGACTCCCGCTCTTTCTGTGGTTTACTCCACGAAGGGCCTTTCTCCTTTCCTCATCCTCCTCCCAGAACCTACTCCGGGTTAGGATTTGAAGCTGGTTCTTCAGTTCTTTCCTGATGCCATTATTTTATGTTCAGGATCACAGAAGATGTGCTGTGACCAAGAGATACAAATGCCACCCACTCTCAGGGAACATCCCACAGGTCCAGCTACCAGGCAGCCGGGCCCTGTTGCACAGAGCGGTGCTCGGGCTGAGCCGTCGTCGGGCGTGACCAGGGCCAGGCCTGGACCTCCGGGTGGTCTGCACAGTGGCCTCTCAGGACCAGGTGGCTGAGCAAAGATTCACCGAGGCTCCTCCGGGGTGTCTTCTAGGGCTCTGGGCTCACGTGTCTGGGATGAGCTGATAAATGAACGGAATTTTCAGTGCTCCACTGACACCATCTTACAGTCACTTGGTTCTCAAAGCCAAGAAGCAAATGAACGCTGTCTGCATGTCCTGAGATGTGGGTCTGTCTGCTCGTGGGTTCCCTGCTGGGGTGGTGGTGGGGGCTCCTTTTGGAGGACCCTCCCTCCCTCTGCTCCAGGCCCAAGGCAGCCCCAAAGGATGCCTGGCTGAGCCACACACCTCATTTAAGTGACTTTACGCGGCCAGAACTCCCTTTGTACGGAAAAGCTCTTGTGAGCTCTTCATGAACACAAAGCCTCGCCCACCCTCTGCCCTGGAAGCTGAAAACCTCCACCACTACTGTGTGCTGACTTGGGCAGAGCAGTCCCGGCCTCCTCACCAAAGGTCTTGGCTGTGGTTTAATAAAAAGCTGTTCCTTCTGGGTCACAGTCTCCAAGTAAACATTTCTGTTGATCTGCTTTTCATTTCTTTGGACTTCTGTTGTCTTCTCCAGCCCAACCTCCAGGAAGGCTCAGGCTCCCCACGAGTGGCTCATGGATCATGCTTCAGGGAACGCGCCCGCACTGCGATTGGCCACGCCTCATTATTCTGAGGCCCGCACTTGTGTACGTGCTTCTTCAACACCCTCACATTCCAGCAGTTGTGTAATGAGAGAGAAGAGAGAGACCACATTAACTCAGCTCTACAGGTAATTACAGGACACAAGAGCCTAGTGAATCCTCTGCAATCCTTCTGAGCCTTGAAACACCTTCTGGACATTTTTTTTTTTTTTATGCAAAGGCCTGCTCTTTTCATTGTGCATACAACATGATTGCTGGTTTGACACTGCAGGCTACACTGGTTTTATGAAGGATTAAATGCCACCTGAGACATATTTATCCTAAATAAATCACAAACGGTAAACTGCAGCATGTCAGTGTCAACACCCTGGACTGCGGCAGAAAGGTTAGCCATACAGGACTAAGCACGGTTAGGAATTAGCATCCAAGCCGAAGGCCGCGGGCTGCAGCTAACGGGAGGAATGATCAAGAAGATATTTTCCCACTGAAAATCATCCCCCACCTCCACTTTTTTTTTTTTTTAACATGTACGAGAAGCTTGGAGAGGGGCATCACTTTGTAAAGGTCATCTTCCTCTCGACAAAACACATGGAAGTTGCTGCTGTCACTGTTTGCTGAAGACAGTGTTGAAGAGGAGCGGAACTGCCCTGCCATTTTTAAGAATCGGGGGCAAGTCATACCCAGCTAATTATGAATTGCAGTGTCAAACCTGAGATTTACCTTTTATTTTTTTTTTGGAGGGAGGTGCCTTCAGATGGGTGGGACCAGGGGCTCTGAGGATGAGGTCAGGGGAGACACAGTGGGTTTAGGCACTCGGCCAAGGCTGGCTTCCAAGCTGACCTCTCAGGGGGCGTGTAAACAGGACTGTGATTGAAACCACAACAGTACCATTTTCTCTTCCTTTTCTCCCTTCTGTTCTTCACAATTTTAAGACGCTAACCATGATAGACTATGTTACTGTCACCAGAGTCTGCCTGGGCCATGGGCCAAACACGGAGCGCACAGCGCCGGGGCACAGAGCAGGCCAGCGGGGCCCAGCACACCCAGCGTGGGCACAGAGGGTGTGGACGCTGGCTGGCGAGGAGCAAAGCCTCTTCGTGTTTTATGGCTGCCCGTCAGCTGGCTGCTGGAGAGAAAATGTCATCCTTATCTTTCAGTGCCATCCGTTTATTTCAAAGAAAAAAGAAACAGAACAAAAACAACCTTTGCGTTTGGGGAAGGGGAGGATTTTACAATTTTGGAAGAGAAGCAATTGAATCAAGAAGCGGGTCACCTGGCTATGAACTCACACCCCCAGTGGAAGGAACCCCACAGCGAGGCGCACACAGTCTTGCAGGGGCCAGGGCATGGCTCTCTATCACTGATGTTTGATGCCAGCTCTTTCACACGGACATAAATCACTAATAAATCCTGTGAAAATGATATCAACATTAAGAAACATTTGTTATAAAAGCAAAATATTGATACAAACAGTATTTTTCAGAATGCACATTTAATATAGACTTTATTGTATGAAACTAAGTCAAAATTAGAAGCATTGGGTTTTCTTAACTAAGGTTTATTTTAATAAACCTCAAGGCTTTTCTTAACCATAGGCTTAAGGAGGAATCTTTTAAGCTGAAGCAACCCGGGCAACGACCACACCTACAATGTCTGGAGGAGGAAGGGGGTACACAAAATGAACAGGCTGCCTTTGGTCTGGGGACGCTGTGATCCTAACATTTCCAGGAAAATGAACAGTAGCAGGCTGCTTCGACGTGGTAACAAAGGTAGCTGCAATTTTTAACCAAACGTGTAATAGACTGTTACAATGGGGACATGCTGGACTGCAAGGGCAGCCGTGTCTGAAGCCACTCTTCCATAGCTAGGGCACAGTCCTTTCACAACTGAAATGGGAAAACATTTGCGGGAACAAAACAGAAAACAACTTAACTTCTCGGCATAATGGATAGAACAGAGGGAGGAGCATCAACAGAAGAACCAAACATTAACCAGACTTGCCTCGGGCGGCCCCGCCCCACTCCAGGCTGCGCTCCTGCGTGCATGTCCTTGGTGCCCTGCGCACGCTGCTGGCACAGAGGCATCCCCGGCCCCTCGAACGCGCACTTTGCTGGAGGGTGCAGGGCACACGGCCTCGCGTGCTGGTCTCTCAGCCTGGCGCCGGGCGGCTGGGCCCCGGCCTCAGGCTTCGTGGACTTCGCTGCTGTCTCTTTGGCTCTGGATGACCGCGGCGGCCGGGGCGCTCTCCTGGGTGTAGATGACCATGCTCGTCAGCTGTTCGGCTCCACCGGGGACCACGGCCCCGGCCTGCAGGAGCTCCTGGGAGCCGGCCGCCTCAATGACGGTGTGCGAGTACACGGCTGGCTCGTCCTGCACACCGGGAGGCAGCTCGGTCACAATGTAGTGTGTGGCCCCCTCGGGAAAGCCTCCACCGGACTCCTGGACCATGGCCTGCACCAGCTCTTCGGTGACTATGATCTGTGAGATCTCGCCGTCCGCCTCGGCCAGGTCCGCGTGTGGCCCGCGCGCCTCGGCCTCCTGCATGATGATCTGGGAGCCCTCGCGGGCCAGCATGTGCACCGTGCCCTCTTCGTTGACGATGACCTGCGTGACGCCATCCTTCATCAGCTGGCTGGCCGCAGTCGAGTCACACACAGCGAACTGCAGCATGCCCTGCACCACCTTCTTGAAGGCCACCTGCGTGCGCTCCTGCGACGCGATCACGGCAGCTGGCCGCACCAGCTGGGTCAGCACCTCCACCGGCTCTGCGGCGGCCGCGCCCTCCGGCCCATCATGGAACACATGGATCTCCGGGGCCGCGGGCGTGGCTGCCTCCTGCCCCGGCAGCTGCACCAGCACGTCCCTGGGCCCAGCCCTGCCCTTCTCCTCGGCTGCCACTGGGCCCTCTGCCCCTCCCAGCTCGGTGACTGCGCACAGCAGGGCGTCCAAGGCTGAGGCTGAGTCGGGCGGGGGGACCCCGGCCTCGGCCAGGTCTAGAATCTCTTGCTTGGTCACCTGCTGAATGACGGCCCCATTGGGGCTGAGGGGCTCGTCCATGCCGGGGCCGTCCATCGAGCCGCCCACGACCACCACCTGTGTGGCTCCGTCGGCCAGCGGCTCCGGCAGGCCCGGATCAGGAGCCCCGCCGCCCCCGTGCGCCCCACTCTGTCCCGAGGCGATGACCTGGCCGTCCTCCGTGATGTGCACCACGCGGGCCACCTGGCCGGCCAGGGCCAGCGTCTGCAGCGTGGCCGCGGCCGTCTCCTCCACGGAGGCATCCAGGGTGAACTCTCCCTCGTAGCCCTGGATGATGATGACCTGCTGGACCGGCTCCGGCGGTGCCGCCGGCCTCCTGCTGCTCCGCAGCGGCCTGTCCTTGACCGGAGACTCCTCCGCCAGCGCGGCTGCCGTGAACGGGCTGTCTGTCTCCACGAAGGTGGCTCCCTGGCCCTTCAGGCGGCATTCATAGGACTTGGACACGATGCCTAGGGGAGACAAGCAACAGTTAGAGCCTAGAGAAGTGACTTTTAGGATTAGAAGTAAGACAGTTCTTCCAAAGAAGCTTGAAAACCTCAACAGAAGCATCCCCATGACCCATGACTCAGATCCCCTGGCTGCCTGCATGGAGGGGGGGGGCTGGGGGGGCTCAGGGCCTCCATGGGTGCCCCCAGCAACACAGAGCAGGGCTGTGCTGTGAGGAGAAGATGCCCGTACCCCTGGCTGACTGTCCAGATACAATCTCAACAGCCAGCAAAAAGAATATGAGGAATCTCCTCAGTCATGGTCATTTCTAACAAGATGCCCAGTAGCTGGTGTTAAGAGCATTTTCCTTTTAACTCAAAGGAAAATCTTTTTTCCATGTCCCAACATTAGCTTACAGTGTATCTGTTTATTCAACAAGAAGAATGAAGGCTTTGCATATTGAATGTATAAACTTGCCCTCGATAAACACCAGCTGTGAGAGTGTAATGCCCCGAGCCGCGTGTCAGGTGCTCAGCTTGGGAGCAGGGTGGCCGGCCTGCCGGGAGCGAGTCCACGGCGGCCGGGCACCCAGCACATCCAGCGCTGGGCTGGTCCCACCGTGTCACTGTGACGTCTGGCCAAGTGCCTGGCATGCAGCCGCCCTTCAAATCGTGGAGAGGACCACCATGCTCAGGCTCTGGGGAAGGACACTCAGCAAGAGGAGCAGAGAGACAGCCGCACAGATAGGAACACCCAAGCTCTGCCCCAGGTCTGAGCAGGAAGAGCCTGGGGACAGAGCACCCGGCGCCAGCAGAGGTGGGGTTGGGGGGTGGCCGGGCCGGCTCTCGGGGATCACAGGCTAGGCCAGGAGCAGGCTGTCGGGGTCCCCTCTGCAGGAGGCACTAAGGCATGTGGGCCACAGTCTGTGCAGAGAAGACACCTGTTGAGCATTTTTAAACAGCAAAGTTAAGTGAGTGCATCTGTTTGAGAACCATGATGGGCGCCCAGTGTTTATTACTGTAAATACTGGCCCTGCGTTCCCTGTGGTGAACTCCCTGTGATTGTTTCACGAGGAGATCAGCCCGAGGGACCAGGGTGCGTGCCAGACGCAGGGGTCTGGACAGAGCAGGGTGGGCAGGGCCAGGGAGAGGGCGCCTGCGGGCGGCGGGCCTTGGCCCACCTGGCCGTCCCCGTGCACGGCGCCTGCCCCTGCAGTGTGGACACCTGCTGCCCGTCCAGGGAAGGCAGGGTAGCCCTGAGCTGCTGCTGGGCTGACAGCGTCAAGCCCACCTTTCAGACCCCAGGCTGCGGCCCTCCCTCCCGTTACAGAAAGGGGGCTATGGCTGCAGAAGCGAGGTGGAGGATGTCGACAGGCGCATGGACACCGGTCCCCCCAGGCCACCTGTGACACAGGCGAGGCTTGTTTAATAACTCGAGAGGGAAAGCTGAGTGAAACCTATAGTCATTTTCATAAAAAAGAGACTATTTAAACAGAGCTCCTATTTTCTCCTTTAAGTTTCTAATTCTCTATTAGTTTCTTATTATTGCCTTCTTCCCTCCTAAGTGGGGACTTCCCTGGTGGCTCACACGGTAAAGTGTCTGCTTACAATGCGGGAGACCTGGGTTCGATTCTTGGGTTGGGAAGATTCTCTGGAGAAGGAAATGGCAACCCACTCCAGTACTCTTGCCTGGAAAATCCCATGGACGGAGGAGCCTGGTAGGCTACAGTCCATGGGGTCGCAAACAGTCAGACACGACTGAGCGACTTCACCTCACCTCACCTCCTAAGTGAGTGTCTGCTAAGTTGCTTCAGTCTTTGTGACTCCATAGCCCCCCAGGCTCCTGTGTCCATGGGATTCTCCAGGCAAGCATACCGGAGTGGGTTGCCATTTCCTCCTCCAGGGGATCTTCTCGACCCAGGGATTGAACCCAAGACTCTCACGTCTCCTGAACTGGCAGGTGGGATCTTTACCACTAGCGCCTCCTGGGAAGCCCTCTAAGTGAGAGAATGAGCTCTAAACGATCTCAAGTATTTCCTTATCTTAATGGCAACCACATTTAAAATATTTCACTTCACTCTCCCTAATGTAGGTCCTTTTTTAAAGAAGCACACTTTATTCTTACCAAAGGAGAAAAAAGGATTAAGTAATCAATCCTTTTGATTACTGTTGCTAACATCCCTTAAAAATAGGACAACTATTTTGCTTACTGCATTGGTGCCATTCTGTGAGAAAGCGTTTCTTTCGATACAGAGTCCACTTTAAGCAAAGATCTGGGCAAGGCCTGCCTTTCAGCAGGGACAGCAAGTCAGGCCAGATCCACAGAACATGTTTAATTATATTCACCACGAGGACACCTGGGCTCATATGCAGACTGCAGGCCACGGTCCCAGATTGGGAACCACGTGTGAAGTTTTAAAAATGCAAACTCCTGGCATTCAGTGTGCTGCTGGGAAGGGTCACTGGTCAGGATTTTCAGGAAGTCAGGCCACTGCATCCCCCTAACTCCTGAAGCCAGAGGGAGCCTCCCCAAGGCCGGGGTCAGGATCAGAAGGGGCTCTCGTACCCTGTGCTTTAACCTCATCATGTCGGCATGTTCTGAATGTCAATCCTCCTAAACTCACTCCTCCAAGAGGGCAGAACTGGGCTTAGTGCAGGAGCAGGAGCAGGAGGCCTGCCCAATGGGTGGGGAGCACCACAGGTTCCGTGTCCATCCCTCCACGCAGGCCTGAGTCTCAGCAGGTGGGGTTGCCATCTCTGCCCAGTTTTCCCCCAGCTAAGACCCCCCTGCTTATGTAACTTATATGCAGAGTACATCACACGAAATGCCAGGCTGGATGAAGCACAAGCTGGAATCAAGATTGCTGGGAGAAATCAATAACCTCAGATATGCAGATGACACCACTCTTATGGCAGAAAGTGAAGAGGAACTAAAGAGCCTCTAGATGAAAGTGAAAGAGAGAGTGAAAAAGCCGGCTTAAAACTCAACATTCAAAAAACGAAGACCATGACATCCAGTTCCATCACTTCATGGCAAATAGATGGGGAAACAATGGAAACAGTGACAGACTTTATTTTCTTGGGCTCCAAAATCACTGGAGATGGTGATTGCAGCCATGAAATTAAAAGACGCTTGCTCCTTGGAAGAAAAGCTATGACTAACCTAGACAGCATATTAAAAAGCAAAGTCATTAACATTGCCGGCAAAGGTCCATCTAGTCAAAGCTATGATTTTTCCAGTAGTCATGTATGGATGAGAGAGTTGGACCACAAAGAAAGCTGAAAGCCAAAGAATTGATGCTTTTGAACTGTGGTGTTGGAGAAGACTCTTGAGAGTCCCTTGGACTGCAAGGAGATCCAACCAGTCCATCCTAAAGGAAATCAGTCCTGAATATTCACTGGAAGGACTGATGTTGAAGCTGAAACTCCAATACTTTGGCCATCTGATGCAAAGAACTGACTCTCTTGAAAAGACCCAGATGCTGGGAAAGATTGAGGGCAGGAGGAGAAGGGGACAACAGAGGATGAGATGGTTACATGGCATCACTGACTCAATGGACATGAGCTTTGGTAAACTCCTGGAGCTGGTGATGGACAGGGAGGCCTGGCGTGCTGCAGTCACATGACTAAGTGACTGCACTGAACTGAGGACCCCCTGATCTTTTGTCTCCTGTCCTTGCCAAGTTCTTCCTGTGCTACCCTTTGGCCCTTCTCCTTCTCTGTACTTTTCTACTTCAAATGGAATTTTCCACATGTCTTCATCACACTCGGAACCTGATCCAGTTGGCTTCTGCCCATTCTTTAATTCCAAGGTCATTTTGTTTATAATTTGGGGGGTGGGGAAAAGAAATATGGATACAAAACATAAAGAAAGCAGCCTTCCAATCACCCTCCCCCATCCCTAACTGATTGAAAAGAGGGCCTACTGCCCTGATGGGGCTTCCCTGGTGGCTCAGGTAAAGAATCTGCCTGCAGTGCAGGAGACCTGGGTTCGATCCTGGGTTGAGAAGATGGCCTGGAGAAGGGAATGGCATCCCACTCCAGTATTCTTGCCTGGGACATCCTATGGACAGAGGAGCCTGGCAGGCTGCAGTCCATGGGGCCACAAAGAGTCGGACACGACTCAGTGACTGAATAACACAACTGCCCTGACACTAACAGAGGAGGAGCTGCTGTCGCTGGAGGACATGAGCACCCCGTCCTCGATGCTGAGGGAGAGGCTACGTGCTTGAGTCCAGGCGACTCCTTCTTTAGTCAGCAGCGGGACTGAAGTTACAGAATCATCCTCTGAATCCTGGGCAGCACTGATAATGATGCTACTCAGAACTGCTTACTGAATTTATTTGAATCCAGAGGTGGGTTAAGCCACTTCCAGACCATTAAAGTAAACTACGTGGGTAAATACTGCTATCACCACGGGTGTGACGAAGCTCATCAACACCAGCACCTTCACCTCGGCTCCGCGAGAGCTGGCAACTCCATCACAGTTCATAAATGCGGCCGCAGGTCCAGCTTTGATTCAGCAATTTAATAACTTCGAGTGCTGTCAGTACTGCTTTGAAAAATAGCACCTATAAAATGTAACAGCCTCAATCAGATTGGAAAAGATTCACCCACTGAAGATTCTTCCATTTCGTCCATAATGAATTAATGTTGGGCTGTGTAGAAGTTCAAGTGCCATTTAAACTAATGTGAATCTCTACTGTAACTTTACATTCTAACCCGGCTATGACCAACAATTTACTGGGCACATCAACTTCAATTTTTGAGATCTTTTGAGTAAATATGAACTATAAAGCTCAGCAATGCAAATGGCCCAATGGACACAGTATCTGGAACACAGCAAGTTTGAGCCAATTTTATCCACAACTGCTTAGTCACTGTTACTGCTTCAAAACTGCACACATATCTTTAATGAAGCACAGATACTCCACATAATATTTGTATTTCACTTGGCATTTATCAAAGACAGTGTCCGGTTTCAGTATGCTGGTAGTAGCTAATCAATAGGGTCTAAACCAGCCCTTTCTGGATCTGTTTCCAATAGGACAGTAAGAAGATTTGTGTAGAAGGTGCAAACGCAGGTAAAATGGGCCTGTTTATGAGATTCCCAACTCACTGCCTGTTTCCTTTCATGAGGACAGAGGTATGTCATTGCCTTCTCATAGCCAAATGCATTGAAAGTTTACAACTCAGTTGAAATAAAGAGAGTGTTGGGGGGTTTTTTTGGGTGTGTGTGTGTGGGGGGTGCTGAGGCTTTGTTTTCAGGGAAATACTCTTTAATGAGCTCCCTTCTGCAGAAGATCATTGTGGAGCGCAGTGCCTCCTGCCTTGTCCCCTTGGAAGGGAACGTCTCTGGCGCTGAGACCACGAGCCCTGCTAGGCTGGAGCGGGGTGGGGGGGGCAAGCTGGAGACTCACCCCTGCCCCCCGCAACCGTGCGTGCGGCTCTGCTCTGCCGTCGGCCGAAGCTGCGACTAGGGTTTAGAACCTGGCTGCTTCCTTCCTGTGTGTGTGTTAGTCTTTCGTTACTGTCATCATTTTTTCTCATAGAATAAATACCTTATGCTTTTGTTAAGCTTACATTTAATTAAAATGTACAGAATTTGTGCAGTAAACTCGAATGAAACAAATAAAACAAGGCCCCCTCTCTTGAAGGCATACGTTGTGAATGAAAAATGTCATTATAGACTAAAAAATTTTGCCGTAAACAGGGCCTACAGAGAGAAGTTTCCCCTGTAATGACATCCATAAAATACACAAATGGCACTTTTAGTACCATCCTGAATATGGCATTTTCTGTGCTCTACACACAATCTAAATGGTTTGATCATAGAGCATAATACTCCATTGGGTTTATAGAACAATCAATGTTCCATAAAATGATGTATTTATCCAATAGTAGGCTCAGCAGTTACTGGCGTATGACATCGCAGGACAGAGGCTGGGCTCCTAGCGGCTCACGCGCGGGCTGTAAAACTTGTCTCACCCACTCCAACAACTTCATCTCATCTGCGTCAAGTAATTTGTTGAAGACTCAGCTTGGCTTAAAAAAAACTTGTAATAAAAATTCATGGAATTTTCAGGAGAATGAAAGCCGATGACAATAGAAAGGTCACACTGTGTCTCCACTAAAGGGGTCAGAGGTCACCAGCAGTTCTAAAACCGAAAGTAGATTTCATGCATCGTGTAGCAGATAAAGATGGCATTAAAAAGACTTGTGCGGCTGAAATGTCGGCTGCGTCAGGGAAGCCTGTGCTAATATCCGACGTGAGCCACTGTGCCGCCACCAGCCAGCATTTATTTTAAATTTCTAAGCTGCTCCTGCAACAGCGTTACATGTTTATACACCGTTAGGTTATGTCTCAGACACTGTGTGTGTTTTACCATTTTATATTTTGGGAGGGCACTAAGCTTGAAAATGCTACGTTGCCTCACTGTCACAATCAAAGCACCTCGAATATGATGCAATTAAAAAGTAATGCCTTTCATATAAAAATCTGAGGCACATATGACACTGTGATTCTTAAGTCACGTACGGTTTTCCTCAACTTCAGTTTTAAGATGTGATTTTAACAAGAATGTTAAGAAATCATACTTAATGTCTATTAAAATGAAACAATATTAACAGATTATGCTAATAAATTAGAGCCATATTTTAATGTCACAAAAGCTTGTAAGTTTCTCAAGTGAAAGCTGGAAAAATGACAAATTAAAATTCAATGAAATATAACCTTTTAGAAATTTTAAAGCAAGGAATAAATTATTCGTATAATGGCAGTCACCAATAGTATAGCCAATCACATTGATATCAGTAACTGCTCTATAATGGATTTCTTCTCTGGACAATCATAGTTACTGGTATTCCCGTGATCCTGCAGGAAGGCCCCAGCAGCGCCCCCTGCAGCCCGGCTTGAAGAAGTCTGAGAGGCACAGTCCACGCAGAAAGCTCTGCAGGCTCGCCCCCCTGCAGGAAGCCCCGACCCGGTCCTACAGGCAGGCGATCACAAACAGTGTGGCCCATGATCGCAGTGGGCTGTGTACCAAAATGACAACATGACAATGTTACCATCTTTCTCTTTTTTTTCTTTTGGAGAGAGAACAAAGGATGGTCGGTACCGTACGTCTTACTATCTTCAAGGATTAGAAATGCATTTTGGTCAACGTTAATAAAATTCACACACAAATTAGAAATACGGAGGTTATTGGAGACACAAAATTGAAATTATCTTCGGATGTTGGCATGCTTGTTAGTGTGACCGCCATACCGGTGGGATGTATTTCAGAGCTCAGGCTTGTGCTGGTCATTCAGAAACCAGCATGCCCTGGCCTAAGGATGTGTTAAATACACCACAACTTGATAAATAAGAGGCACCTTGGTAAGTACCTGCTTTATGCCACAAATAAACAAAAAGATCTGTGTCAGAGAGTTACAATAAAAGTCATTGCTCTGTCTTCAATTTCACGAAGGCCATTGTTTTACAAGAAGAGATGAGGAAAGTTATTATTCTATAAAAAATTAACTGTAGTCCACATCTGTTCTGAGAGACTCTTTGACCTAAGTTCAAACACAATTTTATAAGCTACCTGTTTAACTGAAGGGAATATGTACAATAAGGCAGGGGATTTAAGAAACAAAAGCCTTAGTCCTTTCCCCCTCAGTTATCTCTAGTACCACACTTAGGACTAGTAGTGGTCAAAGATAATTATATAAGAGCCCTGAAGGAAATTCTAAGATGCTCAGGTAAACCATGAATAAATTTTATCTCCAGCTGGAAATACGGGACCACACAGGTTTCTAACTTTGCATCTCCACGGGCCTCAGTATTTCCATGGGCACTGAGGAGTGACAAAGGATAAAAGACAATATTTCACCTTTAAAGTCACAGACCCTCAGAGATGCTGTACTGTATCAGACCCTTAGGTACAGATGGTCACTCGCTGCATGGAGATCTAATGGGGGTCATGCAGGCAGACCTCCCTCAGGAAGACGGGTCCTTTAAGGTCACCCTGACAGGCTTCGGGGCCAGAGAGGCAGGCGGGCGTGTTAACTGTTTCCCTGCTGCTGAGGCCACGGGGTTGCGACTCCATCAGGACGGGACCCCAGCACTTTGGAGATCTGGCTCATGGGGAAGAAGCATGTCATCGTGATTCCCAGGGGGATGAAATGGGACTAGTCAGACAGTGAAGTGCTCTGATCTCAGCCTTTACCCGCCAAGAGCACTCCTAACGCCCATCGGGTTTCCTAATAGAAAGCGCTCAGACGTCTTGAACAAGCTGGGAGGGAGGGGGCTGCCCAGGGTCGTGCCCTTGGCATCCAACGCGCGTTCTGGGGGTTGAGGCAGGCCTGGCTGCTGCGGGGGAGCCCGTCTGGAACATGCGTGTGCTTCCCCGGGAGCCCTGGCATCCAGCCTGCCACCCCAAGCCTCCGTCCTCACACGTGTGTGCCCGTGGCCTGCTGACAAAAGGCAAGCCGCACGCCACACCCTTGCACTTGGGGGCTCGGGGCCTTGAACAAGCACGGCGAGTTCAGGCCGGCGGCATTTCCGAAGGCCTTCGAAGACTCCAGGCGAACAACAGCCCTGTCTGTTTACTGCAAGGCTGTCTCCGTTTGACTTAAAGATGTTAACTCAGACTAGCGCTGACATTCTTTCTGGAGGTATGGCTTCAGAAAATTAGGAAGTCCGATGCCCTTTTCCTGAACGTCCTCTGCCTGTCTTGTAAAACTCCCCATAGAGATAATGCACTATTAGGAGACACGGCCTATTTTTCAGAAGCTGTAACCGTTACACGCACTTAAAAGGTAAAATCACTCAAGAAGCCCAGTCAATGGCACTGGTACACCTCCTCTAACACGGCTGAGTTCACAGGCCAATGGCAGATAAAACTGGCCTCCTGTGTGTTTCTGGCAAACCCAAGAAGAGATCACGTTCGTTTTTGTAGGCATGTTCCAACTGCCTGTGTTTCAAAGTATCTTCCTGTCTTTCCTGAGGAAATGAGAGAAAGCGGACGACTGTCTCCACTGCAGACACTTGTGTATGAAGGTAAAGAGCAAACCACTCCTTAGTCACAGCACAGAGGCACCATTAAAATCAAATTTACAGTAGGCAGAACCTGCAGCTGGGCAAAGCTCACTGTTAGTATTTTAATTATCAGCCAGGCTTTTGGAGGCCTAACATCTGCTCATAGCCGAGTGGCAGCAGCTGCTGGTGTAGACTTAAAACAATTCGAGTTTCTTCTCTACGTAGTCAATGAATCATCTGTTCTGGGTACATGGCTGCTACCTTTCCTGTGTGTGAGGGTCCTAAGCATCCACTGAGGGGGTACCGGGTGGAGCCCACCTGCTCCCGAGGATGGGTCTGAGGACTGCAGACACCCTGAGTCTGGGGACCGAGAACATGGGGACATGATGCCTGGGTGTGAGCGGCCGGCACCGGGGCCGTTTCACAGTGAGCACCTGACCACCCAGCTCAGGCACAGGCAGAGCAGACTCCGCCTCGAGGCTGTGAATGTATGAGTGAGCAGGTGCCATAGATCTGCCCTTCCCGGGGTCCACCAGGCTGATTTCGGGGGGCGGTGGGTACTGTCCTGCTCTAAGGCTGGCCCGGCACTCGGGCTTCTCCTCAGTGAGGACAGGACAGAGGTGGGATCAAGGGTGGGGAGACTGCTGGTCAGCGTGGAAAAGGACAACATATTTTCTCCTGAACCAGTAACTTCCACCATCTTTATTTTGAACATCTTCCTAAATATCCAAGTTAAACTCCTTTGTTAAAATTGCAGGGTATCCATATGCCTGAGATAATCAAGGCCAAAACTCATTTGAAAGTATCAAACAAAGTCCAAACTTGGAGGCTGAACCCTCGCTTTTAAATGAATGGAATGAATGAAAATAAACTTACAAATTACAACAATGAAACACCAGCAGCTGAAACCTCAGTTGCTCTGAGTGCCAGCAGTGTATGAGACTTGATCAGTGAAACATAAGTCAAGGAGGAAGTGCTGTGTCGGGGAGTCTGCAAATCCACCTCAAGTGGACCTCAGAATGATCTGGAATCTGGATCCAGATTCTTATATAGCACATAAAAATATCTCTAGTACTTTACAAGCCAATTAAAAAGGGGAACTATTATACCCATATACATGCAATATCATATCTCAAAGGGAAAGAAAACATATCAATTTAATGCTTCAATATAATGACTGTGCATGAGCAAAATATGTTATTTGCAAATAAGTGCTTGCAAATAGCAGGCTCTCTCATCTTGTCATTTCAAAACAAAGCAAACATTTTAAACGTAATTATAAAAATGTATGAAAATATCCCTGTTGATTTTTTTAACAGCAGAAAATGTCAAGGATTCCCACATCAGCTCATGAGTGCAGCTCTCAAGTTAGAAGTCAAGCTGACAACTGGATTCCCATGGGAGAACCAGGAAGTAGCTAGTCGATTCTTTCCGGCGTTGTGCTTTGGGCCAACAGAAGGGCTGGGCTTGGTTGGAAACTGCATGCTTGGCTGCTACCAGCATGCAGGTGGGGTCCATGGAACGAGGGGTGACCTGCCCCAGGCAGTGTGCGTTAGGCTGAAAGGAGATCACAGTTACGGAGAGAGACCAAGGGGACCCTGATAAGTGCAGGAAAGTCAGAGTCAGAGCAGATGACTAGGTGGTCAAGACCGTGGGTCTCAGAAAGCAAGTAAGAAGAAGGTGATCAACCATGTGAAACGTCAGAAACACCATTGAGATTAGAAGCAGCTCTCCAGTAGGTAATGTATCACCAGGAACACCATGAAATTTACCCCCCAAACTGAGAGTCACAGGGGTGGTAACTGGACTGAGCACAGGACAGGGGCGCAGACCTCACTCTGCTGCAGATAAACCTGGACACGTGTCGCTCTAGCTGCACGACTAACATGAGGACGTGACCCTGGGGATCTTCCTTGGAGCACATGAGCACTGAGTTATGAATCCTCACATATGGCATTAATCGGAACACGACACCATTAGTGGCTTCACGAATAGAAAGGAGAAAAAGGAGGTATTCAAAACTTGGAATAACGTTCACAGGAATATGGAAATTCGTATGTTTTCCTTCACCCCTATTTATTATTAAATGCCGTCAAGTATTTTCCTGAACAGAAATGTCCCATTCTTTCTCAGAGTCACAAGACAATCAGAATGACAGTACTGAATTAATTCCTCATTTGCTGGCTGAAAGAAACTGGGAGCTGAATTGCCAAAGGGCAGAACCGGGAGAGTGACACCATGCGTCTTGGCGTTTGTGTACGTCCATCTGATTACTGCGCTCTGTGTTATCCTACTGGCCTAGCAGCTGCTGTCTTCCTCTATCTACAGAGCGCCAAGGCACCCGTTAGTAGTCAGTAAGCTTTGAAAAGTATTACTGAATATCTGGAATTCTTAACAGAAATTCCAGGAAGTCAGGTGGATAAATCACAGACATAAAATGAGGGAAAAAAACACCTCCAAGGAAAGCTTCCATTAAAGGCACCTTAGGAAGCTGTGCTAATTGGTGCCAGCCCAGGGGCCAGGGTCCCCCTCAGGAGCCGCCCCTCAACCTCCTGCGCTGGCGCCCGGTGCTGGACAATCCAGCCGTACCTTCCTTTCTTCCAGGTGCTTTGAGTAACTTCTGTTGTCTGGGCCTCCCTCTTACTAGTGACTCCCATTGTCTGGAACAAACACTGTCGGCTTCCTCTGCTCTTATATCTGACCCTGTCCTGCTAGTGAATCAATGACCATGCATCAACCAGATACACCAGCTTTCCCTACACAGCATACAAGCAACCCCTCAAATTATAAATTAGCCAGCTCACCTCATTGAGCTTAGGTTCTTTCTTAGAAACACACTTTTATCATTCAATTCTTGGTTTTATTGTCCCGCCTTTTGAATTTATTTATACATGTAGATAAATAAATAAATAAATAAATAAATAAATTCAAAATGTGGGATGATAAAAAGGGGCTTCCCTGATAGCTCAGTTGGTAAAGAATCCGCCTGCAATGCAGGAGACCCCGGTTAAATTCCTGGGTTGGGAAGATCTGCTGGAGAAGGGATAGGCTACCCACTCCAGTATTCTTGGGCTTCCCTTATGGCTCAACTGGTAAAGAATCCAACTGCAATGCGGGAGACCTGGGTTCAACCCCTGGGTTGGGAAGATCCCCTGGAGAAGGGAATAGCTACCCACTTCAGTGTTCTGGCCTGGAGAATTCCATGGACTGTATAGTCCGTGGGGTCACAAAGAGTCAGACACGACTGAGCGACTTTCACTTTCACACATGAAGAATCAGAATCCTAAATATTCTGATATGTTCAAAATTTGCTTGAATTTTGGATATAGCCTTATTAGTAAAGAAGGGTTCACTCCTTTTCAATCTACAAAGAAATGGTCATGAACAGAACTTATCTGGCCCAAACTTAGCTTGGACATACTGAAGGTCAAGAGGGCAAAAGGGCATTTGGGAGGAAAAACAGCAAACCCTGATAAGAGACTTTTTGGCTTAAACCTTCACAGAACATGTGGACCTAAAGAGAGAGAAACTGTCTAATTAGGTTTAACTTCAACACCATGAAAACACAAAGGAAGAGAGGCCAACAGTGCCCAGGTTCTCTGCAGGGCCGCCCAGAGTTTGGGCCAGGGCAGATCTTGAGTCCTGGCGGGTGGGGGTGGGGAGGGCCTCTGCTGTGCTGACATCAGGGTGCTGTGGACTGGCTTGACTTTCTAACCACTGGATGACGAGTGGATGCAACAGACGTGTCAGAAGGATGAAATGCTCCCTGGGAACACCCAGATACGAGGCGGAGGGGAGTGAGGCAGTGCGAGCTGAGTGGGCAGAGAGCTCCGCAGCGGCTCAGCTTCCATCCACCTTTCTGGGAAGGCCCAGGGCTCTCGGCACCTGGTTCAAAACCCTGAGTCAGACGCTCTCAGCTTCTCCTTGCCAGAGAACCCTGTGATTCCAGGATAAGCTGGTACTCTTGGGGCCATCTGAGTAATCTGACCTCCATTACTGTCCAGTCTACAGAAAATGCATCAAATCATTGGTCTCATATTGCTGCCTTTAAAAAAATTGATGTAGTACAGTCAGTCCTTTCCTGTTAAGATATGAATCATAAACATTCTCTTAAATATCTGATGCACCTCCACCTCCACAATACAGTAGTTGATTGAGTTATTTAGATTTGGAAATTAATGGGCTGATGGTAGCATTACAGCTCAGATGGATTTACAGTTATCATATTTGGCCCAGTGTGATTTCAAATCAGAATTCTGATTGTTTGAATGGAAATTCAGAAATATTAAAAAGAAGCCATGTTAAAACTGGCTGGTTTATCACATGCAAATACTGTGCATTAAGATGGGAAACACCCACTCAGGAAGATAATGAAAAATGGACATCAATGTAATAAAATAACACATTGACAGATTCTGAGACTTACAAAGCAGTGGGTTTCTTCCTTCTGCTTAAAAGGAAGAAATGTTCATCCAACCCCACCCCAATTCATATTTGATCTGCAATCCAGCAACAAAGCCCTGTGGTCTGTCAGCACAAAACCTTATAAAATGGCTCAAGATTTTCAACATTCAAGTTTCCATTTTTTAAAAAGAAGAGGGTACGGGGTGACAAATATTATAGCCGAGAACAAACAGTGTGCAGCAAAAAAAGCAGCGGATCAATGAATGCCCCTGACTCTGGCGCTCATAAACAGCCACATGAACAGCACCACGGAGAACAAAAGACGATGATGATAGAATTGGTGCTCTTGTTTCATAAGGCTGGTACAGATGGGCCTGGCAGGTTTCGTGTTTCATTTTCATGAAACTTCAGCCACATTTCCAGGGCAACATTTCCACTGTTTGGAGGCAAAGGGTCTCTGTGTAGGAGGCCAATGGCCTGCCAATGATTCTGCTTAATGCCCCAACTTAAGCCAGAAAAAGGAATTTAAATGCTCAGCTAGGTTGAGTGTTAATAATCCTATATAACAAGGTAAACTCAATGATTCAGTTATTAACATGCAATTAAAATGAGTCACGTTTAATTCCCAGTTAGACATGAAGTCCTAATATAAAACTTTCTGCTGATCATAGCTATGCATTCTACATGTACACAGACTATTTTCCTAGTCTAGCTGAAAAAAACTGTCACCCCTCATTCAGACACACATTGCTGATACTGTATTCTTTTACTCTAAAATAATATCCTAGAAGAAAGTCTTTGCTCAAATGGGATTTACACCAGTATGTTTGGCCTGAGTGTTGAGTGTAGCAGTAACTAGGGTAAGAACCTCGAAGACTCTGATACACAAATACAATCTTTAGTCTTGGCCCAAAACATTAGGTACGTGGTGATCTTTAGAAGAAAGTAAGAAATTTTAAACACCACATGTAACAAAAAATGATAGGTCCCCCCCCAAATAGTCAAATATCATATGGTTTTAGTCACATCTGGCATATTTATATAATTTACTCACAATAAAATATACAACTAATTTATTTATTTCACATCACCTATCTTAAACTTACCAATGGAAATCTCATTGTCATTATCAATTGTCAAATTTTAGAAAAGCGCCATGTGTATGAGATAGGAACAAGGCTATTTTAAATTCAGATCCACTTCCTCATCAAGATTACTGAGGGCTGTTCCTGACAGTGGAAGAAGACAAAAGGAGACATAACACCAGCAAACGCCAAGCCAAGCAAACCAAACCAGTCTGAACAAAGCCCAAAGTAACAGGACCTGTGAGCAATACGGAATCTTCCAGTGGCTTCCTGGAGTCAAGGCCAGAACTATCAAGGAATCTAGTTCTGGAGGTCTTGCCCCCTTATATTAATAAACAAGACAAAACAAACGCTATACATTCCTAAAAATGGATCTAATACCAGTTCCATAATTATGAAAACAAAGGCTCTAGGGATGTTAGGAAAGACTAACTGCTCTCATCAGCTAGGACGTTTTCAATAGTATTTTGTATTTTGGCCACAGGGATCAAAATCTTATGCTGACCATCTATATTTGCATATTTCTCAGTAGCTTTTTACAGAAGTATATTCCCCATTTAGGAAAAGGAGTATATCAAGGCTGTATATTGTCACTCTGCTTATTTAATTTATATGCAGAGCACATCATGAGAAACGCTGGGCTGGATGAAGCACATGCTGGAATCAAGATTGCTGGGATAAATATCAATAACCTCAGATATGCAGATGACACCACCCTTATGGCAGAAAATGAAGAAGAACTAAAGAGCCTCTTGCTGAAAGTGAAAGAGGAGAGTGAAAAAGTTGGCTTAAAGCTCAACATTCAGAAAACTAAGATTATGGCATCTGGTCCCATCACTTCATGGCAAATAGATGGGGAAATGGTGGAAACAGTGGCTGACTTTATTTTTCTGGGCCTTGTCACGAAAGGTCCTTGAGCAGCAGCTGGATGGTTTCCTGTCACAGGTGCTCCTGGACACGCGTCTGCATTTGGTGGCCAATTAGGTCATCCTGCGTCTAAGGGGTCCTAGGAGTCGACAGTCACACAACACCATGACTTCCTTTTCCTCATCTCCAGTTGATTAGAGCAACTCGAAGACTTATTTTCAGCACCTGAAAAGAAATCGGCTCTGTCCCATGTCATATTTATTTTCTACAGACAATGCAAACCCTGTGGCCCATATGATCTTTGGAAGTCTAACAATTACAAAACTCATTAGGCTGAACGATCACTCACTTTTATGTTTTATCTCATTGCTGATACAGACATGGGCAAGGCTAATTCAAAGGGCAGTGAATATTCACAGATGCCAAATAGGTATAGATTAGATACCTAAAATGAGGATACAGATTACCTAACACTAGAAATGGACTTGTATCAGGCAGGCTTGGGTTCTGTCTATGGGAGACCCCAGGAAGTCTTCCCTGCTATTTGTATTGACACGTGTGAATGAATGCTACACTCCATTCAATTAAGGGAAGGCTATATCTTCAGTGAATGTGGCTGTATATAAAAATGGGGATGTGACTGTCTACCAGATGCCTGTAATTGTGGTCAATTAACACTGCTTTTTATTTCCCGTTTATCCTTTAGTTACACGGGTGCTGAGTTCTAGCTTTCTGCTTTGTGTTGTTGTTGTTGCTTTGTCTGTCTGTCTGTCTGTGGTGTGCTCTGATGGACACCCTGTGTGAGAGACCCATGGTGCTCCGTCACCAGCCCTGAGTGATCTCAGGGCCCCACTGCCAGCGTGAGGGGAATGTCAGGTCACTGCCAGTTCAGATGAACTCGTGGGCAGAGAAAGCATCAGAGTGAGCATGTGTGCTCCGCTGCTGCTAAAGAAAGTGGGGGGAATCCCAGAGCCGTTCCATTGGTCTTTGGGGTCTGTTCTTTTATAACTATAATGCTGATGGCCACTTAAAAACACAATGAGGCTTTTACTTGTCAAAAATGCCGTCTTCTCCTTAATAATGTGACTTCAGGCATACTTGAAGACTGAGGGAGCTCCAGAGTAAAATCGAAGCTTGGTTCTAACTAGCTGTGTGTGCTGAGAGAGCTTATTCAACCTTTCTACGCTTCTGTTTCTGTCTTTAGAATGGGGCAACAGGAGTGTATTTTAAGTGTGCAAAGCACCAGGTAGTACGTGCTTGGCCTGCAGTGCTTCATACATGGCAGACACCCTTGCTCTGGAGTCCCTCCAGGACCGCTGGCTTGGGAAGTCATTATTGCCTCTGAAAACCCTTCCACACCATGGGTCTGACCCAATGTTCACAACAGTGCTGGGCAGCACCCACGTGGAGCCGCGCTGCGCCCAGGTCCTCTGCAGTGGCAGCTTTCAAACCTGCTTTCCCCAAGTCAGAAGGGTGAGTAGAAGGCCGTGCATTAGGCAGAGTGTACAAAGATGTACTGAACTTACAGTTACCTGCAGGAGCAGCAATATAGGTAGTTTTAGGGCATGTATGTTTTGGGAGAAGAGAACTTATGCAGCAGAACTGTGTGTTCTGATTGGCACAGAGGGTCTATTTGCAGACTATTAAATGCACGTACTCAGCCACAAGTTTGGAGAAGGCAATGGCCATCCACTCTAGTATTCTTGCCTGGAAAATTCCATGGATGGGGAGCCTGGCGCACTACGGTCCACGGGGTCACACAGTTGGACATGACAGAGTGACTGAGCACAGTCACAAGTTACTAATGAGTTTATGATACTGGATGGTTTATGTTGTGGTTGAGACCAAGTACAGGCAACTCTCGACCCCCAAAACTAAGAGAATGTGTGAAGATGTCCTGTTCACTCAAACAGCTGGCAAGATGGGCGAACATTAGGAAAAAAGACACATGAAGATATAAACCCAATGGATGAGATTTAAAGGAGGGGAGCCTTTCACCCGATTTTGAGTAAAGGTCAGCACTCACAATCTTTTTTGCTTAATGTACTAAACATGTGGAGTCAGGTCATAAGCATTTAAGAAGATTTTTTAAAAAAATATGACGATTCTCCACCAATTGATAGCCAACATCCAGGATCCAGCACCCACTCCCGCTCCAGCCTGGACTTCAGGCTCTGAGGAAGGTAACACACGGTACAGTGTCCAGGCCTCCTCTGGTTGGTAAGGGTACCCCCCTCCTCAAGGACCACAGCTACTTCACCCCGGTTCACGTGAGCTACCTGAGGGCGGATGCAGTATGGAATTTGGGGAGCAAAGTTCATTGAGTGACAAGTGTGGAAAGGGGGCCACGGCTTACAGGAAGTTAAAGGCCAAACCTGCCCACTGAAACACCCATGGAGAGGAGGCCAAACGGGTGGCTGTGAACACCCAGAAGCAAACTGAACTGTACACAATGCATTCACCGCGGCTTGAAACAACAGATTTGGTTTATGAGAAAATGGAGATTTAACCCAAAAAATTTCCCTGGGGAAATGTAGGAAATGGAGCCTTTTCTTTATGACTATGATTTTGAAACTGTAGCCTGCATCAAGTCAAATTATCATCAACTGCCTGAAATCAATTGTCAAGAAAGACTCTTTCCATAATGGATTTAAAAAAAGAAAGGAAAAAGGGTGAACCCGTGCCACCTCTGTTTGGAAAATGGTTAAGAGATAATGTGCAAAACTCAAAACTTTCAAGTATTCATAAGATTAAAAAAAAAAAAAACATTTAAAACAAATGATTTGACAGCTGCAAATGCAGGATAACACCTAGCTGAATTATAGAAACAGTGTGGATAATTACTTTTTTCAAACGTTAGGGCTCTGTGGACCAAGGTCCTGTCTGAATTTCCCTGCAGCACAGTTAATGTGCAGTAATACAAATCCTGTTGTCACATCACCCTAAGTTCTTTATCATCCGCACATCAGTAAGAATGATGAGAGGCGTCCCGTGATTCCAGCAGTCTTCCTTTGAGGGATCCACATGTTAATTACTGCACTAATTATGGTTTTTGAATAACTAACTGAAGTAAGCAGCCTATGGGAGGTGCAGGCATAAACCTAAGACTGAGAAAATACTAGTTACTGGATCATCAGTGTAAACTGACACATTGAACAGGTTTAAAAGAAGTGGAGGCCGTAGATTTTAAAAGACAAGCATCTTCAATAATTAGGGCTCCGTAAGGCAAAAAGAAATGTTATTTCTTAATGGCAAGTGCATTTAAACTGTTATCTAAAGATCTGAAGGTAAGCCTGCTTAATTCACTGCTTCTTCTTTTGTTATTAGGAAAACATAATTGTTCCAAATAATTAGCACTAGAGTACATCACAAGCTGACAACAAAATTATAGAAATCTTCATATTCAGATCCCTCTAGCTGGCTATTAGGAACAGTTTCTGATCATAACCCATTAGTTGAAGTGCTTTGCATTCTTGATTGCCACCAAATAACCTGAGATATCTGCCTAAGTTAACAGCCTCTATTTATTCAGAATTTTCTTGACAGTAAAAATTGCTGAGGATTTTTACAGCTGCCACACAAAAGAACAGTATTCGATGTGTGCACTTGGAGGATGAGGTGATACACTAACTGAAAAATGGATTTTAAATACACTTTTAACTCCTAAGTACCTAAGTGAAAACCTGAAAAGACACTTCTCAGTTTTTAAACAGCTGTACCCATCTGTTTCTTAGAAACTGTCATGGCCCCATTTCATTTCTTGCGATGTCCATGTTAATTTTTTATTTTTTTGTCTTGCACAGTACTTTTTTCCTTTCACCCAATATCCCTTTAATTCTTGGGTTCTCTTTAACACAAGTGAGAGATAATGTTTCCATCTTTTTATTACTGAAAAAAAAAATTCCCCATTTGTGAATGATGTTGGATGTACACTTTGGCTTGTTACTAATAATTTTAAACCAGCTAACTAGCAGTTCTGTGAGGCAGAGGAAAAGAAATCAAGAGGCACAATGCAGTTTTGAAGACAGTGAACCAAATTACCCAGTTCCCAGAAATCGCTGAATTAACCCGTGATGTAAAAAAAAACAACAACCCAGAAGCTCTGTGAAGGCTTTCCCCTGCTGGTTCCTCAGCCAGAGGCCCGGGGGCCTCTTGATGATGGAACGTGTAGACAGTACAAGTGTGCTGGAATAACCGAGCCACTGGGTAGCTGGCAATGCCATCTGAAGTTAGTTTGGAAATTCCTCTATGCTAACAGTTTAGCTGATAAACCCACAAAGCTTTATGTTTTATCCCACGAGGGATAACTTTGATTACTCTGGTAATTAATGATGTTGGAGAGTAATATGGATTTTCTGTTAAGATTGGAGTTTGAAGTTAATTAGTCTTCACGTTATGATTTGCTGATTAATTATGGATATTTAGTTATAAAGAGAGATGTTAATTATTAATCTCAAAAAAATCATCTAGTGTAATTAACTGAAACTTTGACACCAGTTACAATTCCCAGTGAGCATGAACTTCTAAGATTATCAATTACCCGGGCAGAGCGCGAGTGCGTGCCGTGCGGAGGAACAGTCTCTGCGCCCGGGGAGTCGGGGATCGGGGATCCGGGCTGGACCCACACCTGTGCGCCGGGCCTGCACAGTCAGGGAAGGCGTTTGCCAGCTCCCAGCACAGCGCTCAACTGTGGGTTCCAGTGTCCATCGCAGCCTTCTGGGCAGAGTCTCACGGTGGGAAAGACCTTGTTTCAGAACAACTTGCCACGGCAGCACCTCAGCCTGGGCACCACGTCGACGCATGGCCAGTCAGATGACGCCTTCGCCTTCCAGCGGCGGCGCGCCTTTGAGAGGCACGGGCGCCGTCAGCGCTGTTAAACCCTGAAATGAACCTCACCGCCGCGGCAGATTATTTTCGGCAGCAGCAGCAGCTTCTGCAACTATCAAGACAGTCCTGCAGCACAAGCACTAATTAGTGTTCTAATTCACATAACTTGAAATCACCTTTGTGGTTAAAAAAAAAAAATCTTTTTTTTTCCTCTTCATCTTTTCCCCCTAATCTGTCAGCAACACAATCTCTGTTACCAAAAAGAGGAGGAGGACTGATTAAGGAAAAGGGTTAAACCAAAAAGCATCATGGGCACATCACTGTCCTGGAATTTCCCCTGAAACACATTCTCTGAACAGGGATCTGTTTACATTATCTCTAGATCATCTTGACAATATTTATTCTCTATTTACCTAAATGAGGCAATATGATGATATTTATTGCTCAGAATGGCTAAATATAGACTTTTCTTGAGCACTCAGTACCATAGTGGGAGGTTTTGCTCTAATCTACATCTTTAAACTGACAAGCTGGAGAATTCCTAATGAATGCCTCCTTTCATCTGGATGTCTGTGTGTATTTGACAGTATAAATATTTAGCAATATCGGAGTCAGCTTGTGATTTTACCCAGATGGACTGATTGATGCCTTGGCTCGACGCTGCCAAAGACAATCCATGTAGTTATATAAGCAATTTCCCTCTTAACTTCCTAAGAAGCAATTAGGTGACCAAAGGCAGCAACCCAGAAATAGTAGGAATACTTCTGGTATCGGCTGACAAGTCTGAGGGATAAATAAAATATGGTACTTAAATTATTACCACTTTACTTTCATGAATCACGGGATTAAAGCTTTCACTTCTAAAGTACATATAAATTGCAGGGTTTCTTATGTCTGTAATTTGCAAGAATCTAAGTTAAAATACCAGCTAATCAGTCAACTCACATTCACCTTGGGAAAAGTACCACCCTTCCTTGTCATTTTTGTAAATTGCATGCCTAAGCACCAATGTTATTTTGAGAAGAAAAGGCGCTTGTTGTCAATAACATATATTGCAGTCTAGTTAAAACAACATTTGTTAAGATTTAATCGCAAATGTAATCCTCCTTTAAAGTTTAGACAGAATGCTCAGAGAAATTCAAGGGACAGACAATAAATCATTTCCCTCATCCTGGGTGTGAACAAGGTAGATCTGATTCATCCAGGTATGTCGTTTTAACAACAAATGGGATAAATTCTCTCCTGTTAAACAATAAACGCTCCTCACTCAGAAAGGACCTGCTAGGTGACACTACCCCTCCCACATCACAGACCTTTTTTTTTCTTTTTCTGTTATCATTGTTTTCATCTACGTAAATCACAATGGAAATGAAATTCGAAAACTGCAGTATTTTTTCATCCCCACTGTAACCCAGCTGCAAAGGTTGACACGCTCTTGCTGAAACTTAGAATGGGCTTGTGGAGCTCTCATCACCTCCTCTGTGTTGGGTATGCTCTGTTTAGCCTCAGTTCTATATTGTGTAGATGCCTGTAATGATTATGTCAGGTACTTCCATGAAAGCTGCTGCTCTGGGAGAGAAGAGGGACACGTTATTTTTGGCACCAGCAAAAGTCAGGTATTTCTGCAATGCTGTTGCTTCCCCCACCCTTACCCCTTCCTACCACCTCTGGTTTCTTTGTTTCCTATTAACTCGTCCCAATCTTTGTATAACCCATGCAATAACCCGGGAGAAAGGGCAGGCAAGACATTATTCTTCTTGACACTAATGCCTATGGATCCTATTCTGGTGTGATACCTCCCCTATCACTAGATATCTCACTAACAGCATCCTCAAGTCAAGAGCTGGCATCTGTAATGTATTCCAGAGGCGAGCGGGATGTGATGCCCACTGGTAATCAGATACACGCACGATCTCCCTGGGACAGGCTGTCTGGCTACAATGTATGGTAGACTTAAGTGCAGGACGTATCAGTCATGTTACTTCTTGTGCATGGCAGTTCCTTATTTCTAAAAAAATTATTCCATGGCTGTTGGCTGCCAGATGAAAATAAATGTCTACGGTATTCTACTGATTGGGTGTGATTAGTAATAAATTGGTCATCGATCAGATACAGTGGGCCGGGGTCTAGGGTGCAACCTATTGGTATCTATCCCATTTGCCACAACTCACTTCAGTCGGTATGGCTAAACCACTGTCAGCGCTGTTTACTTCTTTGAGGGCCAGCAGTAATATAATAAAGTGATGGCAGAATGCAAGGTGCCACTTGATATGACAGATACGTTCCATAATATCTACCGTACCTCTTCCATAATTGTCGAAAGAACCTCTGTATTCAAAGATGCCTCTGGTATTCACTTCGGGTAACAACAACAGGGCACCAGAAAGTTTTGATTGAACAGTACAGTCTTTTTTGCCTAAACAAATTTGTTATTGAGATGGGGGGTGGGGTGCAAAACTCATCAGCACCAATCAGCCCAAATGGTGCGACCACTGCTTACTTTCACGACGCCACACTCTAAATTACATCCAAGTGGCTGCGACTAATTTCTATGCTGTTAGGCCAGATGACAAATGAAATGCCCAAGCAGCTACAAGTGAAAAGCTTCCATCTTTCTTCCATGGCTGCATATCACTTACTTTAATGATGTATAATAGCCCGCAACTATACTTAACCTGTGCATTAAATGGCAGCGAAACTGTTTACCTAGAGTTATGAAGTAGAAAACAGCAAATCACAGAGAATCTAAAGTGTGTACATTAACCTCCCACACGTCAACATAATTTTCCCCTAGAGATGACATATAGCTGAGTCTCTAAATTGTTTTCCCTTCTACACAACAGCATTATGATCCGAGGGGCTAGGTGCCAAAGTATGTGTGATAAAGTGATGACAAAATGTACCTAATTAATAAATCTGGAAGTATTTAGGACAAAATGAATTTTGGTTTTGTTGTTAAATGAAACTCTGTCTATAAAAAATAACTAATACATTCTACGGACGAGGCTAATTTTTAAAAATCCATAAAAATCCAAGATAGCAAAGACAAAGGAAATTGCTTGCCCAGCTTTAACACAAATCAGAGATCAAGGACACAGAGTCCATCTTTCAGTGGATTGTGAGCAGGAGCACTGCGAATGCACGGAATGTTCAGTTGACTTCTGAACAGACCTGCAAACCTCTCCACCCAGAATCAGAGCACACGGACCCATGCAGGTGACATAGCTTGGTCTCATGACATGCATTTAAAATCATTCTAAGGAAGTACAGCTAAACCCTGATTATCAGGATGGAAAATATGACTCGAATGGTCATTACAGCTCTTGCCATCTTATCGCATTAGATAAATATGAAGAAGGCATGAGAATAGTATGGCTTCACTATCAGTATTAATCATCAAGTTTAATGTGATTATCTCTGAGGGGGTCGGAGGAGGAGAAGAGACATGGGCACAGTCGCTTACCACTCTGTTTCTTTTAGGGGCGATGTATCCCACGGGAAGCCAGGGACAGAAAAACTAAAGACAGAATATTCTCTCTTTCTGAAGCAAGTTTGAGAATCTGATTAGGTCTCCTGCTTCGATGCTAGGTATTCCGTTTTTGCCAAAGGGCCAGCTATTATGATTAACGTCATTTGTCTGAATCATTACTCTCCACCTTGGTTCAGCAAACACTATGAAGATGGCATGGTAATAAATGACCGCCGGATTCCTTCCCGCTTTGGCCTCTTTTTATCTGCCACCTCTCCACCGTCAGCTCCATCTTTCTGAACCTCTCTGAATCCCCAAAAGGGACGGGGTGTCTATTTGTTTTCCACTAGGTTACCAGTCTGTCTATTGTTGTTTGCACTAAAGGGTACAAATTCAATTCATTCTTGTGACACAAAAGCACTGATACAGTAAATTTTTTGCCCAAGAGAAAACAAAAACAAAGTTGCTGAATATAGAATAAGATCCGAGGCCCTAGCATGTATGTGAGGAGGCCTTCTGAGTGGTCTCAGTTATCTACCACCATTTTCCTCCCAGGCGTAGAGTCTCAGGAGGATGCCCCACATGTAAACACACGTGAAGCTTTCCGGTTAGTGTCTGGGGTCAGTCTGAGACTGCGTAAACCCCAGGCTGGGACACCCACACCTATTTTATTGGTGAGAGAAGACGAGAGCAGGGTGGAAGGTTGTAGTTAGTATGCGATCAGATTTCAACTTCTGAACAAAACAAAAGCATGGTTCTGTGGAGAACCAGGTGACAGCAGTATACAGTTAACAAGGGGAAACGTGTATGGTTAGAAGAAAGGGGCTGAGAGCAACCATCAGAGGCCATCCTCTGTCCATCAGATTCTGCACTATCAATTTCCTTATTGCCAATTCTGGGAATGAGCAGGTTGTCTAAATAAGTCAACAAATCTGCACACGACCCCTGACTGTACACAAGTGACATGTGCTGTGTGTCAAAAGCCCTGGTTTGACAAGACAGCCCCGGAAAGTGGCATGGACGGGAAGGTGACCTGCTGGTCTGGCCTGACTTTCAAGCCTGGGCATTAGTATGGCTCTGACCTCCTTTCTGGCTTCTATATGCAATAGAAACTTCCACGTCCTAAAATATGTAAACACTCCATGTTTGGGGGAGCTTAAATTATGTAAATATCATTACACTGCTTGCTTACCACTGACTTCTTTGCCAAGGGTAATTCGTTTCACTAAATAGGCTGCTAGAAATGCCGTAAACCCTAAAGAATATTGCCAAGTACCTTCTCACTCTGGGTCCAAGTCTTAAAAAACACTTAGTACAAAATCAATCTGAAATCCTGTAATTGCCCACCATTCCTGGCATGTTACCTTGGGTACAACTTCAGTTATTATGAAAACGTTCTAGATTCCTGCCAGAAGTTAAGAAGTTATCACTGGCTAATCCAGCCTGTGCTAGGATGGATTTTTAATCAAAGTTTAATGAATGATAAATACTCGTTTCTTGATAAATGTTTAATTATGCCAATAATTACCAACTGCTGAAAACCACTGTTGTGTTAATAATGGCATTTTAGTACACAAGCAGTTTCATAAGTCATGGTGTTGTTAAAGATCACAACTCCATCTGTCTGATGAAAACTAGCAAAACAAAAGTGCAATTAATATTTTGATCAATTTTCTCCATATTCTAAAGACTATAAATGTCCTTAAAATTTGTTTTTTTATCTATTTTCTATTTTACAGGAAATAGGTAAGGAAAAGTATGGAACCATTGTTAGATCAGTTTATGCAAAAATTAAAGAACAGAAAATATTATTAGACTCCATTGATTTTATTACCTCTCTGCATGATTAAATATAATAATTGTTTTCATATTACTTAAAGCTATTTTTAAAGATAATGACCACTACATTATTTAATAGCATGGAAAGCTGAACTTCCTTTACTAATTGGTCCAAGCTGGCCCTTAACAGGTGATGTATGAGACTTACAGTCTGTGTTGTTAGCACATGGGCTGGGCCTCACAGCGGAATGAACTGCCATTTGTATGAAGGAAGGACAGCTTTCAGGGCAGTAAACCCCGGGTTCTAGAAGGTTAAGGTGACCTTGACTTAATGAGTGTTTATTAATGATGGCAAATTGCCAAAGAGAAGACAAGTCCCTGTGGCTTTGTGAGTGGGAGAGCGCCCCTCCTGGGGGTGCACACGTAAGGACAGTGTGGAGGAGATGGCGGGGTCAGGTCTGCTGGGCGCACAGGCCGCCCCTGCCGTCCCCACGCTGCCTCCTGATGGGGTCCAGCCCAGCTCCCCTCCTGCAGAAGACAGGCCCAGGGGTCCTCCACACAGACTCTCCTCTGGGGCTGCGACCTCCACGAGAGCTCCCGGCTTGCACTCATTTCCCTGCTCACCTGGCATCAGGCTCATTCCCCGGCCATAACACATACGTGAAGGTGTGCGGACTTGAATCTGTTTCTGAAGCATTTCCTCTGAATATCTCATCCAGATACAGAAGTTAGGGAGATGTGGCACATATTCAAAATGCCAGGCTAACAATTCATATTTTTAATAATTCACATTTTGAAAGCAACCTGAATTACGCAGATAACTCCCAATTATATTTCCGACAGAATCTGTGAAAGCTTTAATTTAATCCACTGTGTGATTTGTGGAGATATAATCTCAATCCTTTAGATAATAATGTATGATAATAATGTATAATACCTTCCCACCATCAGAAGTGAAATCTGATGTACCGCTTGGACTGCTGTTGCTGGCAGCTATTAAATCCGAAGGAGCTCACAGTTAAAACCGTTAGGTTTCCAACTCAGATATTCACAATTCAGGTAATTGATGAACTTGGCATTCTCATGTTCAGAATGCTTTTTCATCTGTGACCACGCCCCCCAAAGATCACATCACTTTCAAGATTAACTCTTCCCTCAGAAATGGTTGCTGTATATAACTCTTCATCTGACACACATTTTTATAAAGACTTTCAACATTTCACTGTTGCCGTTTGTTTACATTGAAACTATGTACTTTTTAAGGTTCTCCTCATGACTTGCACACTACATTGGCTCTTCCTGTTTCTGAAGCAGGCTTTGTGGCAAGAATTCATCTTTAACGTTGATATTTTGTGTACTTTGAATTTGAAGCTATTTCTCATTAGAACAGTTGCAGCTCTGTGACATTTTAAAGTATCTGACAACAGTTCACAGAAAAATGTAACAAATCACAGACTGTGTGTGCATGCTCAGCTGTGTCTGACTCTTTGCGGCCCGGTGGACTGTAGCCCACCAGGCTCCTCTGTCTATGGGACTCTCCAGGCAAGGCTACTGGAGTGGGTTGCCATGCCCTCCTCCAGGGGATCTTCTCAACCCGGGGATTGAACCCCGGTCTCTTGAGTCTCCTGTACTGGCAGGCAGAATCTTTACCACTAGCGCCACCTGGGCTTTCCAGAAATGGGCAATAAACCACATGCTGAAACAGGAAAACACATGGAGATGCTGACAGTGTGAAGGACGGACACACACACGCTCACCCCCCACAATACACGCGGATGCGCTGCATGCAGGAGCACACACACTATCTGAATCAGGGTGGCGGGCGCGTTCCTGACCCCCGTCCTCAGGACAGTGTGACATGTGAGCGGTGAGAAGGAACACCTGACAGATGGTGACAAGCGCCGTGCACCCCCTTCGTGCAGCAAGAGCAGACCCAGGACTGTAATAATGTGGGTACTGACATCTGCTGCCCGCCACAACCAAACGGACACGTCACTGCTTTGGGGCTGATTTAAAAAGAAGTTAGCCAGCCAGTCCGAAACATTAATGATACACTGTGTCTGAGGGATATTATTATGTCTCAGGTACAATAATAAATAAACACAATAAATAAATAATAAAAGGTATCTCCTCTGTCTCCATGGTTACAACCTTGGGCTGCACTGTCCCATAAACTATACTCCTAATTGTACGCTTGCTCCCTCCAGCCACCCTACACAAAGGACCAAAGATGAATTCTTGAGTTGAAATTTGCTCCTGGGATTCCTGTGAGGAGCATCCAGAACTCTTCCCTGGTGCATCAGGCCTCCTCACCAGCCACTTGCCTCGTCCTCGGCACACGCAGACCCCTGGCCTGGCTTCCCGGTGCCCTGAGGGGCCGCACGGCTCGGCTTGCTCCCTCGGGAGGCCGGGGTGCCCTCACCTCCCTGAGCAGCCCACTCCTTCTCATCCCCGTGGAGGCACACAACCCTCCTCAGGCAGCTGTTACTCTGCGTGGGCTGCCATGCCCGCCTCCAGGGCATCTTCCCCACCCAGCCATCAAACCCAGGTCTCCCGCACTGCAGGCGGATTCTTTACCTTTTGAGCCACCAGAGAAGCCCCCAAATTGGTGTGTGTGTGTTACTCACTCAGTCATGTCTGACTGTTTGTGACCCCATGAACAATAGCCTGCAAGGCTCCTCTGTCCATGGAATTCTCCAGGCAAGGATACTGGAGTGGGGTGCCATCTGTTCTCCAACTGAAAGTATGAAAGTGTTAGTTGCTCAGTTGTGTCCAACTCTTTGCGACCCCATGGACTGTAGCCCGCGAGGCTCCTCTGTCCATGGAATTCTCCAGGCAAGAATTCTGGAGTGGGTAGCTGTTCTCCCTCCTCCAGGGGATCTTCCTGACCCAGGGATCGAACCCAGGTCTCCCACATTGCCAGTGGATTCTTTACTGTATGAGCCGCCAGGGAAGCCCAAGAAAACTGGAGTGGGTCACCTATTCCTTCTCCAGGGGATCTTAGGTAAAACATTTTAGACATCTGTCACGTGTTACAACATATTAAAATGTGCCTTCGTTGTCTCTTTACTGAACAGAACGTTGTCGCATTTTCTGTTTGAGCTGCTCATCTCCCCTTGCGGCCCATCTGGTTTGGCCCAAGCTGCCAGTGAGACAACGCTAAAGGCAGAGCCATGCTATCTGTAGCGGCTGTTAATACACTAATGCTGTGTTATTTACAACAAACCGGAAACCTCAGCCGTCTCACCCTCCACATAGGATAATCACCCTGCACCGAGCAACACGATCAAAAAAAGGAAGCACTTTGAAGAGCACCCAGTTTTCGCGAAGACCTCATTTAGGAGGCCAGAGGGGAACAGGTGTCCTTGGCAGAATAATGAGTAATCACTGCGTTCAAAAGATGGAAAAGTTACCGAAGAAATGCTGGGGAGTCTGTATCACCACAGCACTGCCAGTAATTATCACAAACCACGTTTGAGAGCAGGAGAAGCCATTTTAAAATCCCCACCCACCTCCGCCCCCTAGAAAATCCCCAAAGGAGTTGTTTCATGAAACCAAGCTCAAAGCCCTTCCCAGAACACCTCTGGAGGGACGGGAGGGGCAAGGGCAGGAAAGGCGGGCAGACCAGTGGTCGGGGTGCAGAGGAGCTGTGCGGGGCCTCCACAGGCTGCCTCTCAGTCCACACAGAGCATGCCATGCGGACCGCTCCATTTATAACCCTGCACTGATATTCAAATTTTCTGTCTTAGGCCAAAGAAAGATTGAATACCCTGCTGTTGTGTGGCCAAGATTGAAGAGGTGTCTCACTGACATTGTTCAAAGTTTATGAAAATATATGAATGCTCAAATGTCATTGGCTTTGCGCCTCCAACAGACTGTGGTTTTATGAGAAATCAGTCTTTTAATCAAAATGATTGAATACCTTAAGGTCGAATCCAAAGATATCAGTTAATATCTAGAGACGTGCTATTTCTGCAAATTTTGCCAAGCTGTACATATTGTGGTGCATTTTAAAGTGTTAATTTGTGCATTCCATATTGAAAATTGATCTTGAGTTTTAGCTTTTTGTCAAGCAAAAACATATGGTTACAAGCTTTATGCGTTTTACGTGACGGCTGTTGAAGCTGTCACATGTGCAAACTTGATAACCGATGTGACACATACGCAAATAATTTGCTTGTTTAGTAACAATTCAAAGATTCATTATTCATGCAAACACACATTTTTAAAAATGATCAGATGGAAATAGTCTCCGTTTTGTACAACCTAGTCTGGTTGGTGTGCAAACCCAGATAAAATAAAGCTGGGAAATAAGCGGTATTAAACAAATCCAAGAATATGGGTATTTTCAGATAATTGTTGAACCAGATGGTGTTTTTTGTTAATTCTGCCATCAGTCTGAGAACTTGATGCCTTACATCTGCACTTGGTAAAATAAATTTTACCACTGACATTATTTCAGTTTTCTTAAAATATTTCAATCAGTTTTAAACCAAGATTTGCAAACATCTGCCACAGTACATGCCTACAGAGTGAAATTATCTGAGATAATTCCTTTAAAAATACACATGATTACAGAGTTTTTAATTTATCACCCTTTAAACTAAAGCTTTAGAATTACTAGTCTGAAAGTTTAATAAAAAGCAAAATGAGGATGAGGTGGCACATGTGAAAATGAACATGGTTCACAAACAGGTCACAACAAGTGTTGGCTCCTTCGGAGGCACCATCTTGGAATCCTACCTCACACTGTTTCATAACTGGGACTGCACAGAGAAGAAATAACTACATTTCTTTCTGTATCTTTTAGGTAAGTTTTCTATGAGGTGCGATGAGAGGTATGAAAACATGATGAGTTCATCAAAAGATGCAGATGATAAAGGGATGCTAACTGCAAGTAAGTTGGTCATCACTAATGGAAATCTTCCTAAATGCTACCATTAAGTCCTTGGTCCTGTCAATAAACTAGCAGAACTTCAAAATTCACCCGAACCCAGCACACCCGTTTCAGGTCCTTTTTCAGAGGCTCCAAAAGGAGTTCCCGAAAACACAGTTTAAACATAAAGCACCTCCAAGGGGTTTAACTTCTTCAAGGTAACAAACTCAGTAAACCCCACAAACAAAACCTTAGTTTCAAGCTTGATAATAAATTCACAGCTTCTGTTATAGAATGGACTGCATTTGGCCAACAGTCTTAAGTTCCAGGTTCCAGAATAAACTTTGAGGGAAGGTTTGGGACTCCTACACACCCCCTCCTTTTTCTTTTTCTTTCGCAAACCCAGACCGTGAAACAAACTGACTGAACAACTTAGCACAAACACAGGCGCTCCATGCATGCTGCAGACTGACCAAAGCCAACCATCAACACATAGTGCCTATGGCTGGGAGGAATCCCACTGCCACAGCAGTCCATGCAACGAGCCACATGAGGTAACCCAATGCTTTTCCATGTGAAAGTAGCTTCTACGCAGAGTGGAAACTGATTGAGATGAACCCCTCGACCACCAACACCTCCATTCACAGGTGCTCGGGGAGCTAAAGCAGCTGCTGACACTTCGTAACAAGGATTCCTTGGCTGGAGCACCTGGGAATCTCCCCCACTGCAGAAAGCTCTCAAATTGAAAGTGATGATTAACCTGAGAAAGTTGATTTCTGATGGCTCTGGGAGGAAGAAGGTGAGGCTGGAGCACGCAGGCAGCTGTCAGCTGAAGCCAGAGACGGCTCTGAAGAGCTGGACCCCAAGAATCCAGTTGATTTACTTCACTGCTTCATTCTTTCAATTACTAGACAAGGGGTTATTAAAATTTGCTACCATTCATTATTAATTATACCTATAAGATACATTATTAATTATGTTATAAGCTGTCTATTATTAATTCTAATGAAAAATAGAGTATCTGTTGATCATAATATCTGTTAATTATAATAATTAATGATAGCAAACTAATAGTTAATAATTCAAGGCTCATTATACAATGTATGCTAACTTTTACATGCACTATTTTATTCACATGCTCACAGGTGGCACATCGAGAATTACCCCATCTGATGGATGAGTTTAGAGGGGTTAGGCGGCTTCCCGGGGCTATGGAGCTACTAATGAGACGTGCAGAGTATGAACCGCGGTCTGTCCGACTCCAGAGCAGCGCTGCAAACTGCCCTGTGGTCCAGTCCCCAAAACGACTGCGTGAGGGTCATGCGTCCTGACGTTCAGGCTACATTTGACACGTGCACTGTGGGAATATCTCCCTCCCTCTTCCCGAGCCTCCCTCTTTCTTACACCAAAGGATATGAAGGATTTCAGGGCACTTGTTTCATATCATCAAGTTATTTTCTAAAAAATCAGAACCAATTAATCTCTTACCTGCAGTAGATGTACATTACACTACTAATTTGATAGAGAAAAGGTATATAATGGTTGTTTTCTTTTAAAATAGAACTTTGGAACTGTTTAATTACGAGGAATGGCAAACACCTTTCCTGATGTTTGTTTATAAGTTTCATCTTCTATTTCATGATTGATCTGTGATCTTTTTTGCCTACGTATTTATTGAGTTGGCAGTGTTTTTTCTATTGATTTGCATGTGCTCTTTATATAAAGAGACATAAAACTTTAATGTGTTATTTGATGAAAAGATTTTTTCTTAGTCCTCTAGTTGCCCTTTTCTTTTGGGAAATTTAGTCATAAAAAATTTAGTTTATCAAATAGCTAAATCTATCAATCTGTTTCTCTTGTTTTTTTTCCTTTATTTGCTAAAATTCTGAGAATGTTTTCTTATTAAGACTTTGCTATCTGTTCAATTCTATTTCTGTATAAACTTTTATGCCTTTATTTGTATCATATTTAACTCTTTAGTGCATCAACATTTACCTTTGTGAGCTGTGTCCAATAAAACTCTAAACTGGTTTTCTGATATCCTGTTAAGTCACACAGTGTATTAACTATTAAATAATATATCCCTTCGACAGTAATTTGAGTCCTCCAAGAATGTGTACATACACACAGATGCATATATATTAACTGATTACATATAATAGACTCAGTTTTTGATTAATCTTTTTGATCTCTTGCTTTCTTACACTTTCTTAAAGATTTGAAGTCAGATGTACTTAGCTTTGAATCTTGGTTTTGTGTTAAACAAAGCTCAGTTTTCTCATCTTAAATAGGGATGGTATCTACCTCCTATGGCTGGTGTGAGGGTTCAATAAGGTGAGTTTCTCAGGTCTCTGGGCTCAGTGTCTGGGGCGCGGGGACCATGATATGGTGGTCACACCAACTGCTAACCTCCATTCTCAATCACTGTTTCAGTTGTTGTGACTTTGCTTGTGATATCTCATAACTTTAGTTCCGCTGCTCAGGGTTTATTAGGATTATAATTATTAATATAAATGAGATCAGAAAGAACTGTTGACTTCCTGTTGAGAAACACCAAACATTCCAATTCATCTTCTAGGCTTACAAATTAACTCCTTGTTTCTCAAATAAAGGAATTAACTTTAAATGGGTATGGACAATGTTCTCTGTTTTTTTATGTGTGTCAGAATTGTGAGTGGGATTATTTCTCTAGTGTTTTTCTAATAGGTTATAGCTTCAGTATAGGAAGGTTCCTCATTTTTGTATATGAATCTTGTTTTCAGCCGTTTCACTGAGCTATGAATCTCATAGTTTTAAAAGTCTCACAGGACTTTCCAGGCATAGAACAACATATGAGCAAAATCAAAACTTTTCCCTTTTCTAATAGTTGTATCTACTTACTTTAGTTTTATTATTTTTTTATTAACCAGAACTGCCAGAGCTAGTTAAATAAGGAGTGGTCGATTACAACCTTCTTTTGTTCTTGATTTCAAGGGGAGTGTTTCATATTACAGTTTTGAGTCATCTCGGCAGTTTATACTACATGAAGGAAGTCACTGTCTCACCCCTGACTGGCTTTCTTATCTTTACACAAGTTTCACCTTTATTTTATATTATTGAATTTTACTTTATATGTTCTGTGTATTTATATATTTTATGTAAGCTACTTCAATTTTGAGGGGATGAAAAAATATACACACACACACACACAAAATACAAACACAATCTATTTATTTTGTTCAATTTTTATTCATTAGAAAATTATTTTGCATGAAATGCTCCCTTTTGTCATTCTTTGAGATAACTGTTTGATATAATCTATGATATCATTGAGGGATTTTCTAATATTCTAAAAGCTGTTAAATGTATATGAATGGATTATGCTTATTTTAGTTACTGTGTTTTATTGAGGATGTTCAGGTCTGTATTCTAAGAGAGGTTAATGAAACTGGTAACTGAGAAAGAGATGTTGAGTGCTGAACAGAGTTTAGACATGAGTGTGTTGTCCAAGACTGTGGACTCAACAGTTTACTCTCTAAGTCTTCAAACTTGCAAAACCTATAATGCCCATGTTATAAAACTTTCTAGAAAATTAAAAAAAATAAATGTCTCAATTTATTATTATACCATCTGTTGACATTTTCAAAATTTGTTAACTATACATTATGATACAGCTTATTTTCTTTAAGGCATTGTCTTTTTGATCAATTGTTAAATACATTTTTTCTTGGTTTTTCAGGTTTGCCTCATTTCTACCTGAATCATTTTGATTTATTCATTTTTGTTTTTCTAGGTCACTTATTACTGCTTTTATTCAATTATTTTATTACTTATTTTTTGTTATGACATTTGGAATTGTTCTAAATAATTTAACTTACATTTACACCTTTTTTTTTTTTAAAGGATTAAGGCTGTGCATTTATTCCTGAGCTCAACTTAAGTCAACTTCTAGCTTAGGAGCCATGGTATTGACTGTGAAATATTTGGTTTTTACTGTGAGTGCAAAGGTATGCCATGTGAGCAGAAGAGAAACATGAACTGACTTATGTTTCAGGACTGTACTGTTCATATGATAGCCCCTAGCCACTAGTGGTTAATTAAAATTAATTAAACTTTAAATTAAAATAAAAACAAAATTAGAGAAGTCCTCGGTGGTACTAGCCTCATTGTAAGTGCTCAGAAGCCATGTGCGGTGAGTGGCTGCTACTGGCCACCACAGCCTCAGCGCATGTCCTCCACCACAGAGGACTCTCTGGGCAGTGCTGTCCTGAGGATGACTCTGACCACCATATTGAAAACCAATGGTTTCAGAGGAAGGGGGCAGCAGGAAGAGCGACTGGGAGGCCACTGGTGAGAGATGGTGGCCTCGCGGACCAGAGGGAATGGTGGAGGGGGAGAAGTGACCTAATTTCAGATGGGTGTTGGAGGGTGCCCTTGAGCATTTGCTGACAGTCTGGCTGTGGAGCTATCCAGTTCTTCTAAAATCAAGTATTAGGTACCAGCTGGATTTCAGCAGTCATCATTTGCCACCTTGGAGAGTGGCAAATACTGAGTAGCCGTTGAACAGAACTGGCATGCTGGCTACTCCACAGAAAGAAAGAAAACTTCAGCCCTACCATCTTTTCTCCTCCCTCCCTAAAATTAGTGGATATTTTACATTTATTTTACACTCCAATATTTCTAAAGCAGGGTCATGTGGGAGTGGGGAAAAAACTGTCCAACTCTCTTATAAGTTGACATACAGTACATGAATTATTAATATTAATGCTTAAAAAGCTGAGACACTAATCTCCTGCAAGGCCACAAAGCATCCTTCCACCAGGTATAGAACATCTAGGTGAAGTGATTACATCCATTTAATTGAATGAGTCTGTAACTGAAAAGTACTTTGCCAACTGCAAAGTTCTTTATAACTGCTTGCTATTATTTCTCTTAATTAGCACTCTTAAATTACTTATATATTATTTTACCAAGATTTCAGACAGAGCTATACACTTCCTGCATCTAAAACATAGCAGATGTTCAGCAAATACTGTGGAAAGAAAAAAAAAAACAACCCTAAATGAATTAATCCCTACTACCATTCAGTTTTATATTAGGATTACTGTGGAGTCCCAAAGTCTCCAGGTGGCAAATATGTTGGAGAGAGGTGCTCTGCCTGGGAGCTGGTGAATGAATGGATAAGCTAGAATAAAACCCTTCTTGGCCTTTGTAACAAACACCACTGCTTCTTCTCTCTCTTCAACTATGCTGACATGCTCGATGAGATACAGGGTATTAACAGTAGTGGCAATAGATAAAAAATGCCAGGGCAAAATAAAGTTGATGCCATTCTAGGGCAGAAAGAGAAGAGAAAAATGTAATTTTACTATAAATGGATCAAGAGGAAATTCACAAGATGAAAACTACTCACAATTATAACAGATTTGGTTGAACTTTAACTATTACCAATAACCTAAATTCCTTATCTTTCGTGGGACAGGTTGGAAATTACTATAGTACAATATTATTAATTTTACCACACCATTAAACCTCACCTGCCATGTAAGAAAAGTCATCCCAGATATGAGTCAGAATTCAGACACTTCAGTTCAATATGGCACCAGTACAGTATCTTGCCTCTGAAACGTACCCTCATTATACATCAATGCAAGCTCATTATATAGCAGGAATGACATTCATAACAGGAGCAGAGTGAAAACTGTGAGGACTCTAATACTGAAATACGTTGAAACTACAAAGATTTAAGCGAGTTCAAAATAACATGCACTTGTTATCAGGTATTTAAGTAACTAATTTTCAGAAGTTAGACATTAGTTCCTTATACCAGAAACTGACACCACACTATAAATCAACTATAGTTGAAATTAAAAAAAAAAAACAAAAAACAGAAATTAGTCTCAGATAAAGAAATGAGAAAAACAAGATTCCAGGTATCAAGTAGGTGAGCCAGGAAAAGATAAAAGGTTTTGACTCAGAGCAGATATCTAGGTCTGTACGTCAAAGCAAATAAACATTCACCACTTTATCACTGATAAATATGTGACTTCTAGTATTTGTCCTTACGTGGGGTTTCTGGCACTACTCAAAATTGTAATACCAAAAAACCTGTAATATTATATTACATATTTACTTATGTATTATATATTTACTTTCATCATACCAATGGTTTAATGCAGTTGCTATTTTCAGATTAAAAATAAAACTTTAATCTGATTTTAAAAAACAGCTTTTTAAAATACACACAGCCAAGATCAATAGTTTATGGTCTGCTTCACTTCTTGCCGGCAGACACCATTAAAAGTTATAAAACTATATAACAACTCTTTCCTTTACATTGCTCTCCGATTACCCTGATAGCTCCAACGTCTGAAGAAGTGCAGGATCTGTAAAGCCTGTCACATTACAGAAACATGTCTCCTTAAACCAAATGTGAAATTCCAGTAATTGAAGTGATAAATCTAGTGTTTTTGCCGGGGTACTTTTGATGAGAACTACAGTAGTAAATTAGGAAATATTCTGTGCTGTTATATCATGGTAAAAGCCTTTCCATTACTCGTTGTCAGTCACCAGGGATGGACAAATAACTCAGTTGTCAATCTAGCTAGAAAGCCCCAAGTTCCATGAATGATCAATAAAGAAAATATATATAAACTCTCTATTATCTTCATATAATTCCTCCGACAACTCTCTGCTGTTTTCTCTCCTGCTCTAAAGCACATCTCATTTATTCAGAAGCAGATTGGAGACCTCGAAATATTTCATTTTTTTATTGCTCGTTATGTGTCATCTTGTTTCCAAATGGTATATGAGTGTTACATTTCAATAAGTGCAAGCATCTATACCTTAGCCGCTGACGGTAATGTTACACGTGATATGGACTTAATTAAATTACTAATAACTGTTACTTCCATTATATTATTGATTTTTCAGCTCAAATATTCATTGCCTTATATTTCTACTTTAAAAGTCTATTCTTTAGCGTTTCTTCTGATCACACAGAAATATTCACAGGAGGTATACCCCTCTTCACATTATCCTAACAGCAAAAGCAAAAGGCAAACACCAGCATTCCCTCTCAACTTAGCTTCTTATAGGAAACATAGAGAAGGACATCTATAATCTACTCTTTCAGTTAAAACAAGCCATCTATTTAGGTTCCATTAAATTCCACTGTAGAATGTTAGCTCAGTTCTTGAAACCAGGTAACAGGACATACATTTCCTAAGTTACTATGAAATTTCCAACTCACTGGTGTGGAATAGCTACAACTGTTGGAGCACAGAATTCACAAACCAGCTTTCTGTTATTCATCTGCATAGTCCTATTCAATTCTCACATGTTTCAAAGGAAGAAAAAGACAGCAATACTGATAAACAGTTTTCAAGTTTTACTGTCAGCTTGGATGAAAAAAAAACAAGTAAAAGTGCTTGAAATGTCAGTTAAAAAGATTAATGGAGATAAAGTAACTCATATCCCTTAACACACTAAACTTCACTTATCACATATTTTATTTTGGCTGATGGTTTAAAAATGGTCAAAGGAAATATGAATTTGATCACTGAAGAAGATAAGTGTCAAGATCAGCGGAATCATTTATCCAGAATGAAAAGCCCTGATCTGGTTAAGAATGTGCTGTTGTGTGTGTCTTTATGAAAAGCAAATTCAGTTACTTGGAAAGAGATAAAAAGACCAAAAAAAAAAAAAAAAAAGAAAGAAAGCAGCAAACGCTTTGACCTTCAAGAAGGTAGTGGAGATGACTTAGGTTGGAAGAAATTAAAATGGGGGCATTTGGTGTCAGCTACAAGCTGGGAAAAGGACAAAGGACTATCTTGGAGTGAAAGAAACACTAGCAGGTTATGAATATCTGGAGCATCAAACGTTATAAAAGCCACATTGATGATCAGGTACTCAATGAGAGTCTTCACTTCTTAATCCCCCTGAATCTCAAATGGAAACCATAGCTTTTTCCCTTTAAAAAGGGAAGTTTAAACACTTGAATAAGACAGAAGCATCCGGTGGGCAGCCAGCCAGCCTGAACCTGCTTTGTTCCCTCCGCCTCCGTCCTAACTAAGCGGGACCTGACACCCCAAACTGGCTCTGCTGCTCACCTGGTAGCATTTACTCGAACCGGGGCTTTTCCTTAGAAAAGACACCAGTTTCTATAGGATTTGGCTTGCAATCTGAAGTCTTTTTGGCAGTAAAAATGTCGAAAACTGAACACATTTCCTCAAGAACTTGAGCTGAAGAGAAACCGTGCTCCACACACTGGCGCATGGAGCCTTGGTGGGGACCTAACGCTCTGGGTATCGTTCAACCGCGATTCTAAAAGTCAAGGAGGGTCAGGAAAATACAAGCCAACAGGAGGCATGCAATGCACTTGCTTACTTTAAGAAGTATATGTGCTTTAGAAACCATTCCATCGGGACTTCTAGGGGTCCCTGGAGGTCCCTAGTGGTCCCGTGGAGAGCCTGCGTGCAGGCTGGTCGGGGGTACACTTCACCTCCCCCTTCCATGAGACGGGGGCACATGCCCCCTAAGTCAGGGCAACCCCTCTGTGGCTGATGCACAGAGCACTAACCGCGACTGCATCAGTTCTCATCTTGCCTCACGGGTGAGAATCCAGAGAGCAAGTTCCTCCGCTACCTAAGCCACATGCTTTTCCCTTTCAGACAAAGACTTTTTGGGCTTTTTATTAGAGAAGGATAAAGGCTGAAGGAAGGGGTGTGCTCCAAAGAGTTGTGGTGGCGGTGGTGGTGGGGGAATTCTTTCCTTTGCTGCCATTTGAGTTTGTCATTAAAAGTGCAGAGGGGGAAAAAAAAACTACTCGTGACTTAATAAATATGGATCTACAACAATTCCTGCTGTGAGACATCACGTCTTCACTAAGAAAGAGAAAAACGAGTTTCTCCCAGACCTTTACTTGAATTTACATGGAACACACTTTCCTAAAATTGCCCACATGTCACTGCATCTATTTTTCTTTTTAAATCAGGCATTAAATATGCATCTTGACTCCCACGTAGGCAATCTGCAGCACAGCAAAATGACTGTGTATTCAATTATAGGCTAAATAAATGTAGCAAACATGAAGGAGAAAGTTTCCAAGTCCTGGGCGCCTGGCTGGTGTCCTTCCCCAGGGCCGCCCGCCCCCCTCCAACAGGATCAGGTGCTCTGTCGGCCACGGCATGGCACAGGCTGTGCAGAGCCTTCCAGGAGCCCTTAAAGGAAAGGGCCCCTTCTGAAAGTAGAGATACTGGGCCAATCTAGAGGAAAACCATGAAGCAGCAGCTGAAGCTAGCGTGCATCTAAAGAGAACACAGGGTGTATTTGAATGAAGAAAATTAGCCACTCATGAAACAGAGCATTTATATGCCCCCTCTGCTCTGATGAGATGAGGTCAACAATTCTACAATAAACGGAATTGCAAACCAGCAAACTCACAACAAAGTTAAGAGTTTTTTCTTTCGTTCTTATTTGACTGCAGAGGTTTTTAGGCCAAATTCTACCCAGATGCGCAATCAGTTGAGACTTTGGGGGAGATCTGCTTCTAACCTTCCTGTTGTTGTTAAGCTGATTCAGGCTTTCAGTAATTTGGGAGAAGAGAAATGCTTTCTTTTGGGGAGCTTGCTGCAAAGTGTAGTCAAACTGGAAAACCAAATGCTGAGCGTGTACATGATGATGTATTTAAGCATCACCCACTCTAGCCTGCCCTGGAGCCCGCGACTTCCTCCTCTTTGCTCTGACGGTGCTTCAGGGGGCAGAGAGTCCACCTGAGCCAACTCAGCACACAGATGCCCAATCACCGTCCGCGGCAGTGCTGACAAGGCCCCACAGGGGAGGGCCCGGCCGTACCAGCAGACAGCCATCAGTGTCACCAGCGCAGGGCGCCACCTGCCCCTCCAGGGGGTCTTCCTGACCTAGGGATGAGCCCGCGCCTCCCGCACCTTCTGCACAGCAAGCAGCTTCTTTCACGGCTAAGCCGTCAGGGAAGCCGTTAGAGCTACCGATGTAACACTTGCAGAGGTCAATAACCAGGTAGAAACCTGTGTTTGAAGGCTTAAAAGAGGGTTTTGACATAAATGGCACATAAGAAATACTTAAACACTAACTGTGAATTTAAATTCCACTATTCTCAATGGGTTAGATTTAAGGGACTAGATCTAGTAGACAGAGTGCCTCATGAACTATGGACAGAGGTTCACGACATTGTACAGGAGACAGGGATCAAGACCATTCCCATGGAAAAGAAATGCCAAAAAGCAAAATGGCTGTCTGCGGAGGGCTTACAAATAGCTGGGAAAAGAAGAGAAGCGAAAAGCAAAGGAGAAAAGGAAAGATATTCCCGTCTGAATGCAGAGTTCCAAAGAATAGCAAGGAGAGATAAGAAAGCCTTCCTCAGCGATCAATGCAAAGAAATAGAGGAAAACAACAGAATGGGAAAGACTAGAGATCTCTTCAAGAAAATTAGAGATACCAAGGGAACATTTCATGCAAAGATGGGCTCAATAAAGGACAGAAATGGTATGGACCTAACAGAAGCAGAAGATATTAAGAAGAGGTGGCAAGAATACACAGAAGAACTGTACAAAAAAGATCTTCATGACCCAGATAATCACGATGGTGTGATCACTCACCTAGAGCCAGACATCCTGGAATGGGAAGTCAAGCGGGCCTTAGAAAGCATCACTACGAACAAAGCTAATGGAGGTGATGGAATTCCAGTTGAGCTATTTCAAATCCTGAAAGATGATGCTGTGAAAGTGCTGCACTCAATATGCCAGCAAATCTGGAAAACTCAGCAGTGGCCACAGGACTGGAAAAGGTCAGTTTTCATTCCAATTCCAAAGAAAGGCAATGCCAAAGAAGGCTCAAACTACTGCACAATTGCACTCATCTCACATGCTAGTAAAGTAATGCTCAAAATCCTCCAAGCTAGGCTTCAGCAATACGTGAACCGTGAAATTCCAGATGTTCAAGCTGGTTTTAGAAAAGGCAGAGGAACCAGAGATCAAATTGCCAACATCTGCTGGATCATTGAAAAAGCGAGAGAGTTACAGAAAAACATCTATTTCTTCTTTACTGGCTATGCCAAAGCTTTTGACTGTGTGGATCACAATAAACTGTGGAAAATTCTGAAAGAGATGGGAATACCAGACCATCTGACCTGCCTCTTGAGAAACCTGTATGCAAGTCAGGAAGCAACAGGTAGAACGGGACATGGAACAACAGACTGGTTCCAAATAGGAAAAGGAGTACGTCAAGGCTGTATATTGTCACCCTGCTTATTTAACTTATATGCAGAGTACATCATGAGAAATGCTGGGCTTGAAGAAACACAAGCTGGAATCAAGATTGCCAGGAGAAATATCAATTACTTCAGATATGCAGATGACACCACCCTTATGGCAGAAAGCAAAGAAGAACTAAAGAGCCTCTTGATGAAAGTAAAAGAGGAGAATGAAAATGTTGGCTTAAAGCTCAACGTTCAGAAAACTAAGATCATGGCATCTGGTCCCGTCACTTCATGGCAAATAGATGGGGAAACAGTGGAAACAGTGTCAGACTTTATTTTTTTGGGCTCCCAAATCACTGCAGATGGTGATTGCAGCCATGAAATTAAAAGACGCTTACTCCTTGGAAGGAAGGTTATGACCAACCTAGATAGCATATTTAAAAGCAGAGACATTACTTTGCCAACAAAAGTCCATCTAGTCAAGGCTATGGTTTTTCCAGTGGTCATGTATGGATGTGAGAGTTGGACGGTGAAGAAAGCTGAGCGCTGAAGAATTGATGCTTTTGAACTGTGGTGTTGGAGAAGACTCTTGAGAAGACTCTTGAGAGTCCCTGGGACTGCAAGAAGATCCAACCAGTCCATCCTAAAGGAGATCAGTCCTGGGTGTTCATTGGAGGGACTGATGTTGAAGCTGAAACTCCAATACTTTGGCCACCTCATGCGAAGAGTTGACTCATTGGAAAAGACCTTAATGCTGGGAAGGATTGGGGGCAGGAGGAGAAGGGGACGACAGAGGATGAGATGGTTGGATGGCATCACTGACTCGATGGACATGGGTTTGGGTAAACTCCGGGAGTTGGTGATGGACAGGGAGGCCTGGTGTGCTGCGATTCACGGGGTCGCAAAGAGTCGGACACGACTGAGCGACTGAACTGAACTGAACTGGAATTCTCAATGGGTATTTCTGTAACTTTAGTTGGCTATTATAAAAACTTCCCAAACACTGGCCAGAAAAGTCAAGTCTGCTACTGGGCAAAATTCATGCACGAAGTAAACAAATTTGTAAACAAATATGACATGCCAGATAGCCCCATTATTTATACTTATCTCTGATAGGTCAGTTCAAAGCGGAATTAGGATGCATGTTTAAGGCACATTCAGTTTATAAAAATGGTAGCAAGGAGTTAGACTCTATTTGACATTTTAAAAATATTGAAAAAGTTCAATATTCTTTCTTTCAACAAAAACTCACTAAATACTAGCTACAAGGATTTTCTGACTTTATTTAAATGGATTAGTACTTTTCATTACCCATTTTTCCCTATCACTTGGATTCATGTTGTTTTTAAGCAAAAATTTTTCATGTACAATAATATTTAATATAGCAAAGAAAACCCACCAAAAGTCCATATATAAGGGAAGGTGATGAAAGAATGGTACCCACACTCTTATATGTTATATAATGATTCCGATGAATAATTATATTCCTATCTATTGATCAGAAGGAAAAATGAAAACTGCAGAATTATGTGTATCCCACTCCCTTCTAAAACATTTGTAAAGAACAAAACTTCTTGCTCAGAGAAGGCTGGCACACACTGAGCTGTAAACAGTGGTCCATGGCTGGCTGTGCGAGGGGAGGATCTTTCTTTCTTTATGTTTGTTTTACTTGTTACAAGTCAGTTAATATTTGGGAAATTTAGAATACCTAATAAAGAAAACCAAAACCAAGAGCCTACCAGGAATGGCTTCATGAGTGAGAGTCAGATTTTACACCCTGATTCCACACAGGTCTTCAGGGTCTTCCCACCATGCTTCCTGCTCATGGCCTGACACAGATGAAGTGCAGCTTCCTGTGGGCCACTTGGGGATGCCCGGTGCTCTGTTATTTTTATGAGGCTCTGACTGCTCCTGACAAGGGACCCTTCTTTGATATATGAAGGAGCAGAGTTCTATAGTTGTTAAGAGTTGCTTGCTACCCCGTGTGCCTCTCCTTAAGGAGCACATTATTTAGATCGGTCCATAAAGAGGAGGCATTTGGAACCTAGATCAGTCAGCCCCTGGGGAGAGGTCTTAGGGGGAACAGGAGAGCAGCAGGAACATTCCTTCCGGGTTCACCACGGCTGGACACTGGAGTGGTGGACACCCCGTGCTTTAAAGACACCTGTATTCACGCCACTGCTGCTGATGCCAATGAGACAGAGACTTTCAGCAGGCAGGCTTCACCATATCTGACCGTGTCAGCTGCCCTGACACAGACAGCAAATGTCCCCACTAAGTAGACCCAGCAAACATCCTGGAAACTGCTCCCAAGTCCAAGGGCATCGGCCACTAAAGTGCTGGCAAGTCACCCCCAGGGACCCACTTCTTCCTCCGGTGACGCACGATCACCGCAGGCTTTGTCGGCTTGGTTGCACACACAGCTCTCAGTGAGTTATCACCCCAACCTGTCCTACTAATAGCCCCTGTGAATCCCTGGTCCCTGTAGCACCCAGGAAGGCCTCTGAAATCTTGAGCCAGCTGGCCCCAGGGAGTCCGGCAGCTGACTGACTGGGCGTCATCAGAAGTCCCCTGGTGGTTTCCTCCACCTGCAAAGCCATGATCAGAACGTGGTGACTACAAGGACCAGGAGTGTCTACAGTAGTCCAAGATGCCCACTGCTCCAGAGTCCAGAGTGGCTTAGGGCAACTGGGTCTATTCTAAGTCACTATTTCCTCTTCAAGACTCCCATTTATTATATGCTTAATTTTATTATAATTTTACATCAGTTTGCTAGGCAAACTCATCAGCTACAGATTAAGGCTAATGTATTCATTTAAATTAGAGAGGAATTAAAAAATGTAAGTAAAGCTCTATCTAAGTGTTTGTAACAAACAGGCCTGAATTATAACATTTAGTCACAAAGATTAAGTAGTGCAGATAATTTGGAAGTGCAATTCAAGAAGACTGTTTTTCTATCAATCAGTTACTTACATCATGTTGACTTTCTTGCCATCTTTTCTTGGCTTAGAAATTTCATCCAGGCAAAAGTCTTACCCCCGCACCTCCTACAAACCCCAACAGGAGCACTGCATCCCACAAGTGTGACTTATAAAAGCGAGGGCCTTCCTGGCAGGGGTGAGGCCACCAGGAGTCAGGCTCCAGGTTTACAACTGATGGGTAAGTCTGTCTCCTCTGAGTTAAGATTCCCCGGGGATGCTGGAGAACTCGAGGGACTGGTCATTCAACAGGTGGCTCTCAGGGAAGGACACCCGGAGGACTCCCGTAATTAGGAAGCAGGCATTAGCACCCAAGGGTGGACCTGACCTGAGGATCTTGAAGGCAGCGTAAATCTACAAGCAAGTGAAAGGCTTGAACCCCGATCCAGGTGTATTAGCTACTCAACCAGAAGTAATTACTGGTTTACATTAACTGGGCCTTGTCACCCATGCCTGTCCCCTCTAAAAAACAGATCCCTCCCTCTCTTCACAAACCTAAGTTTATGAAATGCTCTCAGGTCTGTTTCAAGGCCTGATTCTCTCATTTCCTTCTTCAGTGTAGGGACTGGAAACACAGAGAAAGGAGGAACTGGACAGCCTTGACGTGCAGCCAAATTCACCTCGGAGAAGTGGGGACACGCAGCCCTACAAACTAGTCCTACCATCTTTCATTAGATTCTTTATTATAAAAAATCTGAAACGTATATAAACAGAATAATAATAAACCCCTGTGAATCACCACTCAATTATTAAAAGCCGCTACACGATCATGAAGATCCCCCTACTCTTCCACCCTCACGGGAACTCGCGGCTCTGCCTGACAGCAGGGCAGACAACCACCTCCACAGCGTGTCTCAAGGTGGCCTCCCAGTCTTGTCTCAGCCACTTGCAAACATGGTGCCTTGAGCAGCCGCTGCCTGAAGTTGCATCGCAGTGGTGACTCCACCTGCCTTGACTGCACATCCCTCTCTCTGTCTAGAAAACACCTTCAAGACTGTGTTCCTGGCTCCACACATGTCCCGACTGCGGCAGGCGGGGGGAGCCTGTCTGTAAACCTGTAGTTCCTGATACAAACCTCCCTCTGAACTTCCTGCGCTGAATCGTAATGACCCATTCCCACGTTCTTCTCCTTACTAGACTGAGAACTCCTCAAGAGCAGCAGCTGCTTTTTTATTCTATGTACCTTGGCTCTTAGTAAAGCATCTGACACATAACAACTGATCAGAAAGTATTTGTTAAAATTACTGAAAAACAGTATTTTCCAGTAGTCATGTATAGATGTGAGAGTTGGACCATTAAGCAGGCTGAGTGCCAAAGAATTGAAGCCTTTGAACTGTGCTGGAGAGGACTCTTAAGAGTCCCTTGGACAGCAAGGAGATCAAACCAGTCAATCCTAAAGAAAATCAACCCTGAATATTCACTGGAAGGTCTGCTGCTGAAGTTGAAGCTCCAGCTCTTTGGGCACCTGATACGAAGAATCAACTCACTGGAAAAGACCCTGATGCTGGGAAATATTGACGGCAGGAGGAGAAGGGGTGGTAGAAGATGAGATGATTAGATGGCATCACTGACTCAATGGACATGAGTTTGAGCAAAATTCCGGAAGATAGTGAAGGACAGTGAAGCCTGGCATGTTGCAGTCCATGGGGGTCACAAAGAGTCAGACGACTGAGCGACAGAGCAACAATAACAATTTAGGTCTTTAATAAATTAGAGATCACAGTAATGAAACTATTTATAAGAATAAGGTCTATAATGAAACTTTATTTATCTTTCATGCAACTCTTGGGGAAGGCCTTGGGGAAGGCCTGGATTCCAGACTTCAGAGACTCAATCAATGGGAATTCTGAAAAAGTCAGTACTATGTTCTAATGAAGAATCACAACCCCTATGGACCCAGTGTGATAAACTGGACACTACTGCAGGAGTGTGGGGCTTTAACACTTGTAAAGTTTCTTACTTATTCAAGGACACTACCTAGCCACAGCGTGTATGACTGATGAGAAAGCGACTCTAAGTATAGTTTTAGGAGGGAAAAAAAGAGACATTTTAAAGCTTTAGTTTGAAGAGGCAGAGTTTAAGTGTAAAGTTCTGTTTTCTGGCAGAAATGTGGACCTACAATTATGTTCAAATAAGTAGACAGCTGTGATAATCTCAGAAAAAATGAGACAATCTTTGTCTATGTTTTCAGTCTTATTAATAAAATTGAATTTACTAAGTAGCTTATAATTTAGAAAAGAAATAAACATTCTGAAGGAAAATAACTAAAATTACCCTTTCAATGAAAATGTATCAGCTAAGTTTGGAGCAGGGACTGGGCTGAATCAGATTGTTCAATACAAAACCTCAATAAACAATAACTCAAAAAAAAAAAAAAAAAAAAAAGTTCTTTTGTTTTAGAGACCACAGAGGCAACAGAAACAAAATACAATAAAAAATGAAAATTCAGGTACAGGAATTATGCATTTCATACTGAATAATTATTTCTGAACTGCCCGTAAATCCACTCTGCTAAGCTGTGCATCTAAAACTCGTCGAACTGCCAAGGGGTAAACGCAGCCCCATCCATCAAGCAGCCACTTGACAAATACATTCCATAATAGAAGTTTATTTTTATGGGAGGCTGAATCAAGGACTTTCCCATGCATACAAAAACTTGTCAAAATTATTTATGAGTCTTGCTGAGACACACAATATGTCATATCAAACTCCTATTTTCCTTCCGAGCGCAGACTGTCAATATCTCGGCTCCTATCAATATCGCGGACCACCGCTGACAGAGGCCGAGGGGGCCGAGGTTGCCGGCCCGTCCCAGCCGCCGCCGGAAACACGGCGCAGAGCCGCTGAAGGAGGCCGCTCACCACCTCCACGAGGGGCAGCTGAGGTGGGCGCTGGGGACTGCGCTCAAAGACCGCAACAGAAAGTAAAATGGAAACATATGCTTGAAAAATTATGGCTGATTATGGCTGAAGTAAAACAAAAATAACAGAAGATATTTCATCTCTTATTTTACACACAAAATATTTTACAAATATTTACACACAATTTACAATATTTTACACACAAAATTACACACAAAATATCAGTAAAGGCTGATAAAACAAGTGCTTGAAATCCACGAAACAGCCCCTCCTGGATGCAACTTCCGCTCCGAATGAGAGGGGACGGGGCGTCTCTCGGAAGGTGAGAAGCCTGCTTCCCGAGGCCATGTGAACTTGGCTCCTGCCCCGCTAAGACTGCTGTCCTGCGAGTCTCTTTAGCAGGTTAGCCTCCTGCCCTCCGACCTGTCACTGCTCCCAGCTCACGGGGCTCACCGAGAAGAGCGGAAACTGCTGAATGACCCTAGAGATAATTTACAGCAAAAAGAAAATGTATTCCTATTTTGGGGGGCAACAGAAACTACAGCTCAGATGAGCCCAGGGAGCTAGTTGGAGACCGCAGAAGCTGGAGCTTCTGAGCGATGCCCTTGTTCTATGAGGAAGTGTGTTTTGTCACTGCCACTGCACATACGGTGCTGACATGAGCCATGGCTGGGCCGGGCGCCCGGAGTTGACCATGAGACCATCAGTCAGACCAGCGACATCTTGGTGGGGGGACAGGGGGGGTCAGAAATCGTGAGAAACAGGCTGTTGAACACTTGCTTTAGTTCCTCGACATGAGCAGAAACGTGAACGTGGGACTGCCTCACGGCCTCCCTGCCCTGTTCCATTCCTACCCTTGTGGGGAGGGAGGGATGAGCAGCTGCCAGGACTCCCCCAAGCCTGAAGACCCCCAGGGGCCCACTGCCTGTTCTGCTGGCACCTGCTCAGCCATATTCTAGGGTGGCATGAGGGCCTGACCTCAGACCAGGTGGCCGGATGACTTTCCTAACTGTGGCCATCTCGAGTATCAGCGGGATCTTATTCAAATCTGGCTCAAGAAAACTGTACAAGAGAAAATGGTATCCGCTCCTGGAGCAGCACAGCACCACGTGAGGGCGAGGCGAGGAATGGACGAAGCTATCAGTCGCTTGCACTTGATTTAAATCACTGGTTTGGGTGCAAAAAAGTAACTTAAATAGTCTTCCTGGAATGCTTAAATTCAACACTCCAAAAAAAAAAAAAAGGGTGAAGTGACAGAAATCTACCTTTTCCTGCAGAAAGTTAAAGTGAAGTGAAAGTGAAGTTGCTCAGTCATGTCTGACTCTCTGCGACCCCATAGACTGTAGCCTACAGGCTCCTCCATCCATGGGATTTTCCAGGCAAGAGTACTGGTGTGGGTTGCCATTTCATTCTCCAGGAGATCTTCCCAACCCAGGGATTGAACCTGGGTCTCCCACATTGTAGGCAGACGCTTTACCATCTGACAACAAATCACAGAAAAAGGAGGGAAAAAGGAAAGAGGGTCCTGTAAACCAACCTCATGTCTCTGTTCTCCCAGTTCTTTCCTGAAACAACTTTGGAACAGAGCCCCGCAAAGGCTATTGGAACCTTCTCAGGTGCATTTCTGACAACACAAAACCAGGCTGAGGAGCAGTTTCTCCAGTTCTGGGCTAGGTACTGGCCAGTCACAGACTGAATCAGAGGGGCATCTGGAGATGAAGCGTCCGACCCTGGCTCGAGAAGTGAGACTGGAAACAGAGCTCTCCACACACCTGCAGGCAAGTCACTCCTTGAAAGTGAGCAGTACGATGATGCATGATAATGAGGCTTTTAGAACAACTGTTTGAAATAATCAGATCTCAGAACAATTGTTTGAAATAATCAGAATATGCTTCAGTTGGGAAAGCCACATCGTTTCAAAGGTAGTGTTGATGTTACTTAATAAACAGACGATGCCCGCTACTACTTTCAGATAAAAAAGCAGCAAAGAATCTGGAGAACAAAGTTTTCCGAGAACAAAGTATGAACTGCTGAGTTCAAGCTGAGTCAACACATTTCGGTGAATGCCCAAGGAAATGCTACAAGAAAGCAAGCGGGCCAAGGCCGGCTTCATCTGATTCCACTTGGTGAGCATCTCCAGACAGGAGGGGGGAGCCTGGCCTCCTGCTAAGGAAGGGAGTGGACGAGCCAAGGCCACATGGCTGCTTGCAGATGACAGTGACCGCCCCTCCAGTCTGTGCCCCTTCCTCCCCTCCACCCGCTCCCAACACGAGCACTGAAAACCACGGGGGCTCCCTGTGAAAGAAGGGATGAGAGGACAGGATGGGGAGGAGAGGGGAGAGACGAGGAAAGAGCAAGGCAAACCCATCACTGAGAGCGGCTCTGCCCGAGAAGGGCCCACAGCTGCCTTCAGAAACCTCCACTCCGACCTCTCTTTCTAACGCTCTTTCAATCACGAGGAGCTCTACAATCACACGACACGAAGGAACACACATCGGGAAGAACGCGGTCACGTGGTTTCACAGACAAGCTGTTTGAGATGAAAAATGAGAAGGAAACCAGCCTGAGCACTCTGTCTGCCCGGCAGTGCGAGCCCAGTCTGGCCCACAGCCGTCCAGCCCGCTTCACGCCCATGGACGCACGCCCTGGATCCTGCTTCACCAGGGGTGCCAGCACCTGCCCGAGGTGCTTGTGCTGAGTGCCCAGTGGTGCTCATCAAGGTCAACGTCCAGCTCTTCCATCCCTGCAGATGGACTCACGGGAACACCTCCAGCTCAGCTTTGAGGGAGCTGAGGCTCAGAAGAGCGAGGCAACTTGCAAACCCCAGAGAGAGCTGAGATGTAAACCCAGTGTTAACGCTGCCTCCACGCCTGCCCCCTGGCAAACTGTCCTCATCAGCCCGGGGCAGGGTTTCTGACCTGATGACCCTGATGGGGGGCCATCCTGGGCATGATGGGTGCCCAGCTCCCCCACCCAGGTGTGACCACCCAGCACGTCTCAGGTATTGCCAGATGTCCCTGGGGGACAAAAGCACCTCAAGTGGAGAATCACCGGGTTAACCCCTGATCCAGCAACTCCACAACCCACCTCACTTCAAGCTTCTACTCTCTGCTCCATCTTTATAAAATACGCTGGCAAAACTCTGCATTCCCCGCTGCTACTGCTCCTAACGGCTGAGTCTGCTTCCTTCACGGAGGGCAGAAGCAGGGTTTTCAATAAAATACAGGACTCCACTTGGATTTGAATTTTAGATAAACAACAAATAACTTTTTAGTGTAAACATGTCTCAAATATTGCATTATTTGCTGTTTATATGAAATTCTGATGGAACTAGGTGTCCTGAATTTTATTTGCTAAATCTGGTGACCCACACATACCAGGTTCGGAAAACCAAATCTCCCCTTATGTTTACATGTTAATAGAGAGAAAATCAGTGTTGGAGACACAAATTTTGCCTTTCAGCTAACTTTTGAGAAAGGATTCTATTATGTCCTCATTAAATGTACCGTTTTCCTTTTGCATCTATTAGTAACGGATAGTAATGAAATTAATATGTTACTTCCTTAAAAACTGGTACTTTTCATTCCTATTTAACTCCGACCAGAGAAGCTATCAACAGATATCCATTAAATATATATTTTTCTGGACCAGAATTTATGGTAAGACCTTAAAGGTTCTCAGTCCAATGCCAACTTGGAAGTGTCTCGTAACACAAGGTTTATACGTCCATAAGGAACGTGGAGTAAGTAGCACACAGGTTTCTGGAGTTCTGGTCCATTCTCTAGTGTGTTACTGACGTCACACCTTCCTTCCTAGCTGATGCAGCTCCTGCTGGCCTCGCCGTGCGGAGCTCCTGGGGCGGGTCACAGCCAACACCTCTGAGCCCCCAGCCCTCACCCTGCATCCCTCTCCCCTCCCGCGCTGGGAACTGCAGAAACACGGCCAGGTCCCTGCTCCCAAGAGGCTCAGGGTCTGCTGGGACCTCACTTCACGGGCACTGACAATTCTAGACAGAAGCGACCCATTTTTAGCAGGAAGCTTCAAAAGGACCCTTCTGGAGTGACGGCTAGTGGATGACTCAGGGTGGGGGAGCAGGGAGACGGAAGCTGGGACAGGTTGACACCCTAGGGAGGCTCCGGGCATGTTAGCCTGGTGCTGGTGTCATCATCTGACCGTTACAATCATCCTCCAAGCGTTTTACACGCACATGTGTTATCTTTCTGGCCCAAGAACAACTGATTCATACCTCCTGGTATCCCTCATACTCTTAGCATAAGGTTGAGTACAAGTAGGTAAATAAATATTACAATTATAAATAGTGAATATAGTGCTCGTATTAATGAAACAGACAAAAATTTTATGCAGAAAAAAGAGAGTAATAATGAAAGTAAAAATGTGTAGGCCTTTTATAAACTTACACCCAATGGCTAATTCTTAGTACTACTTCACCCACTTAAAGATTTGCCATATTTCTTCTCAAGGGGAAACTCAACTACTGAAAACTTTGGCACATACACACAGCTTTTATTTCTGAAAACCACCCTGGTCTAAGTCATACTAGGTGGATGATACTTGAAGAGTACCAAGAAAAAGAGACTGTGCTTGGCCAATCTGATCTGATCACTTCATTTCAGCCCTGGTAACAACAGGGCATACTGTGACGTTGGAACAACCTCACTCTTTGCAGCTGTAATAACTTGATGAATTGCAAAGCACTTGTACAACCACTTTCTCTTTTTATTCTCCTAAGAATTTTGGGCCAGGACTACATCATTCCATTTAAAATTATTTCTGAACAGGCATGACATTCACCTAGTTCAAAACTCAGAAGGCACAGATGAGTATTCAGTAAATATAAACCCAAGAGAATTCAGTAAAAATAAGTGAAAATCTACCCATAATGTATCTGGAGAAGGGAATGACAACCCACTCCAGTATTCTTGTCTGGAGAACCCCTTGGACAGAGGAGCCTGGTGGGCTACAGTCCACGGGGTCACAGAGTCGGACACAACTAATGATTAACACTTTCACCTATAATGGATAAAAGAGGAAAGACTTTTATGGAAGAAGGGACCGGAGGAAACACAAGCACTCTGACCAACAGATCCTCTGGTGGAGGACTAGGGGTCTTCGCCCACTGAAGGAGGCAGGAGGCGGAGGCCAGGATGACAGAGAAGGACGGGGCTCCAGGGCTGTCCTTGAATCCAGAAGGTAACTGCCCTTAGCGCAGTCATGGGGCCTTTGATGAGCCACGCGGGTGAAGGAAGGAAAAGGAGAGCAGCCCTGCCCTGGGAGGAGCGAGGCCTTCCTGACGAGAGCTGCTGCCCACGGAAGACAAGGCGTCTCAGCCTGGTGGTCAGGGGCCTGCGTGCCGGCCCCAGCTCTGCCCAGGCGGGGCGAGGCCGCAGGAACGGGCCCAGTGGACGGCTGGCCCGGGCTCCTCATCTGGAAGATGAAGCTAGTGACCGAGTCTCCCTCGTGTGGCAGAGACGGCAGCGGGCGGCGGACGCGGGCCCCGCGGCCACGAGAGGCTCCATGTGTACCTTGGGGAGTTAGGGCCACAGGGGACGGGGCACACAGCACAGCACGGGGCTCCAGCTCAGACTCGGGAGGAAACGTCTCAGGAGAGGGTGAAGGCTTCAGGGCACACAGGAGCAAGGAGGTGGCTCTGAAGGCTGCGGAGTCTTGACTTGAGGGGGGCCAGTGCAGGAGGGCCCCGGGGTTCAGTGCCCAGTGACCGCAAGTCACGTCTCATCTGAAGCCACTGCTGCTTAAGGCGCCTCTGGAGAAGTAGAGCCACCCAGGTCAAGGGCAGCAGCCGCAGGCTGGCCAGACGGGTGGGACAGGGCACAGGGGCCCTGGGCTTGTGCTGCCCACAGGGGAGAAGCTCCAGAGTCCAGGGGCAACAGAGCGCCTGCACAGTCTTACTAGGCACACACTTACTCCAGCGGTTAGCAGGAGAGAAGTCAGCCGGGCCTTCAGACCTGTGACACAGCAGGGCAGCGGGAATGGGGAGGAAAAGGAGGACTCCTTTGCTGAAGGAGAGGAGAACATTTCAGATGTGCAAAGGAAAACAAACGGCTCACATAGTTTGGAGGCTGAATGACTGGCTTTTGAGCAGAAGCAACTTGTGTTTTGGACAGAACTGAGCTCTTTTTCTCAGGAGGTGGGTGGGTGGGGGTAGAGGTGATGACAGTTCCTTCCAACAGGAAGAAGATGAGCAAACTGGGGCCTGTCGTCCACACTGAACAAAGCTCACAAGCCCAACCTCCCCTGTATGGGGGGAAAAGAAAACAGCCACATCTTTCATGTCCTTTTGCAACGAGGCCTTGGTCAACGGTGAAGTCTCAAACGTTCCAAGGTACAAACAGTGGTGATTCTGAAATTCAGTCAGGAGGGTCAAAATTACACTTTGACGGGATCAAAAGGATTCCAAGGCGAAGGCCCTGGACTCACACATGCACGGTATTATCCTGCCTTCCTCTTCAGGATGCTGTCCTTTACCTCTGCAATTTTCCTGAGCAAACATTTCCTTTTCCTTTTGTGCAGCTGAGTGAGTCTGTGAGCAGCGCTGCAGGACGGCGCGAACCGCAGGGCGGGGAGGGGCCCCTAATTGTGAGGCTCTTACAGGGGTTGAACCTGATCATTCACCGAATTGTTGAGTTGATGGGATTCGTGTAGCTGGTTATAAATTGATAATCTAAATTAATTCATTCAAGCAGAAATCGATTTTGTAACTCCTTGAGAGCTTGTAATAATGCTTACCTCCCACTGCTAGCTGCATTCTCTGTTTCATAAAGCTGGTCGGAAGCAGCTGGATTCAGGTGACCTGCTAGCTCATTAAATCTGTTACATGTTCCTTCTGGTAAATGATATTAAGCTGAAGTGTCCTAACGTTGGGTTTTTTTTTTCCCCCTTTAATTTTATGACAGAAATAACCTAATTTGTAACACAAAATAACAATCTCCTTGGATTACTTTGCCTTGTTAAAATATTTTATGCATTTTTCATTTACACAGAGGTAATGGAAAAACACTTAAACTATCTGTTATTTAAACCACAAGAGAGATGTTCCTGAAAGTCTGATAGCTACAAAAATGATTGTCTCTTCATAGTCTTTACTTTATATCTGTAATAAAAGGCAGACAATTCAATTCATTGGTTAGTAAATAAAGCACGATAGTTTTTATTCTGCTTCCTGTGCATTGCTAGAACTAAAATCAGATTGCTTTTTAAATTCGTTTAGAAATGGGACTCATTACTTTCCTTTCTTCTTTCTAATCTAAAATGTCTGAAGTCCACTCGGAACCCCACATTTTCTTCATCAGCAGTAGCTGTAACCTAATTCTAAATCTCATATTAAAACAGTCCTTCTCCAAGCGCTCTGAGCCTCACGTTCTGAGGTTGAGCAATGAAATCAGAACACCTGCCTTTTGTGCAGGAGACGATTATAAGACATTTCTGGTAACCTCCTGATTTCATTTCCTTTTCCTACATAAATTTTCAAATAAAAACATCCAGCATGCCAGAACAACAGAGGTAAGAAATGTCTTAGGGCTCTAAGTGACTAAGCATTTTTATTGCTATAATAAGTGATAAGTGCTTCTCAACCAGAGGAGGCAAGTAATTGAAGTCTCCAACCCCCCTCCTCTTCAGATGCTCTACCGTTTACACAGAGGCCCACACCCATCAATTTACAGCCTCAAAGGCTGTCTTCAAAGTAATGCCTGTTGATCTGCCTTTCCTATAGGACCCACTTTATTATGGCAGAGACTTTAAACAGGCTGATCAACATAAAATAAGATCACTAAGTCTGTAAACATTTTAATACTGAACACTACTTATTTAATGTTTAAAATGAACATAAGTTTTCTTTTTAAATTTATTTTTAATTGAAGGATAATTGCTTTACAATATTGGTTTCATTTCTGCCATAGGTATTTTTCCGAATACATTTTTAGCATTGAATGTATTATGTCATGTTATTTCAAAAGAATTTAAAACTATCGAAAGACCATAATTATTAATATTTATATCAGAGTAGTTAAAAATGGAATTTTAACATATTAAGAATAAATGGTTCATACTCCTAAACTTAAAAAAACTCTTTAAAAATTAATTTTTATTTTGAGATGCACAATTCAAGATAAAAATAAATAACACAATCACTTAAAATGCATGTGGATTTCTTTGATCTAACACAGAGGTTTTTAAGGGAAAAGGAAAAAAAGAGAAGAGAGAAAAGAAAAAGAAAGCCCCTAGCATCTCTTAAGCCATATACAATGTGTTTCCCCCAAATCTACCCAGTGAATCACCCCAAAAAAGGTGGTGAGAAGCTAAAGCGTTAACACTTCCCCTTCGGCATCTCCCACCCAGCCCTCTGCCTGAATGTTTTCCTTAAGAAAGAACGCAGAATTTAATAAGAGCTTTGAAACTTTTTCTTTACACTTCCAAAATTTACAAATCTATTTTCCAAATCTTAAATAGGAAAAATGAGACTAACAATGAATGAACATTAGGGGAGATCCAGTTTTATAAGTCACAGACAATGAAGAACATTCTCTATTATAAAAATATTTTTATGTAAGTTAAGCTATTTCATACCTTAAATAATTCTTTCCACTCTATTTTATGTGTGTGTGTGTGTGTGTATATATAGAGAGAGGGGCACATTACTGACTATTTTTATATAAATTTTAGAATCATTTTATATTTGCAAAATACAGAGAGCTAGTACAGAGGGATCCCATCTAGAAAAAACAGACATAACTCATGCGCAGTGGGATACAAAGCAGAATGACCTGAAGCTACACACATATTGTCAGCAAAACAATTCAGGAATTTAAGTAAAACACTCTTTGCACTGAGGCTCTGTGCTCAGCTGCCCTGAAAGTGTAACACCTAATGCTTTATCTTGAACTGCCCACTTTACAACTCACACCCCTCTCCCACCCCCACCAAACCTCAACTGGTCTACAACACTGTCACTCAGGCCCAATTACTGTGGAAGTTTCCTGACAAGCCTCGAATCCCCTTTGTGGTCCTTCTACCCGCCCCCAAGGCAGAGGGGATGTCCCTAAAGCACCTGTCCCCAAGGCACCTGCCCCCAAGGCAGCCGGGATATCCTCCTGAAATGCATGTGAGCTCCCATCTCCTGGAAGCCCGGCTCTCCTTCCCCATGCCTCTCCAATTCTCCCAGGACACGGCTACAAGGTCCTTCCTTACAGTCGGCCTGAAATATTCAACCAACAGAATATTTGGGAAAGTAACTGCATGGTCTCAAACTAGATAAAGGAAATACAGAAACTGAATAAATAAGATTTCTAACAAGCTGGAATCAAGATTGCCAGGAGAAATATCAATAACCTCAGATATGCAGATGATACCACCCTTATGGCAGAAAGTGAAGAGGAACTAAAAAGCCTCTTGATGAAAGTGAAAGAGGAGAGTGAAAAACTTGGCTTAAAGCTCAACATTCTGAAAACTAAGATCATGGCATCTGGTCCTATCATTTCATGGGAAATAGATGGGGAAACAATGTCAGACTTTATTTTGGGGGGCTCCAAAATCACTGCAGATAGTGACTGCAGCCATGAAATTAAAAGACACTCCTTGGAAATATATGACCAACCTAGATAGCATATTAAAAAGTAGAGACATTACTTTGTCAACAAAGGTCCGTCTAGTCAAGGCTATGGTTTTTCCAGTGGTCATGTATGGATGTGAGAGTTGGACAGTGAAGAAAGCTGAGCGCTGAAGAATTGATGCTTTTGAACTGTGGTGTTGGAGAAGACTCTTGAGAGTCCCTTGGACTGCAAGGAGATCCAACCAGTCCATCCTAAAGGAGATCAGTCCCGGGTGTTCATTGGAAGGACTGATGTTGAGGCTGGGACTCCAATACTTTCGCCACCTCATGTGAAGAGTTGACTCACTGGAAAAGACCCTAATGCTGGGAAGGATTAGGGGAGGGAGGAGAAGGGGACGACAGAGGATGAGATGGCTGGATGGCATCACCGACTCGATGGAGATGGGTTTGGGTAAACTCCGGGAGGTGGTGATGGACAGGGAGGCCTGGCATGCTGCGATTCATGGGGGTGCAAAGAGTCGGACATGACTGAGCAACTGAACTGAATATGTTCTTTAAAAGAAAAAAGGGGACACAGAATCACAGCTCATCATTTCTATAACATCTGAATACCACTCAGTCTCCTGGGAATTTTACTGCCTTTATGTCTGGGCAGTCGATAAATCAGTAATCAACTTTTTTTCCCCTTATCACTCTTAAAAAATACTTTGTCGTCAAAATCACTCTCAGAGTGTTGTCCAAACTCTCTGCTGACAGCTTGCCCTTGCCCTCAGGGAGGCTTCTAAATGGCCTCCTTCTCTTACGGCCCTTTACACGTGGTCCGGAACGCCACTGCCACCTTCTGTAAATAGGCTTCTGTTCGGGGACACTTGTCAAAAAGGTGACCTTCTGTAAATGGGCTCCTGATAAGGGACACCTGTCAAAGGTCACCTGCGAGGCAGCGCCCTCCTCGCTCTGAAATCTACATAGGAACCCACCATCCAGCAGCAGTAACCCACACTCCCTGTAATGTCCACCCTGCCCTTTCCCAAACACTTTCTTCCTGGGGGGCAGAGTTTCTTGATACAATTTCTCTAGAAAATTTTATTTTAAAACTTTTGTCGTTTTTCAAGTTATTCCTTCATAGGAAATCTGCATGATTTTCAGTAAACAGCACCAGTGACCTAACTTGGTTTTTATTTTTTTGTAATTTTTTACTCAGAAATAATTTCAAACTTAATAGTTTACCAGGATGGTACAAAGAACTCCTTTACGGTTTTTTTTTTTTTTTTTTTGTCTCACTCCCGATTGTAAATGTTTTGCAACATTTACTTTATCTACTCTCTCTATATTTACATGTTATTTTCTTCTTTTATGAACCATTTGAGAGTAAGTGGTAGAACTAATACCCTATTACTTTTAAATATTTCACTGTGAGCTTCCTAAGAACAGGAACTTCCTCTTCAAATTTCAAGTGTTCCAGTAATGCCCCTTAGAGAAAAAAATAACCAAAACTCAAAACCAAAGAAAGAAAAGAAATTCTGGTCGAGGGTCCCCCCCAAGCCTGTGCACTGCAGTATGTGGCAGATGTGACGGTCTCCTCTCTGTTGGCAGGGTCCCCAAACCTCCTCATCACACGATGTTCTTGTCATTTACTAAAAGTACAGACCAACCATTGAGGAGAGTGTTCCTGTATGTGACTGTATCTGATTCAGACTTTTTCTACATCCCATACTTACAAAGCACTTTTCACTCATTTCAAGCTTCTAAAACCCAGTTCAAAAACACATTTTCCCAAAGAGCTCTCTTGATTAGGAAACACCTGTTTACTGCTGCTTACTGCTGAATATTTTGTACTTCACTGTTTAATACTTCAGCTTCCATCTAATCTTTTAACCCAATTTCAATAAGTTTGACAAACACGTTCTCCCCTCTTCTTTTGCCATATGCACGTGCATGCGTGCTTAAATTGCTTCAGTCGTGTCTGACTCATTGCGACCCTATGGACTGTAGCCCGCCAGGTTCCTCAGTCCATGGGATTCTCCAGGCAAGAATACTGGAGTGGGTTGCCATGCCTCCTCCTGGGGATCTTCCTGATCCAGGGATTGAACCTGTGTCTCCTGCAGCACAGGCAGATTCTTTACTGCTGAGCCATCAGGGAAGCCCCACATGTACCCCTGTAGCCTCCAGCAAAAATTAGATAAAGAATATTTCCATTTGGCAAAAAGATTTCCTCCCGCCTCCATCCCAGCCCCAGGAAACCCCAGATCTGGTGTACCTCAGTATCCAATGTGATTGCCTGTAACAGACTTTAAATGAAATCAAAGAGCACTCTTTCTTTTTTTTTTTTTTTTTGGTCTAGTGTCTCTGCCCATCCATTCATTTGTTGATGAGCATAGGGCTTATTTTTCGCTTTTGGCTATTAGGAACAGAACTATAAACATTCACATAAGAATCTCTGCATGGACATATGCTTTCATTCCTCTTGGGTGAATTCCTAGGAGTGGAATTGCTGGGTCATATGGTTAGTAAGTATACGTTTAATTTTATAAGAAATTGTTAAATTCTCTTCTAAACTGGCTGTGCCTTTTTCCGTTCCCACCAGCAACGCACCGCAACTCCAGATGTTCCACCTTGTCACGGACATTTGGCGTTCTCAGTCTCTCTAATTTTAACCACCCTAGTGGCTGTACAGTGGCATGTCACTATGGCTTTACTTTGCATTTCCTGATGACTGGTGATGTTTAGCATCATTTCACAGGTTTTCTGGCCACTTGAATATCTTCTTTTGCAAATGCTTTAATTCTGTTATTTGTCTTCTTAAAACTGAGTGTAAGTCACGCTTTGTGTATTGTGGACCCAAGTCCTCCACACAGCACTTTCTCCTACTCTGCGACTTAGCTTTTTATTATTGTTTTTCATGGTATCTTTTGTAGAGTAAAAGCTGTAAGTTTTGATGAAGTCCCACTGACCAGTATTTCCTTTCATGGGCTTCACTGTTTGTGTCCTAGCAAGGAAATAGTTCATAGAGTCGCAAAGAGTTAGATACGACTTAGCGACTAAACAACAAAGGAAGCTTTGCCTACATAGAGGTCAAAGAGATCTTCTCCAGTGTTTTCTTTTGGAAGTTTTATAGTTTTGGCTTTCATGGGGGGGTCTACGATCCACTTTAAGCTGACTTCTGTGAGGAATGAGAGGCTTTCACACACGAGTTGCCCCGTCTCTTCCCTTGACGGTCCCTCCCTGGACTTGTTTCCCTCCAGACTACAGACCACACTGTGCTACATCTCAGCACATCTGGTCACCATTACTGGGTGACACCATCAGGGGTGTCATGACACTGGGGGTCTGGGTTCTTCAGTCTTCCCCTGAGTGTGAGGACTCATCTGACCAGCCGTTCCCTCCGCCTGGGGGTCAACTCAAGTCCTCCAAGGCTGGTTTTCAGGTTCTCAGGGCAGACCCAGTGCAGGCCGTGCCCGTGGGCCCCGAGGCTACTGCACGTCCTCGCTCTGATCAGGAGCGAACCACGAGTCCCCGCGGGGAGGCTGCAGGAATGCGAAGGGCCCCAGGCCAGCTGGGGCTCTGAGGACAGTTCCCAGGACTTGTTCTCTGCCCTCTCGAAGCTTCACTGTGTGTCGATCAGCAGTCATTTAAGTCTCCAGAGAAGTCTGGGCAGATTTTTTGGGAGCGCTTTATTTGCATGGCTCCTTCCTTTCCTTGGGTTCCCTGCTTTGCAAATTCTGGCGGCTCCAGTCTGCAAAGCTCCTGGGCCACGTGAGCTGGCCGGGCTGTGGACGCCTCCCCCAGAGCTGCACTGAAGCAGCAGCTTCAGGAAGAAGGCCACGTGGCTGGAAGCTCCGCGATGCCTCTTCTCTTGGGACTCCCTGTCCTCACCACCGTTCTCCAGTGTCCGGATCGACTGCCCCGTTTCTCTCACCCAGTTTTCTACTTTGTTCTAACGCTGTCAGGCACGTGCTGTACTCATTACTTCTGCAGGGGCAGAGGTGGGAGGCTTCTTCCGTTTAGTTTTTGTTTATTTATGTGAACATTTCATCCACGGACACAGACCATGCTTTATTTATTTCTGTATCCAACACAGAATCGTGTACAGAACACTGCACAGAATGAACGTTCAAGAAGTGACTGTAGACCAAACAATGACTAGCCCTGTGTATTATATGTGGTTTACTTCACCTCTCCACGTGGTCAACGTTAGCTGAGCTGAAATAATTCGCTGAAGCATGGGTGGCTTCTTACTGACACAGCTGTCATTTACATGTGTTGATGGCTGAAGGATCAACATAAGCCCTCTATGTACAGGGCATCTTAATTTTTTCCACACACGATAACATCCGCCTTTATTTACAGTAGACGACTCCCTGTTCCCAGGTGGAGGGCCATCAGCTGCAGCTCCATCCTCGGATAGAAGCCTGAGTCCCGCCTTATGTGGCTCACGTGGCTCACGTGGCTCTCCTTGACTTTGCCCCGCTTGCACATCAATCTTCGGCTTGTCCTGTAAACGCCTTGCTTTCCCTTCCGCCCACTTGCTCCACTTGCCCTGGCCATTCTCCCTGTCTGGATGCACTGTGCCAGACAGATCTAAGAAAAAAAAAAAAAAAAAACCCTTATTTCTTCAAGTCCCTGCTCCCATATCCCACTCCAACAGGGTGCACCTGGGCCTCCCAATCTGCTACCAGGACTGCCGACCCCACCCTCGCCAGGACTTGTGGTCTGTATCCCCCCCACTCTCCTCTTCATTGTGCTTCACCTTTCAACAGACTCCAAGATCTCCTCACTTACTTTGCCTTCTGTTGAGTGTCTGTCTCCCTCTGGTAGAACAGATGCTCTACAAGCAGGAATCTTCGATCTCTTTCCGTGAGTATCCCAGGTGCTCAGAACAGTGCCCAGCTTCGTGCCCAGCAAACTCTCAGTGGAGACAAAATGCAGGCGTCTCCGCCGACCTTCGTGATAGCCAGCATCATGCTGGGCAGGATCTCAGCCCTCATCGAGGGGGCAGTCCACGTGTGAGGAGGCGAGAAGGCAGGGCTCACACCCCCCGCTTCCCTGGTTCCCGTGTGAGCTGAGAAGCCTTAAGTAATACGAGGTCCATGTAAAAAAGTGAATTCTGCACCTATCCTTCACTTGAAATTGTGTGACAGGACAAACCAGAGAAATTCTCATGAGGAGACTTGCAGGCACTGAACGCTGAGTCCAGGATGTGTTTGCGAGTTCATGCAGATGAAGAGGCTAAGTGAGGCAGGGACAGCTGGAGTAGAGGCCTACTGGGCTCAGAAAAGTCAGAGACAGAACTGGATCAAGGGCTCAAGTTGCTTCCTAAGATCTGTGCAAAATTCATCAAGCTGACGATAAATGTTGTTGTTCAGTCGCTAAGTTGTGTCTGACTTAGATATGCAGATGATATCACTCTAACTGCAGAGAGTGAGGAGCAACTGAAGAGTCTCTCAATGAGGGTGAAAGACGATAAATGTTACGAGACAAAGAACAGACACGTTTAAATTTACTTCCAATGTTGCACACTTATTGATTATAAATAAAAATATACATGCATGATGCCAGAGGCTCATTTTAAATAGAAGAATGACCACGCCTGACTCACCTTCTTTTCTCTAAAAAGAGACGTTGCTAATCTTAAAAACAAAATTGTCTAACTGCCATTACATTTTGCTTTTCTTCTAAACTGTACTGGTGCCAAAACATTTAAAATACATAGTTCTAGAAACTGAATATATTAGTATTTACAGAAGGTAAGCTGGTTAAAAACAGGACCACTTAGGGTTTGAAGGCCCTGTACCCCACTAGACAAATTCCAATGGAAGGGTGTGCAGAAAGTGGCCACACTGTTGATACAGGAGTCTGTCTCGCTTCCCCCAGGTTCTGGTCCCCAGGTGGCAATCTGTGCAGTCTCAGCCCCCCAGCCTCATCAAATATATTCCGTGGTTATCTGGATTGTTCTCAGCAGGTAATAAAACTGGAAAAGTCTAAAGGAGCAGGAACATGCCCAGAGCCCAAGCACCCAAAGCCGGCTCCACCTGCTCACACCCTTGGTGCCAGGCCAGCTCTGAGCTCCCGACCTGCCGGGTGTCATCCATCTCTGCTGACTGGCAGCTCAACAGCCCCCTCACACGCCCCAAGCCGCAAACAACGTCGGGGCCATCTGTGTCTTGAAGGTAGGGGAGGACGGAGCAGCACTTCCCCTTCCCCACGCGCTCGGCTGACAGTCTTTGGTAAAATACACAAAACAACAGATTGCGGTGCATCTTTGGAGCAACTGCATGCCTCGTGGAGCTGTGTGGAGCATGTGTCTCATCCACACACCTCAGCGGTCGCCTGAGACTGGAAGCCACAGTCAAGAGGCGAGCGTGAGTTTTGTTTTGCTTCTGTGAGAAGAGTTCACGCGGCATCTGTGAGAGCTCACGGAAGGGTTGCCCCCAGATCACGGCCGCAGTTCAGAAGGAGCGCAGCCCTGAACGCTTTACCCGGTATATGAATCATCTGTGAAGCTGTAAAAACTGCAGCTGAAGTGTTCAGGAAACCCTGTCAATTCTCCTGCTTTTGAAAGAGGTTTCTGTTGTCATACACACAATTTCAAATGTTTAATAGCACGCAGAAATAGAAAATAATCAGACAGCGTCAAAGTGAATCAGACCCAGGAATTTCAGAGAAAAAAAGATAAAATTAAGACAAAATTTCCTTTAATGACCACAATTTTGCTGTAATTTTTTAGATTCCCTTGGCGACTGCCCAATTTTAACCGAAACCAGTCCCGCTGAACTTGGTCGAGATACAGTAAGTGACGGAGTATCACATTTGACTATGGACTCAAGGTTCACAGAAGGAATCAATTGAAGTCTGCACAAGCAGTGTTTCATTTCTGTACACTTACCGTTTGCTGACCCCAGGCACCTTAAGCTTCACCAAGGTTCACTGCCTTCCTCCAACTCCGAGATATCTCTAAGATTATGTCAGTAGCAAGTCACAGAAACCACCCAGACTTTCTCTAAAAGTAGTACTTTTGAATTTGGTAAAGCATAATTTGAAAAAAAAAAAAAGACAACTTAGCTCAGGACCCTATAAACTACTTAATATTAGGTGACTAATTTTCAGGAGAATTTATAAAAATCCATTCAATTTAATAATTAAATTTATGGAGACAGCAAATCAGGAGGTAAATATAAAGAAAACTGTTAACAAATAAAATAACTGGAAGTATCACAAAAGAGCATAAGACTATTTTCTTTATGACTAAGAAGTACAGTTCTAATACCTAAAGTGCCAAGTTCATAGAATTTTCAAAAGAAAGAACAAATAGGTTGCTTATTGCCGTGTGCCTTTCCTTTTGGGCCTCCCGAATGATCTGTGTGCATTTCACCGCAGTGTGTGCTGTGCACAGTAAGAGGCACCCGTGCTGAGGGAACGCTGTGCTGAACTCCGACGGACCTGTGAAGTCCCATAACCACCACCACAGCCAAGAACTGCAACACGCCCATCTCCCCAAAAGAATGGGACTACTTCTCTCACCTTCATGCCCTACTGTGCGCAGCAACCTCCCACAACCTGGCAGTCAAGGACTTGCTGTCAGTCATCAGAGACGTGTCTCTTCTCGAGTTTCACACACACTGAATCACATAGCACATGTTTGTGTCTGGCTTCCCGCGCTGAGAGTAACACGGAGATTCATTCGTATTGTCAGTCCATGCCTCTTCTCACTACGTGTCATTCCACTGATCAGAACCATTAGCTTATCCATGCGTCTTGGGATGGGCATTTCATTGTTTTCCACTATTTTGAAAGAAGCTGCCACGAGCCTGCAGGGGCAAGTCTTTGTGTGGATGAGCTTTCATTTCTTCTGGGTAAATACTTGAGAGTGGAACTACTGGGTTATACAGCAAGTAAGCGTCTAATTTTGCAGGAACTTGTAAACTGCTCCAAAGTGAGCCTGCCATCCGTCATGTAGCTTTCAGCCAGGTTAATGGATGAGGGGTGGTATCCTGTGTTTTAACTGCATTTCCCTGATGACTGGCAGTGCTGAGCACCATGTCATGTAGATATTACCCCCTTTGTATACTATTTTTTGTCATTTTTTACTTAGGTTTTGTTTCATTACTGAGTTTATTTATTCTTTGAATAACTCTGGATTCAAAAACTAGGTCAAATATATATGGAGCTATTCTATTTTCTTGATGGCGTCTTTTTGAAAAACAAAAGATTTCAAATTTGACAAAGTCCAATTTACCAATTGGGCTTCTCAAGTGGCTCAGCTGGTAAAGAATCCGCCTGCAATGCAGGAAACCTGGATTTGATCTCTGGGTTGGGAAGATCCCCTGGAGAAGGGAAAGGTTACCCACTCCAGTATTCTGGCCTGGAGAAATCCACGGGGTTGCAAAGAATTGGACACTACTGAGCGACTTTCACTTTCAATGTTACCAATTATTTTTATTCTACAGTCTGTGCTTTTCATGTCCTGGATATCCAGGGTATCTTTCTCAACCCAAGAGGCAGAAAGATTTTCTCCTATTTTTTTCTAGGGGCTTTACAATTTTGACTTTCATATGTAAGTTTTTGATAAGTTTTTTGTCATTTTTGTAAATGGTAAGGGTAAAGTTTCACTTTTTCCTATATAACATACAAATATTCCAGAACCTGTTGTTTAAAAAAATATTCTTTTTCCTTGGCATCTTGATGAAAATCAACTAGACAGTTAAATGTGTCTATTTCTGGAATCTACTGTGTCCCATGTCTCTATATGTTGTTCTTTACCTAGTTAACTCAAATTTTATTTTTTTAGCTAAAAATGGCATATATTTCAGGTGTACATCAATTCTTCAGCATCAAGTCTTCAGAATTGATGCTTTTAAACTGTGGTGTTGGAGAAGACTCTTGAGAGCCACTTGGACTGCAAGCAGATCCAACCAGTCCATCCTAAAGGAAACCAGTCCTGAATATTCATTGGAAGGACTGATGCTAAAGCTGAAACTCCAATACTTTGGCCACTTGGACGTGAAGAACTGACTCACTGGGAAAGACCCTGATGCTAGGAAAGACTGAAGGCAGGAGGAGAAGGGGATGGCAGAGGATGAGATGGCTGGATGGTATCACTGACTCAATGGACATGAGTTTGAATAAACTCTGGGAGTTGGTGATGGACAGGGAGGCCTGGTGTGCTGCAGTCCATGGGGTCGTAAAGAGTCAGACACGACTGAGCGACTGAACTGAACTGACTGAAGGTGTACATGACATACATATACAGAGTGAAGTGATTACTATGGTCAGGCTAATTAACATATCTATTTCTACATATTGTCTCATTTTTCTTTTTCCTTTTTGGTGAGAGCACTTAAATCTAATTTCTTAGTAAATTTCCAATATTCAGTAAGTATTAGTACCTGCAGTCATCACGCTGTACGTCAGACCTCTGGACGCATCCAGCTGAACCTTCATGCCTCTGACATCTCTCCCCCAACTCCTTCACCTCCCACCCCTGGTTGATGCTGAAGCTCGACAGCAGGCCTTGGAATAAGACATGAATGTCCTTCAAGTTTGCCGTCTTTTCCAACATTATTTTGATTGTCAGAGGTTCTTGCATTCCCATATAAATTTGGAAGCAGTCTGTCGATTTCCACTAAATGCTTCCTAGAATTTTGATCAGGATTATGCTGAGTCTATAGATCAATTTGGGGATAACTGACAGTTAGCAATATTGAGCCTTCCCATCTAAAAAGGTAGAATCTCCACTTTTCTAGGTTTTCTTTAACTCCTTGGAGAAGGGTTTTGAATTTTTTACTATACATGTCTTGAACATATTTTTTTGTAATGTATCACTGTTTTTCAATTTCTTTCTTTAAAATTTTAATTTCATTGATTATGAAATTTTTCCACCTTTGATTGGGTTGGCTAAAAAGTCCATTCAGGTTATTCTGTATCATCTTTTTTGGTCAATCCAGCAGTCAGGCCACGTGACTCAAGACGGCAGCCTCACCGCCGCTTCAGAGTTCACCTCACACACCTTGTCTCCAAGCACTTTGTTTGTGTCACTGAAGGAAGACCTCCTCATGCCGCTCCCAGGGAGCAGGAGTAATGGCGGGGGGCTGCTCCCTTTACTGCTAACAGGCTTCCTGCCCACGGCATTCTCCTCCAAGAAGACGGACTGTACGCTATGCTTGAGCTCATGGTGTCTCACATGGACCTCTGTTGGGTCTTGTGATACGATATGACCTACAGTGATAGTCCCACCATTCTTTTCATGAGGCTGTAATAAATCTGACAGACACTAATGCTGTCGTCCATCAAAGGGGCTGTAAAATCAATATGATCTTAATACCTTTAGATGTGTCCACCTATAGATTATGGCTTCCTCAGTGGCTCAGTCAGTGACAAATCTGTTTGCAACGCAGGAGATCCAAGTACAATCCCTGGGTTGGGAAGATCCCCTGGAGAAGGAAATGGCAACCCACTCCAGTATTCATGCCTGGGAAATTTCATGGACAGAGGAGCCTGGCGGGTTACAGTCAATGGGGTCACCAAAGAATTGGACATAACTTAGTGACTAAACCACCACCATTCACCATCTATAGATTAAAAGTTTGAAAAGAATTGACTTACACAGAATAAGCACATTCTAAGCCATATTAACTTCCCAGTGTTAAATGTATTTCAGGAATATGCATTTCTAACACATTTCTGTACTTTATCAGCTAAATTAATCACTGATACTATCTGTCAGTTTGGTCAAAATGTTTGGTATTCAGTCTGCTTATCTAGCAAAAAATATTTTTTAAAAACCTCAAAATGCCTTTATGTGAAAGATAAAGATCTTCATGACACAGATAACCATGATGATATAATCATTCACCTAGAGCCAGACATTCTGGAATGTGAAGTCAAGTGGGCCTTAGGGAAGATCACTATGAAGAAAGCTAGTTAAGGTTATGGAATTCCAGCTGAGCTATTTCAAATCCTAAAAGATGATGCTATGAAAGTGCTATACTTAATACATCAGGAAATTTGGAAAACTCAGAAGTGGCCACAGGACTGGAAAAGGTCAGTTTTCATACCAATCCCAAAGAAAGGCAATGCCAAAGAACATTCAAACTACCATGCAATTGCACTCATCTCACATGCTAGTAAAGTAATGCTCAAAATCCTCCAAGCCAGGCTTCAACAGTACGTGAACTGTGAACTTCCAGATGTTCAAGCTAGCTGTAGAAAAGCCAGAGGAACCAGAGATCAAATTTCAACATCCATTGGATCATTGAAAAAGCAAGGAAGTTTCAGAAAAACATCTACTTCTGCTTTATTGACTATGCCAAAGCCTTTGACTGTGTGGATCACAATAAACAGTGGAAAATTCTTCAAGAGATGGGAATATCAGACCACCTGACCTGCCTCCTGAGAAATCTGTATGCAGGTCAAGAAGCAACAGTTAGAACTGGACATGGAATAACAGACTGGTTCCAAATCAGGAAAGGAGTATGCCAAGGCTGTATATTGTCACCCTGCTTATTTAACTTATATGCAGAGTACATCATGAGAAATGCTGGACTGGATGAAGCACAAGCTGGAATCAAGACTGTTGGGAGAAATATCAATAACCTCAGATATGCAAATGACAACACTTTCGTGGCAGAAAGCAAAGAACAACTAAAGAGTCTCTTGATGAAAATGAAAGAGGAGAGCAAAAAAGTTGGCTTAAGACTCAACATTCAGAAAACTAAGATCATCGCATCCAGTCCCATCACTTCATGGCTAATAGACAAGGAAACAATAGAAACAGTGACAGGCTTTTATTTTTGGGGGGCCCCAAAATCACTACAGATCGTGACTGCAGCCATGAAATTAAAAGATGCTTGCTCCTTGGAAGAAAAGCTATGACCAACCTAGACAGCATATTAAAAGGCAGAGACATTACTTTGCCAACAAAGGTCTGTCTAGTGAAAGCTGTGGTTTTTCCAGTAGTTATGTATGGATGTGAGAGTTGGACTATGAAGAAAGCTGAGTGGTGAAGAACTGATGCTTTTGAACTGTGGTGCTGGAGAAGACTCTTGAGAGTCCCTTGGACTGCAAGGAAATCCAACCAGTCAATCCTAAAGGAAATCAGTCCTGAATATTCATTGGAAGGACTGATGCTGAAGCTGGAACTCCAAAGCTGAAACTCTGGCCACCCGATGTGAAGAACTGACTCACTGGGAAAGACCCTGATGCTGGGAAAGATTGAAGGCAGGAGGAGAAGGGGACGACAGAGGACTCAATAGACATGAGTTTGAGCAAGCTCTGGGATTTGGTGATGGACAGGGAAGCCTGGCATGCTGCAGTCTATGGGGTCGAAAAGAGTCGGACACAACTGAGTGACTGAACTGACTGTCTTAATATTTTAAAAACACGAGGCACAGTATCACATATTATACTCTCATATCATGTGTATTAGCATGTTAAAGAGTGTATGAGAAAGATAAACGTAACACATTTTTAAAAATCTCAGTACCTTTCTTCCTTCTCTTGGAAACAATATCAACTATGCATCCTCACACATGGTGGTGGTAGTTTAAAAACTAATAGTTTGTAAACAATTGCTGACCAAGAAACAATACTAAGTACCTTCTCGGAACAATTAAACTTTACTTTGGTGGTAATTCCTAATTTAACAGCAGTCTCCCATCAACATGACATGCCAGAACACTTCTTTTGTAACAAAGTCGCATGATGCGACAGTATGTTTCCAAAGGAAGCTTTCTGGTAGCTCAGAGTGTCCTCAAGCACGTTAACTATTTCCATTTAACATGGAAAGCAAACACTGCACGCTGCAGGAAGGTTTGCATGGTGCAGGAAAGTATCTGACTACCCTTGAGCCAATCTGCCCACACCCCGAGTGAAAGGACAGTGACAGGAGAGGGGGGTCTGGCGGGGAGGGAGTGTGAAAGAGCTGAAGCTGGGACCACTCAAAACTGCAGAGCTGACCGACACACAGTGCTGTGGACCCCTGAGCAATTTAGGGGAAGTCAATTGTGAAATCACAGAGTTAGCCATCAACACAACAGGAAAGTGTTTCTTGCTATACTTCTCTCCCTTTGATGCAGAAGGCATAACTGGTTGGCTTGGTTTGGGGAAAACATCATGTTCTTGGTTCGTCAAAAGCTATTATAGTAGCAGCATTATTAGGAAAACTAAATAATGATAAAAGGGAAAAAGGAATTTTCAGAGAACTTTACACCTGGGAAGTAAGCCTTTCAAGAATAACAATGAGCAGGGTTGATGAGTTTCTTTGGAAGAAAAAAAAAAGTTCTAATTCATCAGTTTTTAAAAAATGCAACTGAATAGAAATGACAAGACCTATCAGTGATAAAAGTTTCTTTTTTATTTTACATAATTTGGAATCACCAGAGACAGATTTAATTTGCCATCTTAGAATGAAATTTCAATGTCGGCTTGTTAGATGCTACAATATTTTTATCTATCTCCCCGCTGCGTGATGAAGGGAGGAAACAGGGGTGGTGCTCATAAAGACAGTGACAAAAACTTCTTCAGTTAACAGACAACACGCTGATTACTGGCCACTGGAGTATTAGAGTGAGCCACGTCACAGCTGAGTAGCAAGGGGACACGGGTGACAAGTCTGAGCCTCTAGTGTCTAATGCGTGTGGTGAACCAGCAGCAGGCTTGTCCACATCAACACTGCCATCAGAAAATGCCGATGACAAATCAGTCTGATAATTACCCCATAATCACCTATAATAATGATTGGATTTCTTCCTTATCTGGAAGGAGATAAGTTAATTTCATACAAAGCAAAGATCCAACAGGGACTTGAGAATTTTTCATTTTATAATCAGTTTTAAGGTTAGATTGTCTTTAATAGGAGGCTTTATAGAAGAGTTTAACACTTTTCACAGGGACAGGCAATTTCCAAACCTTTAAGCATAAAAGACATGGGAAAGTGACAAAAGAAGAGGGCCGCGAGCAGCTCCCCTCCACACGGAGGCACAGGCGCACCCCCACCTTGGGGAGACCACCGTGCTACGGACACACCCTGCTGAGCCTGCTGTCTGCAGAGACGCTCACGCAAAGACTGGAAGTGGCTTCACTGGATCCTTAACGCCCGTTTTAAGCCCACGGAAAGAGGAGAAAATGGGAGAACGTTCTATTCCAGAGCTCAGTTACAAGGACACTAAACCCTAGGCATCTCATGCCAGCATTTGGGTTGGGTTTAGGTTTATCTGGCATATACTTTAAGATACATTTATAGCATAGAGAGTCCTTCTAGCTTAAGGCAAAAGAAAACTGTAACTGGAAAATCATGCACGTTTGAGATGGAACCACTCTGCTCAGGAGACTTCTCAGAGACTGAGGCCCACGGACTGGCTCTTGGCCAGGATGCCTCTCAAGCCCAGCCCCTACTTCGGGGGACAGGGACACGCTGTCAGCCTCTGGAGGCCTCGCTGGACTCTTTCAGCCCTCGCAGCCACCTCGGCCCTTGATGCATTGGCACCAACCCAGGAACTGAACCCAGGTCTCCCCCATTGCAGGTAGATTCTTTACCAGCTGAGCCACAAGGGAAGACCAAGAATACTGGAGTGGGAGGCCTATCATTCTCCAGGGGAACTTTCCAACACAGGGATCAAACCCAGGTCTCCCACACTGCAGACAGATTCTTTACCAGCTGAGCCACCAGGGAAGACCAAAGAACTCAGAGGACATTTACAAATAATATTAATGTTAAAAACATCCCTCTTCCTTATGGAATAGAGGGAAAAACTTTCTTTTCTTCAGTAGTGGAAGCAGGTTTTGTAGAAGAACACAGTTCTTTATTAAAATTTGTCACTTTAATAAAATACCCACTATATGTTTTACTTTGGGTTAGACATGATAACTGGCATCTACTGTAGGAGTTCCTAAATTAATATCTAGAGCTACAGCGTCAATGATAAAAGGCAATAGTTTAAGCTAGACTAGTCCTTTTTATGGAGTCTCAGAAAACAAATCTAAAGTTTTGAGAAAATTTAGTATAATCACGTATATGTAAAGTATTGCTTTAAATAGATTACTTCATAAGTAAAAACACCATTGTTCAAATTTACATTTCCCTGACTAGTAATCAATTGATTGCTTTCCTATGATGTAGTTCAGCTCTTCATAAATCATTCAATTGTGTCCTTTTCCCATTTACCTTCTGATACCTTAGGGTTCTCGTATCATCTCGAGTCATATGAGCTCTTCCTGTATTACACGTCTAGCTTGTAGTGTAATCTTAAATTTTGAACACTAGACGTTCAGTGTTAGATCACGCTGAACAGATGACTTCACAGAGGCACTGAGAAGGCTCTCACAGGCGTGCAAAGAAGGGCACGAGCTGTCCTCATCCCCATGCCCCAGCCTGCTCACAGAGGGTGACACCACCGAGGGTGACGGCAGCTCTGGCTGTGAAACCCCCTCCTCTCTCCCTGCATCTGGTCGGCATTCCTGCTCCCCCTCCTCTGGGTCACATGATGCAGGTTGCATCTGCCACCCACACCCCTCCCCTCTCCTTCTTGACTCTTCCTGCTGTTTGCTCTGGCTCCCAAAGACGTATCACCCTCCTTCAGTTTTGATCTTGAATTCCTTGAACTGTTTTACACAATCCTCAGGGAACTTTATTCCCTTCATGACATGGGCTACCACCTCTGAGCTGACGGCTTGTAAATGTACATCATCTTCCCTACCCATGCTTTTCGCCGTGGAGCTCAGTTCTCAGGGGATATTAGGCATCTCTACCGGGAGGTTTTGCCCCGTCACACACTCCTGTGCTTGTGTTTTAAACCACAGCCGTACTCCCTCCTCCCACTCCCAACTGGGGCCCCGACCTGTCCCTTCTGCGTCCTGTGTCCACAAAGTGCTTCCAGGGGGCTTCTCAACAGGACATGCCCACAGAATCTGCCAGGACCCTGGAGAGATTTTCAGTTTCTACTTAAGATCTATACTCAATTATTGATTTAGGTATATAATTAAAAATCTCTAGTCAACTACACACTGAAAGGATTAATCTTTTACTTCTATTCTTTATTCATATATCTTTAGATATAAATTCAGGAAGGAGTTTAAAATGAACCATCTCTCATTGAAAACGTGTTTGAGACCCTCTGCTCAAAGCCACTGTGAACTGCAGAAGAAAGAAGCTCATGAGGCAGGGACGGTAACCCTCATCACCATCATCTCCTCCCAAGGGTGCTCCAGGCACCTGCCCAAGGTGTGCAACGTCAGTTTGGAACCTGTGTGTGTGGGGTGGGGCTCCTTGGTCGTTGGCTAGGGCTGGTTTCCCACTCTGCACTACCACTGGATCGCTGAAGTAACTGAAGTGATCGCTGACTGATCCGGATGGATTCAAGTCACTTCACTGTAACTCGCAGATGTTTTTCGTTGGCTTTGAGACATATAAACCATCATATAAACAGCTACTGGATGCTTTATCCAGACCATCAGCAAAGCCACCTAATGTATCAGCAAGCAAACAAGTTACATTAAAAACAGAAACTCAGGGCTATAAACAAAAACACTAATAGTCTAAATGGTTACAATTCTGGGCCATCCGCAGGGTACAGAAATCAGTCTCCACTTTCTGCCAGTCCAGCACCGCTCCTCAGAGGTACAGTGGCCTGTGCATCAGCATGTTGGCCTTTATGGAACTGTTCAAAAGGCTTGAACTTGTCAGTAGAGAAGTTTTCTTCACAGATCAGGAGCAAATTCTCAATTTAGTTAATCCCCCAATTTTAAACACTCCGATGCTCCCTATCAGAGCCCTACATGACACTCAGTTGTGACAGAATGCAGGTGGGGGTGTCTGTCATCACAGGGCCACTTAGGCTGGGCATGAGAACACGGAGCTCTGAAGGGGCTCCGGCGAACCTCAGCAAGAGATTACGTGGAGAGCTATCTGCGGAACACGGCCAGACAGAATGTCAGATTTCCTACTCAGCGGACATCTACTGCAAGTGATGCCTTGTAGTCAAAGGCTGTTAAATTCCCTGTGAAGGCTTACTGGCAGCCCTGAATGCTTTTCTCATTGTTTATTTAGTTCCAAAAGTGCTTGGTCTTTGTGCTGATTGCTGTAACTGACAGCACAGGAAACCTGGACTTTGTAAAGAGGGCACCACTCTATTGAATTACAGGTCGCAGGTCTGGAATCAACCTGGGCTGGACTTGCACAGACAAATCCCCACCATGCACAACAAAGGAGCTTAAGGTAAGCAAACATCCTTTCTATAGATAATACCAGAAAGAGATGAACCTGGAACAGGGACATTTGTGAACTCATCCCTTTGAAGAAAAAGATGCTAATGTGACAGAAAGGGAACAAGACTTTACTGATAAGGAAACAGTTAATAATCACAGGACTCAGTGTCAAAAGGTGGTTACTCCTGACCACAAAATGACCACCTGACGTCTGGGGTCAGTCACTCTGGGATGACAATGTGGGAGGCTCTTCTGCCATAAAAACTGGTCCCAAACATGCAAGATCCTGTAGCATCTTCCTCTGTAAAAGTAGCACTGGCTGAAGAGACCAAAACCAGAGTACACATTTACGTGGGAAGCACTTTAAATGTAGCTGTTAATAAAACACATGAATGAGGAGAGAAAGCTTCTAAGTTAGCAGAGTGGGAGACTCTTTCTCTGTAAGCTGGCACCACCATCACCGCCAGCCAGTTGGTCTATGTCTGTGGACACTGAATAAAACGATGTCCAGTGGAGAAGACAACCTTCATTAATGCGTTAGGATCAGGCACCACTTCCGGTCTGAACATTACTTGTTAAAACAGATCCCACCTGTTATCACATTATCACATCCCAAAGTCCTCCTTTTGCAGGATGGAATTAGAAAACCCAGGTTTCATTAGTACTCTCAGTGATGCTGATCACTTTAGGCTCCTGCTTAGAACACTTAAAATTTAATCTACAGGAAAAGAGTAGTATCTATAAGCCATTTTTTCCCCTAGACCTATTATGGGAAGTGTGAATTGTAATTTAATTGTAAAAGTAAACAAAATGTACCATCAATGAATGCTTCCCTCATTCGTGATTGTTTTTATTCCAAAAGCTCAAAGTAGAGCTTCTACTAAACCATGTGCGTGTTTATGAATGACCTTCAATCATTGGTAAATACAATTATAACTGACAGACTCTTCTCAAAGCTACTTGGCTACAAGATGCATCGTCTCCAAGATAACATATGCTTAGATAACGCTGCATCAGGCAATTCAGATATACATACCACGGAATATTTAAATGCCAAACCACAACATATGGGTTACTGTACAGTTCTCACGGAGCAAAGAGCTTCTATGCAAGTCAAACTCTGATATAACCAGGCTTATGTGGATAATATATCGCCATAATTCTGCTTCAATTAAAAGCATATTTCAGCAGAAGCTCAGGATGTCGGCTCTATGCATTTTAATAATGCCAGCCTACGACTCTGCTTATGCTAAATGTACATTACTCAAATGGATTCAGAATTATGCTTTACATAAATAAAGACAGAGCATATTAAGACGAAATCCTGCACAACCTAAGTATGTATTAATGGCACAGTCCCAGGATTGCTGGCAGCTCTACATATTGTGCATAAAAATCAATCGATATTATCTATGATTTTACAATATTTTCATTTCAAACTGTTGCTTATCCTTATCCTCCTGAAGACAGAGCAGTGTAGAAGCTGAGCAGAAGAAAGACCAAACATCCCTGGGTGTACCTTGGGAGCCACGGAGGCCATGGTGACTTACCCTACACTTGAAGGGACAGAATTAAGAATGCACAACCTGCATTCCAGAAGGAATGGTGACAGTTCTAAACTAGTGTTGCCTCATGCTAAATCCCCAGCTTCTATGTAAGATACATACAAATTTTAGAAGAAACAACCTACATTATTATTGGTAGTTTCCACTATGTAAGTTGTAATGAATGCTATCAAAAGACACAAATACAGTTTTGTAAATTTAACACATCAAGGTAAGAGTTTCATATTTAGAATGATTAACATAATCAGGTAAAGTTGTTTAGGGTAATTTAATACTTGCGGAAAAAAACTGAGAGGTCATCAGAACCACCTTTAAATGAACAGCAAACTAAACTATGACAATGCCATTATTTTGAAGTTCTCACCTGTTTTAGCTCTTTATTAATAAGATTTTTACCGGTATTCAGAGTTTTCAAAATGAAAGGGTTGATAAAGAATGATATGACAAGACTTTTAAGAGGCAGCAAAAAATAACTGTGAAGTAAGCTATTCACTACAATAGAACCACGCAAACCACTGAGTCCATGGGGTACACAGGGTTCAAGGGAGGATAATGCCCACCTTCCATTTGTACTGCTTTTTCGGACTGTACAAACTCCTTTCATAATAGCTATTAGACTATGCATTTCAACACATATAGATATAATATGTGTGTGTGTGTGTGTGTGTGTGTGTGTATGTGTTGTACACTTAGTTGTAAAGTCATGTCCAACTCTTTCGCAACCCCATGGACTGTAGCCCACCAGATTCCTCTGTCCATGAAATTCTCCAGGAAAGAATACTGGAGTGGGTTGCCATTCCCTTCTCCAGGGGATCTTCCCGACCCAGGGATCAAACCTGGGTCTCCTGCATTGCAGGCAGATTCTTGACTGTTCCCTTTGAGAAATATTGGATATAAATAAAAAGCCTATGCATCAAAAAGCATGAAACTACTGACCTTTAGGATTTGTTTGCAGAATGAAAACTAAATTAGGTGTATATAAATGACAGCCAACAAATAAAAAATTTAAAACCAAGAAACTGAAAGCATAGTAAAATCAACAGAAAAACCCTTTACAGTTTAGTTATAAGATACTAGTTCAGAAGAACTTAAAAAATTGAACAAATCATCAGATTTTTCTTCCATCTCTTTCTGAGTATCTCTATTGTGAATCATTCATGTCTTGTTGGAAGCTAGCAGGGTACAAAGCTGATGTATCACACCTGAGACGGTCAGGTGGGGGGAGGTGCGCGCGTGGGTGCCCTCTAAGGCCACAGCATGACCCTTTGAAGGACAGCTCCACTCAGGGGACCCCTGGGTCCCAATCGTCAGGGCACAGGATCTGATGGGGCTACACGTGGGAGTCTGTTACAGGCTCAGTCTGCCTCCTACTCCTGCCTTAGAGCTCGTGCTCATCTGCTTATCCAAGCGGGTTTCCCACGGCAGGGGCAGGCTGGAAAGGTTCGAGGCACCGACAGGAGTGACCACTGCTGCAAAAGTCATTCACGTTCCCCAAGGGGGCGCCACAAACCCTTCTCTTCCCTCAAGGTCTAGAGGCGGCCATAGGACCCGACCTTCAAGCTTCGCTGCTCCTTTCTGAGGACCTGACAGAGTCAACCAGGCCTCAGTCATTCTGCTCATCCGTTTACAGGCATGAGGTGTTTTCATGAAAAGATGGGAAGGGGCTGGGTAATACTTTTTAGCATACATTAAATCCTCCAGTAGAAAGCCCGCAGTGTGGCAAAATGTAACTCTTCTAAAGCCCTTAGAATAAAGCCACCTAACCAGGCAGCGCTGGGCCCGGGGCTCACCTCCCAGGCAGGGCTGCGTCTCAGACCCAGGAGGGATCTGTCGGTGATAAACGTGGAAACCAGATGCCCCGGAAGAGGGGCTCCCAGATGCTGCCCTTGACATCATGTGGCCCTGTGACCTCCCCAACGCACACACTGTGCAACCCTCATGACTGTACTGTGCTCTCTGATGACACTAGACCCTGGACACGTGGGTGGTATTGACTCTGCCCCTTCAGGAAGCCAGGCACATGGTCCCCGAGGCACTGCAGCTCTGACTGCGCCTACCCGGACCACGGGACACTGTTCCGTGATAAAAAGGAGTGAGCCATCACCATGAGAAGACACGGAGGAACTGAAAGGCACACTGCTAAGCGAAAGAAGCCAGTCTGAAAAGGCGAGGTGCTGCATGATTCCCACTAGAAAACATTCAGAAAAAGGCAAAATGATGGAGCCAGTAAACAGATCAGCATCTGCCAGGGGTAAGGGTGAGGGAGGGGCAGAGAGGCATACATTTTGAGGGCAGTGAAACGTCTGTGCACAACACTGAGATGGAAGATGGCTGTTCAGTCGCTAAGTCATTCCCAACTCTCTGGACACGCAGCCCCCCAGACTCCCCTGCCCAAGGGGTTTTCCAGGCAAGAATACCGGAGTAGGTTGCCATGCCCTCCTCCAGGAGATCTTCCCGACCCATGGATCGAACCTGCATCTCTTATGTCTCCTGCTTTGGCAGGTGGATTCTTTACCACGAGTGTCACCTGGGAAGCCCTTAAAGAAAGTAAGAGGCTTTAAATAAAAACATATCATTTGACTTACTTTCGTTTTGGATTCCAACTGGTAGTAGGTTTACTACCTATACTGGACATTTCTTTTGAAATTTAAAGTCTACCTGGACAACAGTGTCTAAAATACAAATATACCCTATATTATCAAACACTGGGTGTTAACAGGCTGCTTGAGGTTATACAGTAAAGAAGAAAAATTGGACTTAAAAGTCTTCATCCTCTTGCCTTTAGAACACTCACCAGATCTTGGCCTGCTTATTTGTTCTCGTTCCACACTCCACACACACACACACACACACACACACACACACACACACGTGCACACTCAGAAAGCACTCGTCATGATGACGATGTCCCCCTCTGCTGACCTCCGACACTGCCATCACCCCAGCACTCACACGTCTCTCACACGTAACGAGGACCTGCAGAAATACTGGATATGAAACATGTTCTTCAGTACTGAGTACTTGACGCCAGAGCACTCAAAGATGAGACATGAGCGGCGGTTCTCCAAACCAGGGAGATGCTGACAAATACGAGCATAAGACAGACAATGCTTGAGCTCATCTAGGAAAACAGGAAGGTGAGGTAGAGGTGAGGAAGGCATGCTCAATTCTTTATATAAAACCTGGATAAACCCCCAACACTTTTATCACGTCTCGTGTAGGTGAGGCAAAGGTGGGGAAGGCATTCTCAATTCTTTATATAAAACACGGATACACATCCCCCCCAACACTTTTATCATGTGTCGTGTTAAGGACCTGGGACAGGCTGGAAGTGGAGCTTTACACATTCACCCTCGGAAGCTCCTGAGGAGCGGTGCTGAGGGCCGGAGGGTTTAAAGAGCCACCCAGCCTGTAAAAGCTGGTCCCTGCTGGGCCATCCGCCTCCCTGCCATTAGAGAGGAGAAGCCATCTTCACATGATCCCATGAGGAAGGTGGGGACTGTCAGTGCAGACATCCAGGGAGTTCACTAATCAGATACTTACTATACAAGTATCTTTATGTTTACATAAATTGACATTTTCAAGTTCCTAATCTCTATTAAGAATAGTAGACTGTAACCTTCTCCTGTTTACTCCTCAGAACAATTTCAAAGTTCAATCCTTTATGGCGAATGTCCCTTTAAGAAGATACAGACAGAAGACAGTGAAACACTCCCCCTAAACCAGTAATTAGTACAACACAGCCCAGAGAAGCTGGTCACGTGTACCCAGATGTAAGGCATCCACCCCAGGACATTCATGATGGGGTGACTGGGTGGGGGGAGGAGGAGGCTGAGGTGCAGCCTGTGTGGCAGGCACAGGCCGAGGCACTGACAGGGGAGCTGGCGTCGCCACGGGAGTGGGGCAGCAGAGGAAGGGACCCCATGGGCAGGCTGGGCAGGGAATGCAGGGCTGGGTGCACAGTGCTCAGTGGTGGCGCGCAGGGTACCAGCATCCCAGGACAGGCATCCGGGCGGGGCCCCCAGGACCACTGCGCCCCCAGGACACGCATCCGGGAGGGGACCCCAGGACCACTGTACCCTGGGAGGGGCATCTGGGAGGGGCCCCCAGGATCACTGTACCCCCAGGACACGCATCCGGGAGGGGACCCCAGGACCACTGCACCCCGGGAGGGACATCTGGGAGGGGACCCCAGGATCACTGCACCCTCAGCGAGGGAGGAAGGTGCCCAGGTGGCTGTCTCAGCCCTCCAGCCCAGGCACTCGTCTTAACTCAGCTGCTCTGCTCCAGCTCTGAACTCAGTGAAGCAACATCCCGATTACCATTTGGCCTCACAAGTACGTTTTCTGCAGGAAATATATTGATTGTTGGTATAAGTATTCCAGTCCACTTGACAGCATTGTATCTCAATTTGAAAGGAAAACATTCTAACTTTTCTAAACCTTCTAAAATAAAATGACCTTGTAAAATTTCGTTACTGTGACTTTGTCAGATTTATCTCTTGTTATATGTTAAGACTGTTTTGAGAACTGAGTTAAGTCATAGGACACCCAGCTGGGGTCACAGAGGACTGCTTGGTGTGGGAACCTTCCACCCCCACATCTAGTGTCAGACAGAGGTGGTATGAGCAAAGAGGTGGTGTGAGCAGGGAGGTGGTGTGAGAGTAAAGTGAGCAAGAAGGTGGTATGAGCAAAGAGGTGGTATGAGCAAAGAGGTGGTGTGAGAGTAAAGTGAGCAAGGGGTGGTGTGAGCAAGGTGGTGGTGTGAGCAAGGAGGTGGTGTGAGAGTAAAGTGATCAGGGAGGTGGTGTTAGAGTAAAGTGAGCAAGGAGGTGGTGTGAGCAAGGAAGTGGTGTGAGAGTAAAGTGATCAGGGAGGTGGTGTGAGAGTAAAGTGAGCAAGGGGTGGTGTGAGCAAGGAAGTGGTGTGAGAGTAAAGTGAGCAAAGGGTGGTGTGAGCAAGGAGGTGGTGTGAGAGTAAAGTGATCAGGGAGGTGGTGTGAGAGTAAAGTGAGCAACGAGGTGGTGTGAGCAAGGAAGTGGTGTGAGAGTAAAGTGATCAGGGAGGTGGTGTGAGAGTAAAGTGAGCAAGGAGGTGGTGTGAGCAAGGAAGTGGTGTGAGAGTAAAGTGAGCAAGGAGGTGGTGTGAGCAAGGAAGTGGTGTGAGAGTAAAGTGAGCAGGGAGGTGGTGTGAGAGTAAAGTGAGCAAGAAGGTGGTATGAGCAAAGAGGTGGTATGAGCAAAGAGGTGGTGTGAGAGTAAAGTGAGCAAGGGGTGGTGTGAGCAAGGAGGTGGTGTGAGAGTAAAGTGAGCAAGGGGTGGTGTGAGAGTAAAGTGAGCAAGGGGTGGTGTGAGCAAGGAGGTGGTGTGAGCAGGGAGTGGTGTGACCAGGGAGGTGGTGTGAGAGTCAAGGAGAAACGCAGGAGGAGAGACTGGGCTGTTTTCACAACCCAGGTAACATGCCTGGAAAAATTATCATTAAGCCAAATAATGTCTATCCATAAGTATAGTTGCTTCATACATTCTTTGCCTAAATTTAAATATATAGATAAATGTGCGTGTGTGTATGTATATGAGCAATAATAACTAACTCCATAACACTTCATCTCTAACACCAATGAAAGTTTCAAATGATAAGATTAGGCTACCTAAGATTCAAAACAATGTTAGGACTAGTTTTAGTCATTAAAATCTTACTAATTATTGCATGGTTATAATGTCAGTCCTTCTTAAAGTACTGATTCCCTATTAAATGACAATAAAAACATTCGTATCATTTTTTCCTTTATCTAATATCTTTTATATCCTAAGTTCAAAGAGAAAAGCTTAATGAAATATCTTTACTGACATAATCATATAGCTATTAATGATACAGCTTAAGGATACACAGTAACAACCACATATAAAAAGATACAATAGGAATATAAGTGTCTATTTTGAAAATAACTGTTCTGGAATAATATTTGGTTTATTTCTCCCAAATAACTGTTTTTGGGTGAGTTGGTTTTTGAAATAATTCTATGCAAGCTAACTTATGATTAAACAAATGTTTCTCTAGTTTACATTAAATGCTGAAGTTGGCCCGATTTCCTACTTTAAAAAAGCATTGTTTTTGAATCTCAAACATCTTAATGTCAGAAGAATAAAGAAAAATTAAATCAAGCTAGGTACTTATCGTCATTATAATTACTAGTAAAAATATGTCAAGTATATATTTATGTGTCTGAACAAGTGTAAACACACACACACACACACACACACACACACACACACACACACACTCACACACACCCCTCCCTCCCTTCTCTTTCTTCAGTCTGTCTTTCGTTGTTGTCCTTCCAGTTAAGGTCTCAACTTTTCCCCAGGAAAAAAGCAGCACATAACCATAGTGCCCTGATGCACCAGGTGTCCTGGTACCTATCAAAAGTAAGCTTCCAGTCTACACAATGACACAAAAATAAGATACTGCAGCTGGGTTGTGATAGGTACTAGTATACTTTGCTGTCACATTCTTAGCAGAATGAAAATAAATCCTTGTATTTCTATATACAACTGTATTTAAATCTTTTTTTTAAAGAGGTTTAAAAGCCCCTTTCTAAATAAAGCATAATGTGAGAGGCTTGGGCAGAACGACAGGAAGATGGGAGAGTTGCGTGTAGTCAAGAAGAATGTAGCACAAGGGAAAGAAACACTCCGGAAGTTTAAACCCCAGTTGAGTCCGAGGACATCCACACGGAGGAGGAGCAGAGCGCTGGTGCATGAACGATGACGCCAAATAAAGCAGAAGGAGAAGACGCTGAAACTCACACATCCGGGGCATTCACGGTCTCCAGCCGTCATCGGCGGCCTGGAAAGGAGAGCGAACAGGGGCTTGGGAGGTAGACCAGGGAGCGCAGTCCAACTTGGAGAGAAAGCTGGCTCTGTCCTGAGCCAACACCTCCAAAACCCACCCCCTTGCCTCAAGGTCACCACCTGAGCTGAGACCGTCAGCACACAATCCAGAGTGATGTTTTTGAAAAATTAAGGCATCCAGGCTCCTGTCCTGCTCATGCCCTTTTAAAGGCCCGTCAGAGTCAGAGGCAGCTCTCCATCGTCCTGTTCAGCCCATGGACCACAGCCCGCCTTCCCTCCCTCTCAGGCCAGCGGCCGCCCCAGCAGTGTAGATGCCGCTCTGAGCCTGTTCTCAGCACTGCGTTCAAAAGTCACCTCCTGACAGCCGTGGGGAGGAGGGCGGTGGATGTGTCATTCTCTGCGCCGCGGTGCTGGTCCATGGCATTACGCCAAACCTTACCATACACCCCATTTTCAATATGTGCAGTTATGTCAACTGTACCTCAATAAAACTGTTTAGTAAAAACTCATTTTCTTAGATTTTTCCTGAACTTTGTACACATAACGGCTCCCACCTGCCCGTCCCAGCTCCCTTCTCTCTGATCCAGTCCTCTGTTTGTTTGTTCTTCTTCCTGACTCTTATCCTGGTGTTACAGGATTTATTCATTATTGACTTGCTTAGACTCTGTCTCCAGGGCCTGGAACAGTGGCTGCTCCCCAGAAGGCACGGAGAGACATTTGGGACAGAAATGGCTGTGTGCCTTTGGCCAGTCCTAACCTCCCTGGTGACTCAGAGGGTAAAGCGTCCGCCTGCAAGGCGGGAGACCTCAGTTCGATCCCTGGGTCGAGAAGAACCCTGGAGAAGGAGATGGCAACCCACTCCAGTATTCTTGCCTGGAGAATCCCGTGGACGGAGGAGCCTGGCAGGTTACAGTCCACGGGGTCGCAAAGAGTCAGACACGACTGAGCGACTTCACTTTCACTTTCACCTCCCTGTGCCTCCCTGTCCTTGTGGTCAACAATGACAGGATGGCACCAGGCCTGGGTCAGGAGAAGAGAGACTCCACAGAGAGAGAGCCAGCCCGGCGCACCTGAGGGTGAGACACATTCCAGCCACCCAGAGTTCACAGAGAATACCATGGGTGTGACTCTGAGTCACAGAGTCCTTTTCTTTTTGATAAGTAAAGAGTCAGTCACCTCTCTAAAATGATCAAGCAGTCTCTCCCCAGCCTCCCAGGCTGCTAATCGCTTATCTTTATTTCTCATGGATATTCAGAGGTATTTCTCTTCAATAACAGAATCTGGGAAAACCACTCACGATGCCCTTGTAGTTACTCTTGAATACTTCCTGGAGCTGAGCAAGAAGTCGTTACCCGAGTGCAGTTTTGAATTTCTAACTTAATATGCTTCTATGCGCTCTACTTACTTTCCTAGAATGGCTGTTTGTCCCCGCTGTAACCCAGTTTGTACCACTGCCCTGTTCTCCAATTATCCTTGGTACTTCTATTAAAAATTCAAAAACTGATACTCTTAGCAATTATTCTCATTCAGAAAGTGAGCTCATTCCTGAAAATTAAGACTGTAAAGAACACATACTATGAAAACGAATCAAAGTTAATGATGAAAATAAAACACGCATAAACTCAAGACAGTTAATACTGTATCTGCAAATACAAAGCTCAAAAATAGAGTAAATGGAAAAGACACCACATTTCAAGGTTTTTCTGGTAGCTAAGTAATTACAGGGAAAGCTATTATGATAATCACAGAAGAAATATCAAAACATTGATACGAAAGCACACAATCAATGAGAAGATAAAGCGATTAAAGGCAGAACTGTTAACAGTTAACTTTTTGGGAACTCACACTGCATGAGACAACATTAAGTACTCTGGAGTTTGCAAAACTGTTGGGACAATTCAATAGGGTGTCAGTGTTGACTAAAGCCTAATGAGCAAAGAAACCAAGAACAGAGAGGATGCGAAGGGCCTTGGCCCCAAACCAGGGAACGCCCTTGTTCCTCCCACCCTTCACTACTCCTGCCTTGTGGGGATTCCCATTGTTTATGAGGAACTGAAGCAGTGAATGTTTTCTGCTTTTGTTTAAAATGTCCTATCATACAGAAAAATGAAAGGATGGGGAAGGCTGAAAGTTAGGAGATGTCTGGGAATGCAGTTGCTATGGTCTTAGCAAAGAGGTTTATTCAGACTCTTGTATTGCTCTCCTGAACAGGAGGGATTATTATTACCCATTATAATATCTTGTATGTGCCCATTCCAGAATCAGGAAAAGAAAAAAAAAAGTTGCATGTGAAAATATTAAAATCTGAATGGCGCTGGCAAAATTTTCAGTACAGACAATCAGTTCGGCTACAGGAAAGGCAGCAGCAAAGGGTCAAAACAAAATCATTAGAGAGGTTTCTGAAGCTTCTAGAAGCCTCATTAAAAACCATATCCTGTTAAAAGTAGGAAAACCCTGGAGAGTCAGGTGAGGGAGCACGGAGAGCCTGCGATCAGAGTATTCCCATTAGCAAGAAAATGGGAGACCACCCTGGGTGCGGAGAGAACTTAATTCCAAAGCTGCTCACCGCACTGCACAGAGAGGCAGGAGGCCTTGCAGAACTCACGGAGAGCAGGGCTCCGCGATCACAGTGATTCTGACGGAGACCACAGAGAACATATGGAATAATCTGTAGGCACCGGAACACTAGAACAGCTATACACAGGGTCTCAGAAAACTTTCTGAGTCTGTGGTCAAGAGGAATCCAGAGTGTAACGATGCTCTTCCTATGCAGGGCCTACCTCTGGCCCAGGTTTTCGTACCTTGACCAGCGGGACCTCAGAATGAGGCCTCTTCTACTTTAAGCATCAGAAGAAAACAATGTCCATTCACAGAGGGCCTACTACATGCCTGAGACAACACTGTTCCCACCTTGTTAAATGCCTAAGTGCTTAGTGTGTTGGTCGCTCAGTTGTGTCTGAGTCTTTGTGACCCCATGGACCGCAGCCCACCAGGCTCCTCTGTCCGTGTGATTCTCCAGGCAAGAATACTGGAGAGGACAGCCATTCCTACCTCCAGGGGATCTTCCCAACCCAGGGATCAAACCCAGGTCTCCTGCACTGCAGGTAGATTGTTCACTGTCTGAGCCACCAGGGAAGCCTGCAAAGTGTGTAAACATTAAGGTTGGCAGACAGGAGTCAAGGCGATCACAGTCAATGTTTTCAGGCAGTGTACACAGATGCCTTCAGACAGTGGGGCAGGTTAGGAAGACAGGAGCCCTGCAGACAAGAAGCTTATCCCTGAGTGCTCTGAGGTCTGACCGGACCCTGAAGACCTGGTCCCCTCCCCGGACTGCGCTGGGGCCACATCCAGGTGACTTCTGGAGAAGTCTCACGGCCCATCGGGGCTCCTACCATCCCCTTCCCACTGGCCTCAAAGACGGCTCTGCTCCTGGAAAGCCAGTTTTAGCTGGGAGAGTCTTTGGGAGCCACCAGCCTGACTGTAACTAGTTGGTGGTCAAAAACAAATCAAAACAAAACGGATCAGTTTTCTGTTGCGTTGTGTTCTCTGAATTGACTTCTGAGAGGAACGGTCACATCAAGCAGATCGAGCACCCACTCCGTCCCGGGGCTGTGCTCTGGGGTGAACGGCCTCGTGCCAGCTTCCTGGCTCAGAGATGCCCACACACGTGCAGGAGGTGACAGGGCCTCAGCAGAGTCACACCGTCTTATCCACAGGAGGGACGTCACTGTCTGTTCAGAGATTTCACAGTCCTTTGTACAAAAGGACCCTTGAGGAGACAGAGTTTGCTCTTGTCTGCATCTAGTCTTCCTAACCCAGGAATCCATACACCCTTATTGTGCCCTCGGATCCTTGAAAATTGTATTCCAACTTTCAGAAAAGTACCAGTATTCCGGGATTTTGCTTTCCTTACCATCTGAACAAATCTGAATTATGAAAGCGATTGGGACTATAGTCTAGTATTACTTTTAGTTTCATAGAGTTACAGCACTATCATCCTGGGAAGATCCAGCGAGTTCATCTATTAAAATTTTGTTCTCCACTTTACGCTGACAGAGTGAGAGCAGAGATGGGCTCAGTGGCTCTGCAGACAGTGGCTGTGAGCAGCAGGGTGAGACTCCAGCTCCACTAGCCCTCGGCTCCAGGGGCTCTTCGCTGTCGTCAGCATGCCCACGCTCTTCACAAGGTGCTGGCGGTTCGTTAGGAGCATTTGATTTCTAATGCGTTTTCCTGAGAGAAACGTATCTGCTGAAAATATCATAAGCGGCTTCTAAAGTACTATTTCAAGTTCTCGTGCTCAGTATGAGCCACACAATTCTGTCGCTAGTTTTTTTCTACTCTGTTCCATCTGCTCTATGCATCAACTCGATGGTCGGCTACAGACTTGTCAGATTCTTCCGTAGTTGTTTTCCAGTCTTTGGACTGCCCTTTCTTTTCCCATGCTGGCATGCTTTCTAATTTGCAAGCGGAAATGAAACTCTTATATAAAACACCGTAAGAGTTAAAAGTTATGACATTTCTTCTTTATCTCCAACTTTAATGCTTGGAATACTCTGATTTGAAATCTTCTTTTAAGATTGTTGTTTTCTCTGGTTTGAATTTAAAGTTATCTGCATTTCTACCTGGTCTTCTTACAAAAGTCTAAGGTGCATAGAGATTTAAAAGTACTGATAAAAACAGTGAAATTGTTAGCTGCTCAGTCGTGTCCGACTCTTTGTGACCCCACGGACTGTAGCTCGCCAGGTTCCTCTGTCCATGAAATTCTCCAGGCAAGAATACTGGAGTGGGTTGCCATTCCTTTCTCCAGAGGATCTCCCTGACCCAGTGATCAAACCCAGGTCTCCTGCACTGCAGGCAGACTCTCTAGCATCTGAACCACCAAGAGGCTCACTTTAACCTCTGCCTCCAACATATTCTCTTTAATGTTTTGCCTTCCCTCTGTCCTAAAAGGTAAGCTTGATCTTTTCTTAGGATAATACATGGATGTGATGAGAGTAAGTTATGTTTTTAAGGAATACAATTTTCAAAAAGAAACATAAAATATTTCAGAATGACATGTTGAAGAGCTAAATTAATTTGATATTGTTGGGAATTCATCGTGCTCTGTATGGGAACTCAGAACTAGACTAACAATTCTGATAAAGTTCACACTTCACAAGTGATGGCTATGGATGCAAAGCTTTGCGTAAGGAAGATGAGAAGAGGAGAAAAGTCAGCTAAAAACTAGCAATCTGGCCCGTGTTGTTTATGAACGAATGGAGCCCCTCAGCAATGAAGACTAAGCGTGGGCTGACGCCAGTGGTTGCCTTGCATGAACAGGCAGCAGGTTATAACAAACGGCAGGAGGACGGGAGACTCCCACGGCACGTGAAGTGGGAAAAGCACCAGGGAGCAGAAGCTCCCACAGAGAAAACTGGGGGACAAAGGGTGATGAAAAGCATTTGCTCCCTTAAACAGTTAAAGCAACATAAGCAAAAAGGAGAAGCAGGCAGGAGAGCATACTTTGTTCCTAAGACAAAAAAAAGACCTTCTCTACAAAGGTGATGGGGAATTCGTACTTCTGATGGGGCTCCGGGTGCACTGCCCACGGAGAGAAGAGTTCTGGGTTCTACTGTTAGTGCTGTACTTTGTTTTTGGTCGGAAGTCTTTCTTTCCAAATCAGTTTTGTGGGTGTGAATTTACAGCATTTTTCTGTGTTCTTGTCTAAAAGAGGCAATAAAAAGGAAAGGAAGCTCATAAGAGGAGAAAAGAAATGAAGGAGGTAAGTAGGGACAAAAGGCACAGGGGCAGAGCCACTGGTCTGGAAGGGAGCTCAGAGCTGTGAGTCTCAGCGGATGGAAATGCTTGGCTGCAGGCACAGGACTGCCTACCTGTCTGTCTGCACAGGGCTTCCACTCGGCAGTGGGCTGGGTACCACTGCCCTGCGGGATGCAGGATGCGCCTCCCCCGCCAGGAGGTGGCTGCCGTGGGGTGACTGAGCCTGTGTGTGCCTTTTGTGGCTGCAGCCTGTCCTGAGCTTCCATTTCTTTCATATCTTGAAAATCTCTGATTTATTTTTTAATTTAAATGATGCCATTTCACATCACACCCCATTGAAGCACTGCATGTACTTTGCCAAGTCCGGCACTATCAAAAACGATCCTCTGCAATTCCCCAACGAGCTGCAATTAAGAAACAGCTCAGCTGAAGCTGGCATGGAAAACATCATGAACCTGGGCCTTCTTCCTTAACAATGTTTTTAATTCTCCCAGGTCACATGAAACCAGTAATAATTTCAGCTAAAATAAGGTAATACCATTCACTAAGGAGAACAAAATAAAGCAAACTTTACAGAAGAGTCTTATTGGAAAGGCTTTCCCCCTCCTCCAGGATTACATAAATGAAGGAGAAAAGCATCCAGTGATCTCTTGGACTGGCTTGGGCGCAGTCCAGTGTGGGACAAAGGTGCGGCGGGAGAAAACCATCTGCCAGGGGACCACCAACGCCCAAGTCAAGCTGACCAGGTAACGCACTTAGAGGCCTTCCAAGTACTAAAACAAAAACATGCTTCCAGGGGAAAAAATAAATCCTATTTGAGAACTACAACGTTATTAAACAGGAAGCCTATCACAGAATACAATTAAACTCACCCAAAGAGAATTACTTAAAATGTACTTTAAAAGCCTCTCTCTCAAAGACAACAACATAGATAAGTTGTTTGAAGCTTTAAAACTGTCAGGTTATTTTAGTCATTTTTCCCAGAATATTTTGCTGTTGTTGTTATTTTGCTTTAAAAAAATAATGTTTTCATCTGTCACAATTAGTGGTTTCTTGCATTTAATTTTTAATGCATCTCTAATGCAAACCAAATAGCTAAAATCATTCTCAGTTTTTAGTTTCAACCCAAAAAGCAAAAGAAAATGAGCCTACAGATTGTTATAAAACATACATTAATGTTTTCCAAATATAATTGTTAGAATATATGTTTAATTTAGAAATAAAATACACCCTTACAATTAACAAATAAAACCATTTTAAATGAGATTAAAATATTTTCCCTCTGATAGCTCGTATTTGTGACAATTCACAAAACAAAATACACCTTTTAAAAAGGGTGAATTTGATTACTAAAAATCAAATAATGCATGCTTGCAAAAAGATTGATTCAAGGGATTTGTTTGTTTTTTCCTGGGGGTGGAGCAGAGAACGAATTCCACAGTTATTACAACTGCACAATCTCCCTGATTCTCACAGTAAATCTGGCTTTGTGAAATTTGAAAATTCCATCTTTAGTCACACTGTTATTCACAAAACTTTAAAATGATTCTCTAATTTGGAAAAGAAGATCTGAAATGGTTTCTTCGTTTTCCATTTTACTTTGCTATATAAAATGCTTCTTGCATATGTGTTTCCTGACATTTCTGCTGTGTACTCCTCCATGACACAGCTTAAATACGTGATAAATTAATTAATGATCTCACAAACCGTCTTTACACAGCCAGTACCTTAGGTGACGACTAAGCTAGAGGTGTTGGTGTCGTGGACACAGAGAATGGCCATTGGCAGCGTGTTTAATTTTAGATGCGGGAGCGGGTGTTGGAGGAGCCTGTCACCTAGCTGTCACCCATAGGTTTGAGGTGAGTGGCAAAAAGCCAGAGAGACCTCCTGAGGTGGGGTGGCTACAAAACCCAGGCTGTATCAACTGAAAAACTACAGTGGGACAGAGCAGGAATCTTTAGGAAAGGCTGTTTTATTAATGTGCTATTAGTACGAGGCCTTGCCTGTTTCAAGCAGGGGGAAAAGAGAAAGAAGAAGAAAATTTGATTAATGACAGAATCATAAAAAAAATCAAGCAATTAAAACAAAATAAAGAATCCGATTCCTTTGATGCTGGTATGTTTACAAAGAAAATTTTAACAATAAAATAAATACTAATAAAATGAGAGGAGAATGAAGTTTTTACAAAAATATTTCATACCGTTAACAGCTTTTAGAATACAATTCAGGAATTTTCTCTAAATCTTATTTTTTCAATTTTAGAATTTAAGTTGTCATAATTGAAATGATAGTCAAGCCATAAGAGTGGTTTTCTAGGCAACGTACACTTCCCCTTCAAGGAGCTAAACTCTTTCTTTCCTCTAAACAAGCACAGTAAAATGGGCAAGCTATCTGTGAGAGAAGGAAAAAAGAAAAAGACAGCACAAAACTGGTGGGAGAGCTAAAAACGTATGTGCAGGACACACTGCAATCTATTCAGTTGGTCAAAGTAGATGTACTTTTTTCAGCATGATAATTGACATTAAATCTTTCATGGAAATAAATCCCAACTTCCACTTAAAAAAAAAAATCTCAAAAATAGGTGTGGAGTTTCAGTTTCAATTCACACTCAGCCTGGATCTGGAAGGCAACAGAGAGGCTCTCGGTATGCTCCTGGTTCGCAGTGATTCATAAACTGTCTTATTTCGATTGTTACCTACTGGAAGCTGTAAATAGTCAACTAAGCGATGCAAGCTGTAAGGGGATAAGTAAGCAAATGACCAGAAGCAGGTCAGTGCTGCTGACTGCTGCGGGTTAACAGAGGACTACACAGATGGAGACAGACAAGAAAACTGTGAGCCCGCTTCGCTTCTACCCACGAGCTGCGATTGTTCTTGGCTGTTCCTTGGCTTCGTCTGAATACTGGGGTGGCACGCAAACTGATTCTTTGAAACTCCTTTAAAACTAAACACAGGCTTTTCCCCCTTTGCTGCTAATTACATACTTTCTTGTGAAAGAAGCAAGCCCTTTATTGCTCATAATTTCAGCTATCACTTGCTCGGGTATCTTCTCGGATCAATAGCATATAGTTAAGTGGAAGAAAAGGCTAAATGTGATTGCTGTTTGCAAAGCAAGGAATAATTTTTAGTTTTTAAGTGCTCTCGTGTTTCATGTTAACATATGAAATTCAAGTCACAGGTTCAAAGTAGTTACACATTCAAGCTTTTTGTTAAATATCTGTCATTTTTTAAATCTTGAATACTGGCATAGGTTATAATAAAATCTGTGTGCCTTCTGCAGTTTTACACATTCCAGTGCTGGTGGCCATACATCTTTGATGGCAAAACTCCATGGTTGGAGCACCATAAAAATCAATAAATATTAACCTTTTCTGGCACTTTGTGCACAGATGCTTTATCAATAGCTGTCAGCTAATAGAACAGTCAGTGATGAACCGTATTTCTCAGATCAGGAATCCATAACAAATTTAGAAATCAATGTAAATTAACACGCTTTTTAAATTAAAAAAAAAAATCATCACCAGATTTTATTTTCCATGAAAAGAATACGAAAGCCGAGAAGCTCCCATTTTGAGGCAGTGCCTTTGGTGGGCCGTGACTATCATGCAGCACTGAAGCCCACAGAACTCAATATTATACACACCTCCTGGGCCCCACTTCTGTAATGATAGGGATTTTATACACACACACATATATATATATAATTTTTTCAAACTTTAGGTAACGTACTAAGTGGGAAAATTTTTATTTCATTACAGTATCCCATTTCACTTCTATTAGCAATCTACATGCTTCCAGAAGAGCCACAGATAATACCAAGCACAATCCTAAGAAGGTTTAAAGAAAGGGGAAAGCCTCTGGAGAGAATCAGTGTCACTTCACATGGTGAAACGCTCCTGGAAGTCTGTGCAGAGGTGACTCCTTCCTCTAACCCACACCACCCGCAAGGCACGTGGGCAGCACCCTGGGCCCTGGTGACACAGCCTGGGAACCCCCAGCTCACACACCAAGCACCTCGTTCCAGTCGCTTCACGGTGTACCTTCTGGTTCTCCCAACACAAACTTTTGGCTTTGTAGTCATGGGTCAGTGTTATTGAACAGCTTGATATATTGATTAACTCAGGTGAAATGAAGACTAGTGAAAGTCAAAGTCACTCAGTGGTGTCCAACTCTTTGTGACCCCATGGACTATACAGTCCATGGAACTCTCCAGGTCAGAATACTGGAGTGGGTAGCCTTTCCCTTATCCAGGGATCTTCCCAACCCAGGGATCGAACCCAGGTCTCTCGCATTGCAGGTGGATTCTTTACCAGCTGAGCCACAAGGGAAGCCTGAATTTAAGACTAAATTCTCTCAATATCTTGAATTTGGTAATTTAAGTAGCAAAGTGTAACTTCTATCTGCAAATCTGCTCATTAGTATATCCATGACTATCCCTCTATGGAGGACAAACAACCTGTATTTTCATGGTCTAGTTCCCTTCGAAAGTACTCTGAAATTCCAGCAGGGCAGCGATTCAGACAAATAACTCAATCTGCATGTGGAAAATGAATGCTCAATACATAAAGTAACAGCTGCAAGGAAGAGAACCCCAGTGCGCTGAAAGCTCCGTTACTATAAGACCCAAAAGTCAGCTGTGGAGAGCAACGAGTTTACACTTGTCATTCTTTCAGTGATATCTATATTTTCAATCTCTAGATTACTCAGTGTAAGAAAAATCAAAATTCTTAGGAATATATCATTTTACTAGAGTTACATGACTTTGGGTTACACATTTTAAAAATGACCCTTTTGATAGAAATAACTCTAATGTAAATTGATTTTTGCAGTAGATGCAACTGTTAGAACTTAAGATTTTCAAAGTGACTGCTTTGGGGGTAGAATGAGGAAGACCTTTAAAATAAATTCATAAAAGATCTTACAAATAGGGTCTAAGATTCAGTGACTCACCAAAAAGAGGATCGCTCTCCGAAGAAACTGGAAGAAGGAAAAATGTCAAAATAACCCCAAATATATCAATAAGTCTTTGGCATTGCCCTGATTCAGTGACTCGCCAAAAAGAGGATGGCTCTCAGAAGAAACTGGAAGAAGAAAAAATGTCAAAATAACCCCAAATACATCAATAAGTCTTTGGCATTGCCCTGAAACTTGCCAGGGAAAGCACGGGTGTCCCAAAATGGCTAGAGAGCACTGCAGACTCTGGGTGCTCACTTCACTGTCAGGGCAAACACGTGGCCCGGGTCACCCAGGCCAGCTTCTGGATCAAACATCAGGTGCCTTATAAAAGAAAATTCTGAAATGACCAACTTTTCTTTCTTTTTATTGTTCTTTTCTCTTTCTTTTTTTCTTTTTAATACTCCTTCAGGTTAGAAAGGCTAGAAAGATCTTTACAAACCAGCCAAGGTTTAAAGGTTCTGTTTAAAGGCAAGCTGCTGAGCGTCCTGGCCCTGTGTCCTGTTTAGACTCTGACCCCACATCCACGATGGAGGAACATACATTTCCCGGCTGTTCCCCCAAGTGTGTCACCAAGACTTCAGCTAAGACAAAGGACAAACAGAAAAGTGAAGTCTTCCTAGATCACCCAAGATCAAGAAGTGTTCTCAAAGACAAGTGTGACGGTCTGAACTTTTGTCTGGAAACAAACATCCATGAGGCTTCAGTACCCTTTCACAGCTTCAAAAAGCCACTTTGCAGGGAAAATATGTGGAAGAGGATTCGGGTGGACATAAAAGCACAATCTCTATTTTCTCTGCAGATTCTACTAAAACCAGCTTATAACCTCGCTGCTCATCAGCCCCATGGAGCACCCACACCCAGAAATGGAGGTGATTTGGTTTAGGCTGAAGGGTTCCATTCTAACACTATACATATGAAAAAAATCTGTTTAAGAGGCAGGAAGTGATATGAGCCCTGGAATAGCTTTTTCAACTTTTTTTTAATGAAAAAATAAAATAATCACCAATAGGGCCTTTCCTGGTGGCTCAGTGGTGAAGAATCTGCCTGACAATGCAGGACATGCGGGTTTGATCCCTGATCTGGGAAGATCCCACAGGCTGCGGGGGAACTAAGCCCGCGGGTCACAACTATTGGGCCTGCGCTCTCGAGCACGAATCACAACAAGAGGAGCCACCGCCGTAAGAACCCCAGCTGCTGCAACCAGAGCAGCCCCCACATGCTGCCAACGAAAAGCCCATGCAGCAAGGAAGACGCAGCACAGCCAAAAATAAATAAATGAAATCATTAAAAAATAATCATCAGTAAGTATCACTACAGCCACTGTTCGGGGGGAGTTTTGCTTTTCTCTCAGCTTTAAGGATGTGTATGTTCTCTTCTAAAAGCAACTTTGATGTAGCTCTACATTGATACCATCAAACATAGGCTGCATGTAATAGGAAATGAAAGACAGAGAAAAATCCCAGTACCGTCATTTGTCATTTACAGAAGGAATAATTTAAAGAAGGAATAATGCTTAACCTATTTAACCGCACTCTGAGCAACTCTGATTCACTCTGATTCATTACAACCCTACTTGTCTTTGAGATATTCAAGTATTTGCTTGCTAATCCATTACAGTACATATGTGTGCTTGATTATGTCTGAGTGTATTTGTTTTTGTTTTCCCCTCCCTGCCAGAGGCTTGGGAGGCTCAGATGGTAAAGAATCTGCCTGCAATGCAGGAGACCCAGGTTCAATACCTGTGTTGCGAAGATCCCCTGGAGAAGGGAATGGCAACCCACTCCAGTATTCCTGCCTGGACAATTCCATGGACAAAGGAGTCTGGTGGGCTACAGTCCATGGGGTTGCTAAAGAGTCAGACAAGATTGAGTGATTAACACTTTCACTTTCCATGTCTGGAATACCATCCCAATCTCTCAATCAATGGACTGAGAGTGAGGAAACCTATCAAAAGCTCTTGTTTCAGGAAGGTGGGTCCAAGTAGAGAGAATGTGCTTAAGCATCATGTAGGCTTTCCAACACCCATGCCCCACGGAGCTCACTTCCTGTGTGGGTCACCCTTGGTCCCAGGAGTTCTTCACTTCAAGCAGGCAGCCCCACTGCTATTTTAAGTTCTAGTTGTGACCAGTGGTCACCGTCTGCTCTCTCATGATGCCAAGCCCCACACAGGTGGGGGTCACACATGTTTTGTCCACAACTCTCTCTTTTAATCTGACAAGTTAACTCATATTTCTCCTGATATTCAAAATCTTAAGGGGAAAGCAGATGGCTTAATTGGCAAGCCCTATATGAAAAGCACTGCAAAGTAGACTTTATGTAATTTAACAAGTGAATTTTCATAATATCCATGACTGGATAGATTTCTAAACCCATTGGACACATGGGAAAACCTGAAGGTGACCCATGTGGGCCAATGTCCCCAAGATCACACAGCGAGGAAGTACCAGAGCTGGCTTAGACCCAGCATATCTCATCACTAAACCATAGCCTTTACCCCTGATACCATGGTGGCAATCTGGCTGTAACTGGAGAACAGGGGTCTATTTCCTTAATTTTGATTATTGAGGTCTTTAGAAGAGTTTCATAATAGCATGTGTTGTTTTCTTTTTTGATTACTAGAAACAACATATTATAGAAAATACAGAAAAGCTTGCACTTGTAGGTCCATCATTTTTTCTAAACACTACATACATTTAAAAAAATAGAACTGGGACACTCTCAGCATGCCATTTTAACATCTTTTAGAAGCTCTCAATTACTGAATATGTGTTTGCCATGAAAAAAAAATCCATTTACATAAAGTAGAAAATGCATAGTACCCACACATCACCTAAACTTACCTCTGAGATGGGCAGTATCAACAGTTTGATGTAGATTATCTGCATGCTTCTTTATGCTCATACAAATATACATGCAGGGACTCCCCCTCTCCACTCTACTCTCACCCCTCTTTAAGAAAGGAATAGTCCTAGCAGGCACATTACCATGCAACTTGGGTCAATACATATATATGCAGGTCATTTTTAACAACCACATATCTGCCCACTGTATGAACAATCCCCTCCTGACGGGCACTGGCAAGGTTTCCAGTTCTCAGCGGTTACAACGCATCCTGACACTGGAGGATACTTATCCCATAAGACTGAGGCTTAACAGTGAAATTGCTAAGTCAAAATGGCATGTGCATTTTAATCCCAAACTCCTAATCTGAAATTAGAAGTTTGGGATTAATATATACACACTACTATATAATAATATGTGTATAATACATACTACTATATATAATAGATAATCATATGTATATAACAGATAATACACATCACTATATAAAATAGATAATCAACAAGGACCCGCTGTCTAGCACAGGGAACTCAGCTCAATACTCTGTAATAACCTAAATGAGAAAAGAATCTGAAAAAGAACAGATACATGTATATGTATAACTGAATCACTTTGCTGAACATCTGAAACTAACACAACATTGTAAATCAACTACACTCCAATATAAGATAAAAACTTTTTTTTAATTAAATTTAAAAGTAGGTTTAACTTACTTTCTCCAACTTTTACCAACTCATTCTCGCCCAATAATATGTCAGATTTCCAATTTCCCAACAAATGCTCCATCACTGGTCATTCTTAACTCTTCACGTTTTTACCAGTGGATAAAAACTGGCATTGTATGGTTCTGATATAGACAACTAGCGAGGTCAAACATCTTTGCATGTACTTAGCGGTAATATGCATTTTAAAATGCCTATTCAAATTTGTCTTTTTACAAAAATCCATTTGAGGGAGCTTTCTGTAATGGCAACCCACTCCAGTAGTCTTGCCTGGAAAATTCCGTGGACTGAGGAGCCTGGTAGGCTACAGTCCATGGGATTGCAAAGAGTCGGACACGACTGGGCGACTTCACTTTCACTTTCTGTAAATCAGGAATAGCGGCCTTCTGTGAGAATACTAATTGTGTATTAATTCTCTGTCTTATGTGTTGCAAATATTTTTTCATAATTGATTGTGAAACTTTGTTTACTTTTCCTCCCTTCTGGGTCTGTTTTTCATGTCTTATGTAACCCTGAGGTTATATAAATATTATGAAGTTTGTCTCCATCATTACTTGACTATGTAAGAATTTGAAATAAAAATGCAATTCATGTGAGTATTTTTAGAACAAAGATATAATGCCTTTCTTATTAATTATTTGACATCTACCTCTTTGCCTTTCTCCTTCACACTTCAATTATTAAGTGTCAGCGGTTGATAAATAAAAGACTTGAAAACACAGCTAATTGTTTTAACAGTTCCATAGTGGTCTTCTGCTGTCAGATTATTATCAAACTGCTGAACCTCATTATATCTAAAGCACCTTCTTGTTATGTTACACTTTGTTTTTAAATAGAAAACATCAGAGTGATCATCTGTCGATATATAAAGATCTGATTACAGTAACAAAGATCAATGCCAGTGTTTCAATATATTCACTCTCAAGAGTCCAGATTACAGAATAAAAAATAGTATAAGAGAAATTTGGAGTGTGACAGTCTAAAAGATGCTTTAGATGAGTGTATTTAGATAAATGTCTAATATTACAAGCAACATTGGTCCTAAGGTAACGGATAATACATGATCAAAAGTACACATTCAGGATTTAAAATTCTTCATTTACCGCCCCATCTGGATCAGAAGCACCCCTGCAACAGCTTTTATCAAACCCTGGATCGTCTCTCATCCTGCCACGTCAACTCTGTCCCCATGGCCTAAATGGTTCTTTTCTCTCCTTATGCTTCTGTAACTCAGCCAAGGATGAGAGAGCAGGCTGTGCATCTTTAGTGGGGTGACGACCACCCACCCCTCTTTTCCTTGGTGCAAACACAGGCAAGTTCCTCTGTGAACTTATCATTTCCTAGAGGTCATTCAGACCATCATTTCAGGCCCCCGCGACGAGCCTGATGGTCCTTCTTAGGAAATTGGACCCAGTGGGAACGTTTTCTCCCTCTGCTTTGCCCATGGCTCAGCATTTTCCTTCCCGTGTAGTTCTTAATTCCCTTAAGTGGCAATTATTTAAGACACAGTTAAGAGAAGGTGCAATCTACATTCATCCAATAAAACCTAAATATTAAAAAGGACAGAAAAATTCAGTATGGTTACTAAGGATAAATGGACAGCACTTAACATCTGAAAGGTATCAAAGCAGTGGGACATGAGTAAATGGACAAAATTTTTTAAAAATGATTAGAGGATAAAAAAAAATTAAGATAAACTAAAAGGGCATACTGTGTGTCAAAGAGACAGAGCCTCTTAATTACAAGAGGTTAATATCACAGTCAGTCAAGAATTAGGTAGAAAAATCACTCTAATAGGGACTACCTGGAAACCAACCCAAAGACAGCAGACTTACAAAGTCTAAATTTGAGATTTTTAATAAGCATATAAGATGAAAATTAGTTAGATTAGTACTAAGGTCCAAAATGCACACTCTTCACAGAGGTAAAAGCGTTATGCTTGGGAATGACCTCACCATGTCTGTGGAAAGACATAATAGAAAAATGATGATCACTGCATGGACATACTAAATAAGTGCATTCTAAGGTCAACGGGTGTAAAAGAAGCCAAAGGAGAAAGGAAGCAATTTTGAACTATATGTGGCCCATTCATAGGCAAACAGCAAAATAACTGGAATGGGTTAAAAAAAGAGGAAATGAATTAAAACGACAACCTATTCATGAAACACACTATGCAAGTTTTGAATATGAGTACTATGCAGATAATAATATAGCAGATAAGCTGTGCATCTGTGGAACAGAATGCTACCCGGTCTAGAAGGTATAATCTTCACAAACATACCACCCTTTCCCATAGTTCATATGGGAGAAAAGGTGAAATTTTAAGGATGGTGAAATTTTAAGGACTGTGAAATTTTAAGGAATAATTCCAGCTGCATTTTTAAATTTTTAAAACTTGATTTGGTCTTCAATTTAACTGACTATCTCCCCGGTATATCAAAAAGCAGTATTTTGCCAAGAAAATCCAACACGTGCTATCTATAAAATACGGTAGATACATTTAAAAATGGGTTTAAAGTAGATTTTCATATATACAATGGAATTCATTCCATTAGGACCACTTTCAAGGTTTTAACTCCTACAATTAGGAAAGGTCTTAATCTTTATAATAAATCTCTTATTCTATAACACTAAAAATGGTCCTGCTTCTGCGATCAAACTGTGCCTGAAAAAACACTTTTGGGATGGTGACATTTAATCCACGTACTGCATATGCCATAGTCAATTATCCAGCATAAAACAGCCGCGCAACAGTGGCTGCACTGAAACCAGTGCTGGCTTCACACTGCGCCACGAGCCTTGCACGTTTGGGTCACTTACTCCACTTCATTTTCCCCCTCACCATTACACCAGGAAAAACAGTAGCCACGGGCTGTTCTAGAAACTAGATAAGCCGAGTCTCCTGAAAATGGCCTAATAATCTGACAAATAGTGAGAGCTCACATGAAATTGTTACTAGCATATATAATATGGTCAGTTATGTAGAATAAAATGAAATTAATTCAGTGTTGTTTCTTAAATCTTTCCTATGTTCTAGACAGCAGAAAAAACTTACTGTGAAAGAGACATAATAAGATTACATCAACTAGAAAAGTAGTATTACAACATACTGACTTCCAACAGTTTCTTAAATTCACCATTCCCCTCTTTCCTGGGGCCTTCCTTGTTCCACTGCCTAAGTGTCCTTTGAGCCTGAGCTCTGAACAGATCCCCGGGTGCCCTACACAGAACACCTCCCAGAGCATCTCTGATGTTTTCTTTATAGCATTTAGGCATTTTTTGTGTGTGGTTGTTTGGCGAAAATCTATCACCCACTAAATACAACATCTCTACCAAGGCAAGCTTGTGTTGCTCACTGTCGTACCTCTGAGGCCCACTGCGGTGCTCTGGGGCACATTGTGGGTGGAGAAAGCCCAACACTTTTTGGTGACAGTCCAAACACAAGGTCTCAATATAACAGTAGTTACGAATCCTCAAACAAAGTTTCTAGTCACTTCAGAACTTAAAATGTGTTCTGTAACACACTAAGGAAGCAAAACATCAATGTCATGAACTCCAAGAAGTTTACAAGATCTTCCCCATTAAAAACAGTTATAAAGGTTAATGATTCAACTTTTCTACATGATTCAGAAGTCATCACCAGATACAGTGAAAATTATTTTCATCGATAGTTTGGAACTATTAAAGAAAGGTTCGAGTACTGTGTTTCTCTAACGGGTTTGCTGCCTTGCTAATCTGATTTACAGGGTAAAACCCTGTAACTGTAATCTTCGCGTCACTACTGTTTAGCATTCTATGGATTGGGGTTTTACATGGGGATTCTTACCAGAGATGAGGACCCTACCTGTGGCTGACTTAGACATAAAGAACCCCACCCCTGAGGAGACCTTACAGGAACACCTGTCTGCTCAGGAGGCAGGAAGAGTGGTGAGGAGGATAGTCTTGGCTTTCACGGTGGGGAAGCTCACTCAGGAGGGCTGTGGTAATTCCCTAAGCACACAGAAGTGGAGTATAACCAAATACAAGGGGTACACAGAATGCCTGCGTGAGTTAACACGTCAGACCTTCAGGTCTAACTCAAAACCTTTAGGTCAAGCACATTCAGTTTTATCTGCATCATGATGATAAACTATTGTTTCTTATATGTTGAGTGAAGATTATTATACATATTAAGGTAATAGGTGAATATCTTGACATCTTAATGCCTAGATGATGAACACACCCAAACTGATCCTGCCAAAAATAAGAAAAATATGTAACCCTGGATGCCAATGTCTTTTTCAAGTTAAAAAAAGTTGTCTGAAAGTTTTATATGCTCAAATGGAGTATAAAACATCTTTAAAATGTCTTTCTAACACACTTTCTTAGACACAGAGAGAGAAATTGGGGTGAAAAAAGAAAATGTATTAAGGGCTATTACAGAATTATATCTAAAACCAAAACTGCTTCTTTGGCTGGTAAAAGATTCATGAGATCTCAAAGCAAAGATCACAAAAAAACTTTGTTTCATTACAGGGAGAAAAGGCTAGAAATATGGACAAAAGATACATAAGAATAACATTAAAGAAAGCAAACAAACAAAAAACACTCCCACGTGTCATTCAGCCGCTTCTAAGTAGCTATTCCCGGTGAATTCCTCTTGATTCTTCAGCATTTTACTACATGTTCTAAGCAGTCCAGCTTTTCAACTCCATCCCCTCATAATCCACTTCACTGCCCCAAAGGGCCACTTCTGCCTCTCGCGCCGCAGCCTGTCTCCTCTTCCCACCTCTCGAACGACTCGCTTCTCACAGAGTCAAGTGCACTTCAGCCCGCCTTCCCGCACTCCAGATAAATTATCTTCATTGACACTTGAGGCGCAAAACCTACAGCCACCATTCCCTCCCTGCAGCAAACTCTACTTCCAACACTCGTTTTAGTAGCAAGAATGCTTACAAGTCAATAAATAGCAATACAATCAAATTCACTCAAGAGGGACCACACATGGCACCTATTCTGCCCTTGATTTCAATGCAAAGTTTGCTCTGAATATCAACTTTAATCTAACAAACCTAATCCTACCCATTGATTATTTGTAAAATACCAGGCACCACAGTTCAGTGTTGACTGGATGCTCTATAAAAATGTCAACCGAGTCAATAAATATTTAGTTACGAAGATACAGAATGTTAAACTATGATATGTAACTGGCTGATAAGAGGGAAATGTCATGAGGGTGCTACTTTTTAAAGAAAAAAAAGAATCTTTAGGTGAAACCAACCGTAATATCACCAAACAGCATTCTAAAGTTTCAAGAGAACTAACTACCTGGGAATTTCATGTCTCCTGTCATTTTACACCAATCAAGTCTTTAAAGCAAATAAATCCATTTATTAGAAGCGGCCTTTGTTTCTAATCAAGAGAACAGGGTATATATACATGTGAATATGCAAGTGATGCAGGTCACTATGTTCATATCAAATTTAACTCAGAATATCTATTCTTATCACTCAAGAGCAACCCCTACTGGCACAATTAAAAAGAACCTAGAAGACACAGAGTAATTTCAGTTCAATATTATATTAACTAAATACTTACAGAGCACTTAACATACCCCAGGCCCTACTTTAAGTACTATACAAATGTTAACTTTTTTAATCACTCCAAGACATTTATCACTAAAAGAGATTAACCGACATAAACTTTATTCCATGATGCAAAAGGATCTGTTTCATTACTTTGAGATACAGATTCTGTTTAAGCCAACAGAATCCAAATCTGACCTTGCCAATATCTGGAAAGAAACCATTATTAATTATAGTTCTTTCTAACTTAGTGAGCCAGACAACTGATGTGGAGGAAATCCTGAAAGGCAGTTCCTTAAAAAACAGTTCTCTCTCAGTAAAAAGAAAATTAAATTTTATATTCAATTCAATGTTAAAAATTTACGCTAATGGCATGGGAGCCTTGCCTTTTCCTTTATAAACAGGAAGTCACTTATGCCAGGTTTTTATTTTAAGCATGCATCAAAATTACGATTTTTCACAATATGAAAGAATACCTCTGCCAATCATACTGACAAGCTCCTCACAAGTGGCACTAATAGCTGTGACAAGAGTGAACTGTCTGAGCAGAGCATTTTAAGAAGGATCTAGACCAGCCATCACAACCGCTACTTTATCTAGTTGGGGCTATGCTATATTCTGCTGCAATAAAAGCTATTAGGTGATTTAAGTGACTACTGTATTATGATGGAACTTCATCTATCACAAGAATATATTTTCTTTTAATCTTACTTAGAAATAGAAAAAAAAGGAAAAAATAAGAAAGTACAAGCACGTGTATAAGCTAAAATATTTTGCTCCTTCATATTTTTCTTGAATATACAAACTTTGCAAATTTATTCAATTGATTTATATATTTCAAATGCTGCTTAGCATGTATCACATAACATCTTTTTGGTCTATTTAATTTTAGAGTCTCTAGCCCATTAGTATAATTTCTGTATTAACTTTCCAATTTTCATTTTCTCCATCCCAATCAACTCCCTTGCCTAATGTGTGCATGCATGCTCAGTCATATCCAACTCTTTGCAACCCAATGATGAAGACTATCAGGCTCCTCTGTCCATGGAATTTCCCAGGCAAGGAAGCCCCCATTTCCCTAATGACCCCTCACCAACAGAAACATCTATTTAACAGTTTCTAAGCTACCTGGGCTTAAGGGCTTCCCTGTAGCTCAGTGGTAAACAATCTGCCCGCCAATGTAGGAGACCTGGGTTTGTTCCCTGGGTCAGGAAGATCCCCTGGAGAAGAAAATGGCAACCCACTCCAGGATTCTTGCCTGGGAAATCCCATGGACAGAGGAGCCTGGCGGGATATGGTTCATGGGGTTGCAAAAGAGTTTGACACAATGTAGCGACTAAACAAGAACAAGCCACCTAGGAAACCCATCGTTCCCTAATGATGCTTCACCAACAGAAACACCTATTTAATATTTTCTAATATGGGTATGTGCAGAAAATATGTAAGACAGGGGTAACTAGGATTTTTTACTTATACTTTGAAAAATATTAACTGTTGTAAAATACACATAATACACAATTTATCATGTTAGCCATTTTTGAGTGTACAGTTCAATAAGGTTAAGTACATTCACAGTGTTACATGATCAACCTATTACTATAACAGTGAAACTCTACACCTGCTAAAAAAATCGCCCACCCTCCTGCCCCACAGCCCCTGGCAACCGCTGTTCTCCTCTTGTACCTACACAAGACTTAACTAGCCTAGGGACCTCATATAAGTGCGGTCCGACAGTATTTGTCTTCTGTGACTTTCTTATTTCAATGAGCATAATGTCCTCAAGATTCATCCACGTTGTCACCTCTGTCAGAATTTCCTTCTTTTTCAAGGCTGGACAATATTCCACTGCATGGATGGATCACATTTCCTTTATATATTTATTCATTAATGGACATTTGAGTTGTTTCGACCATTTGCCCACTGTGAATAACTCTGCTATAAATGTGAGTTTACAAATGCCATGAGACCTGCTTTTACTTCCTTGGTTGCTCTATGGCAGCTTCATTTAAAATTTTTTGAGAAACAACTACATTGTTTTCATAACAGGTGTGCCAACTCATTCTCACCAACAGTGCATAAGGGTTTCAATTTCTCTACATGCTTGCAAATCCTTGTTCTTTTCTTTCCTTTCTGTTTTTCTTTTTTATATAGTAGTCATCCTAACAGGTATGAGTTGATAGAACAAAACTTTTTAAAGTGAAATTCTTAGGTAGTAATAAAAACATGATGAATACAACATATAAAACTGGTGAGTAATATTTAAAATGACACCAAAGCTAACCAGAGAAGAATCATAAGCAGAAAGTAAAAGCCTTTTCTTATTCATTAATATAAAGGATTAAGAAATAAGAATTTCTGCTTATTATACTCTGAATGTAAATGTGCATATCTCATTTTATTTGTTCATAAGAGTTTTGAGTGGTTAAAATAATCACCAGGCACGGTAAGCTGTCCTCAGAAAGTCAGTCAGGGGCAGGACAAGACACTGACGGATCAGATGGATTCTCTGTGAGGTCCTATCAGATCCTGGCCCACTGAAGTGATGTGACATATGACACTGAAGGAAAACACATGTGTCCACTTATGGCACTCAAAGGATAAAATTTTAAACCCATGCATGCTTAATTTTGAAACTGCTATGGTAATAGAGACGAAACAAATGAGATTAAAGAAACATCACTGCCTGCTTTAACAGAATTGCAAAGGCAATTCTACAAAGATACTGTTTTCACCAAAAATTGCTTGAAAAATGACACCTATATGAAAGAAACCAGAGAATCTTAATCTATACCTCATGTTATATAAATCTGACTCAGAATTCACCATAAATCTAAATATAAAATATAAAAGCATAAAGATTCTAGAAGAAAACACAGGAGTTAATCTTGGTAGCATATGTTAGACAAAGAGTTTTTACATACTGTTACAAAAGTGCAAACCATAAAAGAACTTTTCCTCTACGAAAGACACTGTTAAGAGGAAAAAGAGAGTTACCACCTTAGAGAAAGTGTTTGACATATATCTGACAAAGGTCTTATATCAAAAAATATTAACATAAAAAATTCTTGATAATAGTCCAAGGAAAAAAGAGGCAAATATTTCAAAAAATTCCTGGGTCAGGAAGACCTGCTGGAGAAGGGATGGGCTACCACTCCAGTATTCTTGGGCTTCCCTTGTAGCTCAGCTGATAAAGAATCTGCCTGTAATGTGGGAGACCTGGGTTCAATCCCTGGGTTGGGAAGGTCCTCTTGAGAAGGGAAAGGCTACCCACTCCAGTATTCTGGAGGCAAAGACGTGGGGTGGCAAAGAGTCAGACGTGACTGAGTGACTTTCACTTTCACTTTATGATGGTTTTGATTTGCATTTTGTCAACAAGTAACGATGCTGGGTATCTTTTCATGTGCTCACTGGCCATTTATATATTTTCTTTGGAGAAATGGATATTCAGATTCTTTTCTCATTTTTTAATCAGGTTATTTGTCTTGATAATGTTGAATTAAAAGAGTTCCTTACATATTCTGAATACAAGCCCATTATCAGATAGATTTCAGTTTTTCTCCCATTTCGTAGGTTTTGCTTTCAACTTCTTCATGGTATACTTTAAGGCACATTTTTTTCCCTCAACAATTTTGATGAAGCCCAACTCATCTATTTTTGCTTTTATTTCCCATGGTTTAGTGTCATATTCAAGAAACTATTGCCTAATCAACAGTCACAAAAATTTGTTTACAGGTTCTCTTTTAAGGGTTTTATAGCTAAGATGATTTATGTTTTAGACAAATAAAATGATGAATATTTATGGAAATGGAGGGGTTAGCATGCACACACCCATTTCCTAGTTCTGTCTCCTGAGACAAGACCAACAAGTAAACAGTGTGCAGAAGCAAGGAGTGCATCCAGCGGATGTCTCTTGGTTTCTAAATATCTTCTCCAATAAAAGAAACCAAGGCTCCTAAAAAGAGATTGATTCTACCACCAGATGAACATGGAGTACGTTTCATTGCCAGAAAGTAAACAGATGCTGACAGAAGGGGGGGCATGTGAGGGCACTGGAGCCCACCTGAAGGAGTCTGCAGTGGCCAAAGCTGAAGCAGTTTGAGCAAGAAAATAAGTAACAATGAAACAGAATTAGAAACCACAGAGTAAGATAAGCCCATACTGGTAAAAATTAATAGAGCAAAAAATAATTGGTAGGGAAGGAACAGATACACCTTAGAGAAAAATTCCAATTAAATGTAGAAGGAATGAGGAAAAGAGAAAATGACCATTAGAACACCACAGATCTTGCTGTAGTCAAGATCCACTAATGAATGTCAAAATTAGTGGGTAAATACTTACAGAAAACATGCTATTTGCATAATCTGAATGTATCTGCCCTGAAATGTGTATTAATTAATAAGGGGGGAATAGTAAGCTTCTGGTAGAGAAATATAGAGATGCCATCTTACTCAACTGGCCCAGGTTACATCATTAGTCCTAACATACCCTTAAAATTAAAAGACACTTGCTCCTTGGAAGAAAAGCTATGACAAACCTAGACAGCGTATTAAAAAGCAGAGGCATCATCTGCCAATGAAGGCAAGCATAGTCAAAGTTAGGTTTTTCCAGCAGTCATGTACAGATGTGAGAGTTGGACTATAAAGAAGGCTGAATGCCAAAGAATTGATGCTTTCAAATTGTGGTGTTGGAGAAGAGTCCCTTGGACTGCATGGAGATCAAACCAGTCAATCATAAAGGAAATTCACCCTGAATATTCACTGGAAGGACTGACGCTGAAGCTGAAGCTCCAATACTTTGGCCACCTGATGTGAAGAGCTGACTCCTTGGAAAAGACCCTGATGCTGGGAAAGATTGAGGGCAAGAGGAGAAGGGGGTGGCAAAGGATGAGACAGTTAGATAGCATCACCAACTCCATGGAAATGAGTTTGAGCAAAACTCCAGCAGACAGTGAAGGACAGGGAAGCCTGGTGTGCTGCAGTCCATGGGGTAGCAAAGAGCTGGACACAACTTAACAACTGAACAACAACAACAACCCGTGATAAACTCCATATCTATTCTGAGGAATTCTTAAAAGATCCTCAACTGAGTCATGAGTAAACATCAGTCTAATGCAAAATAAGAAACATCCTAAAAAATAACAGATTCATATTCTTTACAACTGCCAAGGTCACGTAAGACAACGAAAAGCTGAAAAACTGCGGCGGACTGGAGAAGATTAAGGAGACGCAACAACAGAAGAAGTGTTGATTCCTGCGCTGAACTGTGCAAAAGAAAAACAGCAGACTGGAAAGACTGGTGAAATGTGAATAAAGAACATAGAGTTAGAAAACAGTACTGTGCTAATGTCAACATCTGGTTTTGGTAACTGCACTGTGGTTATATAATGCTAACACTTAGGGAAGTTGGGTAAAGGCTATATGGGAACTCTCCCTGTACTATTTTTGTAACTCTTCTGTAAGTTTATTTCAAAATAAAAACTTAAAACAAGGAAAACTTGCTAAATGACAATTTTGCTTGCTAAAAATAGAGATAAATGAAATTACAAATGAATAATAATGTGCATATTTCTGTCTCTGGAACTAAACTTCAAAGCTAATTAAGGAAGACACCTACATTTTCCTCATACTCTGAAGGAGCTGTGATGCTGTTAATCACTAAATGCCTTGCAGGAGACAGTCACCTGTGAAGCAGCATCAACAGGTGCACTTGTCAACACCTACCTGTCTCCTCCTAGAAGCCTGCACTTTAGTTGGGGTCAGTATATGCCTGGGAGGGCAAAGAAATTTTTAAGAAACATAAGTTATATTGAATTAAACAGATGATAAAAGGTCTGTATATTAAAAAAAAAAAGCCACATCGATTACCTGATAAAAGCATACTGGCCCACTATAACTTTCCACAATTTTTGTTTCTCTTAAAATTTTGATAAATGAAGTTGTCAGGGGTGATAAGATCATAACTTTGTTTCTAAACTATTTTAACTTTCAGAATTCAGTTCATGAATGCTGCAAATGTTGGTCCAGATAAGATCACAATTTTGCATGCTGATGAGGCAACCATCCTGCCACGGGCCTGTATAACCGTGAGCAGGGAGGAACGCAGCCTAGAAACAGTTTCCATGTGGTTCTGAATTGCACAGGCTAATTACACGCAGCGAGGCCTCCCTTCAAAAGAGGATAGAGTCTTTTTCTGGGAAAAGAAAAAATCAAATATCACTCTAAAACTTCTCTCTATGATCATGTAGCTAGGAAATGAGACTAAGGGCTCTTGAGGCTTGAGATCCATCAGAGATAATTAACTAAGTGGGTTTACATAAACTTCAGATATTTTCAGTGAATTCTATTAGGTATTACTAGCAAAAGTTGTACATTACTTGTGTACTCTGACTTTACTTTAAATGCTGTGAATGCCACTAAGCACTTCACAGAACATTATACACTAGAAAGGACATTTCAAGACCATATTCTTTAGAAAAAATAGTTTTAAAAATAAAAAGTATAGTGGGCAACATACAAAGAATAGAAATAATTCAAACAATAAGTTTCTACTCTAAATAAAATTTCATGTTTGGATATATGCTCTGATTGACATGTAATACATGTATTACACACATAATACAGACACACATATATAGTTATGAGACATTATCCTCAATAACAACTTGAAATAAATGTAAAAGTTCATCTAGTCCTTTCCTAATATTTTCTTGCTACTGAAACAGCAATAACAAAGCCTAATACTTTTATTTCAAAGAAAATCTCAGTATTAATGATACTTTTCAAAGCTCTTTCATATGTATTAATTTGAACCTCACAGTCAAAGGAAAGGCTGAACACTGCTAGACATTTTGCAGCTGAGAATACAGATATAGGTTGAGAGACTTGTTTAAAGTCACACATTTCAACTGCAATAAAGTCAGGACACTATAACCAAGTTCATTTGACTCCATCCATCCACCCAACCATCAACCACGTTCTATACCAGGGAGCAGAAGTGCTGTGAAAACATTTACCCCTTGTAGGATTTTTTTTTTTAATTATATTATACTCTGCTATTTCGTAGGACTTGTTTTCAGATTATCTGGTGTCTTAAAACTCAGTATTGAGGCTTCCACGATAAGAATTTCATTAATGCATAGAAGCTGATCTTTTTAAAGCTCCTGTACATGCACAGTTATGAACTGGAAAACTCTTAAAGACAAACAAGCATGGATTTCAATGGGCAAGTTAACTTCTTTTTAAATCATTAGATTGGGATAACATCTACCAAAGAATTTTGCTTTGAGGATTTAGTGATCTAATGAAAAACCTGGCACAGTCACTACCCTTCTTTCTTCCTTTGTAACTGAAAAGGCAAAAATGTGTAAAATAATAAGAGTTCTTCAGCTCTCCACACTAACCATCTAAAACAGGACTCCATACCCTTCACAGTGTGGGGCACAGCAGGAAGTAGCAGAGAGTGGCCAGAGAGACACACAGGGACAAATATTTCTTTAACCTGCTCCATGGTGCTCTGCAAATAAAGGAAGTTTTTAGACATACTGGAGACATGTTAGCGAGAACATATTTATTCTTCAACAGATTAAATTTTCAAATATTTAAGAACGCATAATTAGAAAGTTCTGAAAAAACCTCTATCAGTATATTACTCAATAAAAGAGAAACAGTGAAGAGTTCAGAGAGTCAGCTTAACTTATTACCAGTAAACAGCATATTTACTGATAAGATGGTCCAGGGGAGCAATTATAGCACTGAAAAAAAAAGGAGATGGATGGAAAAATAGTGCTTTGACATTATTCACCCATTGACTACAAAGAACATAAGACACTCCTAAACTTAGGAATTCCAACAGGAGTGAGTGTGTGAGAGAGAGAATAGAAAGGCCAATTAGCAAAAGACCAAATCTGCCGTGCCATGATGGGCAGACACGGCCTCATAGAAGGCACCAGAGTGTGCAGACAGGAGTTTGAAAGAAGCAAAGACATTTAGCAGCAGTTAAGAAAAATAGTAAATTAACCCATGGATGATGTCTGAGGTTAAGGAATCAAATCGTTGAACTGTTAATTATTTTCGGAAGTCTTTTGTTAAGTGGTGAAGTATTAGGAGACTGGAAAACAAGGAATCCAGTCTGAAGTCTGAAGGTTAAAAAGAAAGAGAGGAGAGGCTGAAAATTATAGAGCTGTAAGTCTAACATCTATATTAGGAAATAAATTTGTGATGATACTTATGGATGAGCTTAATGATACATTTGGAGAAGTACAATTTAATAGGAGTGAGTCAGCATGGATTTACCAAAGGCAATCATGTCAGAAAAAATTTCGTTCCTTTTTAAGTTGAAGTAATAATTGGTTTATGTAAGGTAGAACCAATGAGAAACTGTCAGGATTTTTGGAGAATTTTGGACCTTTTCATAAAATGAATTATTGTACAAAATGTCATGGCATGTGTCAGGGTATCCAACTAACAAAAGCGGATGAAAGTAAGGGGGTTAAAAATAGAGGGCCAAAGAATTCAGGAAAGACTACATTCCACAAAGCTTCATATATCAGAACGCTAATGTTTTTAATTAATGATGAAGAAAACCTTTTATATTAGGAAATTTGAATATACCACTGAATGAGAAGGAATGGTTAAGATACAAAAGGCTACAGCTGTTTTATCTTAACCGCAATAGATTAGGCAAATGGGCTCAGAGGTGGAATATGAAATTTAATCTTCCTGAGTATAAAGTGATGCACTTGGATAGAATTAAGGAATCAGTCAAAAATAGTTTAAATGGTACTGAATTGCTTATCATTAAAAAGAAAAAGGATCTGGAATTTTGATAACAGTCAAGCTTTTACATTTTTATTCTTATAACTGGATAAGAGGAAAATGCAAGGGAATGCGGTTAAATACTACACATCACAAAGAATTAAAAGCTGACTGCCTTACCGAAGAATAAAAAAATCCTAATTTGTGAAAAGGGTTTGATAGATTCATGTGCTATCATCTTGCACAGGCAATAATCTAATATATAATGTAAATGACTATATATATATAAGAAATTTAAAAAAATACCAATACAAATATGATTAAAAAATAAGACAGTAGAAAGACTAAGGAAGCAAGTGGTGGTGTGTACTCAGTCGTTAACCAACTCTTTGTGACCCAATGGACTGTAGTCCTCCAGGCTCCTCTGTCCATGAATTTTCCAAGCAAGAATACTGGAGTGGGTTGCCATTTCCTACTCCAGGGGATCTCCCAAACCCAGGGACCGAATCCATGCTTCTTGGGTCTCCTGCATTGGCAGACAGATTCTTTACCAACTGTGCCACCTGGGTTAAGGAAATTAGGAAAAGTACCATGCAATCACTTACTACTTAATGTCCCCTGAAAAGAGAACACCATCTGACTCTTACCTTTGGAAAAGTCATAAACCATTTACTACATTTAAAGTTCCAGCTTATTGAGGAGAATAGGGGACAACTAAGCCAAACTCCTAGCCTCCACGCAGTGCCTGACCCGGCCACACCCGGGCCCCTAGGGTGCATCTGTGTGCACACAGACAGTGAGCACAGTTTCAATCTGACCAGCAGAGGTGTCATGTAGAGGCTGTCTCTTGGGATTTGTGAGAAAAAAATCTTCTTCATCAGTATGATCAGCGGAGCTCTGGCATACCTCCTCTGCCCTCTCCTTCACCTTCTCTTCTCTGTCTTCCCTTCTTTCAGGTTATTTTAAAGTATTCTGAGATATAACCACCTAAGTCTAACTGAAGGTCACCTGTACTGCAAACATAAAGTGTGTTTAATTCCTTCTCAAGGTGTAGTGAATGAACACCAAGCTTATTCATGGATAAGAGAATGGGAGAAATACAATAGCTAAAACCGTAAAGCTCAAATAAAGGTCATTTTTGAGATGAAGTACATTTCACTTAATAAAAAAACTGTAATGTAAAATGACAGAAAAATTCTGGCCACTCGTAATTTGACGTCAATGATGGAGGATTAATGTGATTGTAAAAATCTCATCATAGTAGATCTACAATGGACCGAAATGTACCTCCTTAGAAATTTAGGGTTAAGGAAATCCTGTTTTTTTTTAAAAAAGGTACACAACTCATAGAAGAGCTTGAAGAACTTTCTCCAACTGAACACAACCTCATCCCAATGTTAGAAATAAGAAACAGAACCACACCACTGCTTCTCATCCCAGGGAAAACAGACCCCAGTTTCTAACACCACAGAATACTCTTTGCTGTTTTAATATTTAATGAAAAATGAAATCATACAGAATATGCTCCTTTTTGTTTGGCTAACTGCATCCAAAGATATGACTGTGAGATTTGTTCATGCTGTTACTTGAGCTGTAGTTCAATCATTCTCATTGCTGTAGAGTACTCCATCGGGTAAACATGCAAACCTTTCTACACTCTACTTGATGGATGTTTCAGTAGTTTGGGGTTTTGACTATGATGAGTATATTAATAAATATATTAAGTATAATAAAGTAAAAGAATATTCCAACTTAAAGATTAAAGTTGTGACAGCAGAAACAAAATGCAGCTATATGCTGTTTATAAGGAAGCTGGTATAGTTATACAATATGAAATACAGAATGATGATAAGAAGTGTTATGACAGATAAAAAGGAACATTCATAGTAACAACAGTGATAGAGAACTATCTTTTTTCTTCATCACAGGTGGGTATGTGTATAAAACAAATTTAAAGTTCCAAGTGCCCAGTGATTTATCTTTAAAATATATAAAGCCAAACTTAACAGAAAACCAGACAATCCACAATCATGGTGGGCAGCTTTTACCTCTCTTTAACACAGCTGATTGGGTTAGAATTGAAAAAAATCAGTGAGAAAGAGACAACCTGAGCAATACAGTTAACAAATGAAGTAAGTGACATACAAGAAACAGAATATAGCACTGAACAACACCAAACTTCCTAGTATCTCAAACATTTACCAAAACCTACCAAATCTTAGGCATAAAAGTATGAACAAATTTCAAAGGATAAAATAATTCAGACTCTGTCCTGTGAGCACAGTAGATATAAGCTAGAAATCAATTCATATCACTATTTCAATAGTTAACAAAAAGAAAATTAGAAGATCCCTAAATGCCTTGGATTTCTAAATAATTCACTTTTATTCAAAACATAAATAGCCACTTGTATCTTGTTATTCAAAAAAGCTATAGCTGAAATTAAAGCTCACATACAGCCTTTAGTTCTCGGGAGTATGAAATGGTAAATTATATCAAAATTATTCTCCTAATTCCCCCCAAAAATTGAGAAAAAAGACAATGAATCATCAACAGAAGCAAACAGAGAAGAAGAAAACTGGGCAAACATGGCCGCCAACCATTATCATGTCCAGCAGTTTACACATTGTACTGTTTCTGTTAGATCTTATACGAATGTGCTGTAGGCACTGTCACCCCCAGTTTACAGACTGAGACCCATACAGCTGAAACAGGGTTTCCCAAGTCATTCAACTGGGGAATGAGGGCTGAAGCTGAACCTGTCCTGCCCTGAAGGCCACGTGCACAGACACACAGGCCACCACAAGGCCGCTGGGCTCCGCCCTGCAGGCCCCTCGGTGGACGCACAGCGGCAGGGAACGCTGTTTCTACACAGCTGTTTGTCAAAAAACACCTAAATACCTCATTTAACATATACATTTCCAAACAGCATCTCAACAAAAATTTAAAATACCCCAATGACATTATATACAATATTTTCTGTTGCTGGTGTTTAATGTTTTCCTTCTCATGAGGCCACAGGATGTTTGAGCCACATAAGAGAGCCAAGGCAGACCACGAGCGCATTTGTTTACTTGTTTTGGGTGGTTGAAAAGAACTGCTTCATATGCGTCACTGAACTTTGGATCACAGAATTCTCAACAGATCGGTAGTGCTGAAAGCAGAGAAGGCAGCTGCCAGTCGCCATCAGGTCAGGGCCATAAAACACTCTGAGGAGTCCAGGACACCTCTGGACCTTCCCGGGTACCATCCATCACAGATTTACCCCAAGTGCTGCCTAATCCTTCACCAGACAGCCTGGGAGGAGAGGAGCCCCAGCTACTTCAGTATCTCCCCTTCACATCAAGGAAGATGCCTCCCACATACTCAGGAAGGGCTTACAGATGACTTAGAACTACAAGGGTAACAAGTCAGTCTAAAAACTCTGCCCTTTTAAAAGTTTTCTCTGAACTGAGCTAAGTTTATCTAAGCAAATATATTACTGAAGAGGGATACTGCCTTGCACAGGGCGGAATAAACACCCCAAGCGCACCAATGGAATTCATTTGTAAAAATACTGAGGAACGCTATTATTAATTATGGAGAGAAAGGTTCTAACAGAATCACAGAAATACAAACAGAAAACTAGGATTCTATGCACAACAGCATACACACATACACAAAGAAACTAGAACAATTTTTCTAAGTAAATTTTTATACAAATGATATCTCAAAAGGAGCACTGCATGACTAGGGCAGCAATGGCATAAGCAAAAGCAATATGTTTCTTTGGTTTGCAATTAGCTTCCTCCCCCTTTCTTTGCTGTTTACTTCATCTAACAAGTTAGAGAGACCTTATTTCAGGAAAATGACCTACTTTCAATGCCTAGTTGGTGCAATGGAAGAGAGAGACAGAATACATCAATATTACATCTTGAGAAGCAGGCATTCTGAAACTACCTTGAAAATGCTACACTGCTGACAACCTACAGTCAATTTAGGTGGTGTCACTTGGCCATTTCTTGAGGTACCAGCATTTAGGCAATATTTTCTGACATGTGCATTGTCATGCATTCATAACAATTAAGAACCCATAGGTACTGATGGCCAGAAGATATTTCAATTTGACTTTATGTGTTTTTGTGAACTAAAACTGATAATCTCTCTAGTTCAAAAGCTTTTCAGTAACAACCTCACCAAAAAGCAAAGAGTATTGACCCCATTCTTCTTTTTCAAACACAGACCTGGGTACAACAGAGATGACTAAATAGGACACTTCACTGTGACTTAAAAGAGTCGATCATATGAGCATTAACAGAGGAATCTGAAAGAACATATCAGCGGAAAACAAATAACCTTATATGCAATGTCAAATGTAGCAGGACTATTATTCTAACTCATGGAGTTCTCTTTCCTTCACACAGACACTCCGTGAGCGCACGTCACTGACTCATTTTGCAAGGGCAGTGCTGCTCCTTGGTGGGATTTCCACGACCTTCAGGCGCTAGAGCCACAGGGCCAGCAGCAGCAGCACCCACAATCCTTTGCACTGTGCCTGCTAAGAGCTTCACAGCCAATTATCTTTTTAAATTCTCACAATGACCCTTTACATAGATACCACCACGTCAATTTACATACAAGAAACCTGCAGTGATGCGGTAAGCCTGCTTGTAACCCACCCAGCCAGGAAGGAGAGGATAGTTTAAGTACAGCTCCAACAGCTCCAATGTACCTGCTGGAAACATCCCTGATCACCTGGCATTATTTAAATCCAGTCCTGTCTGGGCTCGGGTTAGGAACTTCCTCTAGACATCCTGCAGGCGATGTGTCCTCAACAGGCCCCACCCTCACCACCTGTCACCTGGCTGCCTGCACAGAAGAACCCAGGCCCTCTGGTTCTCTGAACACCAGGCTGGGCTGCAGACATCCCTGTGCTTAACCTGCAGTAGGGGCTGCATTGCTGGTCCTTCCACAGCATCTGACGGCCACTCCAACAAGGCAAGGACGATCTTAGCAGCCCCTGCCACCACCACCACTGCCCACACTGTGTGACTGTCCCTGCTGATGCTTGGGACGCAGGGCACTCTGTTACCCCGTCCAGGTTCTCCTGTTCTCCTCACTCACACGCTTCCCCTTCTAGTACTTACTGAAAAACCGTGGGACAAGGAATAGGGCATAACAATTCAAATCACAAACATTTGTTGAAAAATGTTAAAAACCTTATTATCAGTCAAAATATGAAGCTCAAACACCCACAACAGTCTCAGTTCAACTGCGTTGGGAATATTTGCTCTTAACAACTGTGGGGAGATTATTTCACCATATTTGCTCCTGATGGAATAGAATGGAAAGGACCTGCTTTCGTAGTTGAGGGGACAAGAGCAAGTGTACTTTTTTATCAGTCTTGAAGTGGATACTGTCACACGTTACCACTTTTAGATAAATGCTAATGCACAAACAGCCTGACAGCCGCTGCGACAAGAGAAGCATTTCATGTAGCGGTTCTCGTTTCCTACCTGCATGCAGGTAAGCCAGGTCAGGGTTCTCGATGTCCGGATGCTGTTCTTTCAGGTGGTTCCGGAACTCCACGGGGATGTTGGTGCCATAGTCACACTTGGGGCAGTTGTACATCTTGACACCTTCGTGTTTGCCCGTGTGGAGAATGTGTTTGCGGATGTTTTCAGCACAGTTTGACCTACCAAGTAAGAAAGGAGAGTAAATGGAAGTATGGTCACGTCATTAACATCAGACCCCAAACCAGCACGTCAGTGACTCCTTACACAGGCCTCAGGAGTGCCAGGTATTATCCTAAGCGGTTAATCCAGGAGGCGGGAACTTTCATCTCCTGGGTGCTAATTTCCAGTCTGGCCTTTTATCTGAGCGATTCATTCCTATGCAGAACCAGAAACACAAGGCCCCAAGTTCTATGATTTTAATACAAATTATTCAGGTACCACTTGAGGGCAGTGAAGGAGTTTCCTTAATCCCAAGAACACACCTTTCACCACGAGGAGCCCTGCAAAGGGAAGGCCTGCCACTCCCGCTGAACTGGAGCACCAAGGAAACAAAGGCGCCTTGGCTTCTAGTTCTGTCACGAGAGCGGCTCCTAAGTCAAGCTCTCCAACCATCTGAAGACAGGAACAGAGTTGCAAGCAGCCCCTCCCCTCACGTTCGGGCAGCGCGCTGAGTGCCAGGCAGGCTTCCGCATGGGCGCAGGTTTTCAAGAGGGACGGGCTGAATAAAGAGTGGAGGATCCAAGTATTTTACACGAAATTGTCCCTGGCAGTGGGCTCCTCTCCCACTGCTTTCCTACAGATGCAGAAATGCCAGGCCTGAGATGACCAGAGCCTCTGACACAGGCGGCTGCTGAGGCAGTGTTCGTTTCGCCTGCTCCCGTCCCTCCCAGCACGGGGTCAGCGACTGAGCCCAGACCTGTCCACACACACCGCTGCCTGCCCTGTCTCTGTTGTTGTTAGAACATCACTAGAAAGTGTCCCACACAGATTCAAGCAGGTGTGTGCGTGTGTGTGTGTAGAGGGAGGTGCTTAACCAGAAAGAAACAAAAAATCGATGGCTTCAGATTTCTGACAGAGAGAAATGAAATTCCAAAGAAAGCACTATGTTTACCAGTCTTTCCTGCCAGTACTGCTGAAGGACAAAATTCCGCAGGCTGATTTGAAGACAATAAAGTTAGGACACTGTGGGTATTTAGCAAACACATCTCACGACGCACGGACTCAGATGACAGAAGGCTGCATGCAGAGGCCGTCTGTGGCTCTCACGGCCCCGCCCTGCTCAGTGGAATCATGTTTGTGTGTCACGTAACTGCACCCGGGGATGCACCTGGGGGAGCTGGTGACGTACCATCCCTAACTTGATAGGAGCTCCGCATCAGATGGTAACACAGAAGACCATCCGAAGGCAGGTGAAAGGAACGCCCACCCTGTGATGATGGAAAGGAAGAGGGCCAGCTGTGGGTTCCCCAGCTGGCGGGGTGAACCATGCCGAGTCACTGCCTGAGTCTGCAGACCACCTCCTGTGTGTTTTCCGTGGCAGCACAAACAGTCCTAAATTCGCCACTGTTTGCTGACGTTGGGGAGTGAGCACAAGTCTGCTACTATACTTAATTAGGACTGCTTATTAGGATTGCTGATTCTCTGGTGCCACCTACATTCTCTCTTTATGGAGAAAACAAGGCATTAAGAGTCATCAAGGACACTCGCTGGTCAGGGAAGGAAAATTACCAAAATACACACATTTCAGGGTACAGTGCCCACTTAAATGGGGGACAGTATAAGCAATGATACTTAATCTTTAATGAAGGAAGGAAGAGATCACTTTGAAAGGAGAGTATTTTGTTCTTGAGACATGTGTATCTTGGATAAAAATAAACCAGTATCTCTTAGAACATCAACCGCATGTGGAATCTAGCAGTCAGGGGACTATTACTTGAAAGTAATAAATTACTGAAAGTAAAAGTGGAGAGGGAGGGTTAAAAAGGAGAGAAGCTTCTTTCATCTAAAAATACAGAATAAAACAAAGGAGAAGTGGTGTTGGACTTGGTGTTTTAGGTTAAGGATCATTTTATACATACATTTTATACCTATTTATTTTTATTTGTGATGTACATACTATTCGTATACTTGATTTTATGTAAATAATAAATGTGTGTATACATAATCTATTTTATACACACATCTAAGAAACATTAAATATATGCAAATGAGAAGAAAATACAGTCAATGTCTATCTACAATTGAAAAGATATATTTCATGGATAATGGCATATTTGTGTGCTATTCTGTTCTGACGTCATACAACACAATTTTTTTTTAAATATTGAGATAAAAAGGAACTCTGAAATCAAACCATTGCAGTCCAAGCCTAAAAAGTAGAAGCTCTAACATATTGTATCAACATCGTTTAAAGCAGCTACAGAGTCCTGCAGACTGCAGTCCCCACACTGGAGACTACCATAAGACAGACAGCTGACTGCGTAGCAATGTTCCAATGTTCAGCTGACAGTAAGTAGGCTGGGTATCTTCAGCCAAGCAGTTCTGAATGATACTCAGCCCCCTAAATGATATTTTTTTCCCCAAATACTAAAACAACTTACAACTAGTAATAAGAATGGTAAATTGAAGAGGGACTAATGAAGAACAGGTCAGGCAGGAGAAGTAAGGATGGTCTGAAACATTATTTTAAACAAGGTCCAACCTTGGTTTGCCAGGAAATAATAGCAGTGATGCAAAGAGGGCATTCAATTATTAGGAGTTGACGACTGAATGTATCTTTACTTTGACACTGATCCTTAAGGTTAAGAGTATATTTTTGCCCCATGTTCCTAGACTGCAAGATTTAATATTATTAAGATGGTAATACTCCTCAAATTGATGTACAGATTCAGTACAATCCTATCAAAATCTCAGCTGGATTTCTTACCAAAGTTGAAATACTGATCCTAAAGTTCATATGGAAATGCACAGAACCTAAAAGACTCAATACAATTTCACGAAGAACTGTGTTGGAGGACTCACGCTTTCAGATTACAAAACTTCCTATGAAGTAGTAGTAATCATAACAGTGAGGTGCAAGAGAAAGGACAGATGGAGAGGTGCTCAGCGGGAGGTGGGGAGTGGGGACATGGTTCCATGGGAGGTGAGACACCTCAGTGCGACGCTGTAGGCTCCTCGTGGGGAAAAGGGGTTCAGGCTGGACTCACTGGGACCACGAGTGCAAGCAGTGAGTTTATGAGGAAGGCAGTGTAAAGTCTGAGGACGTTTCAAATGAAATTTTGAAATACAACACATTGAAAGTCTCAAGGCAGCTCTCTCTCTCTATATGTAAGTATGGCCTTGGCTGGGCAATTAGTAAAAGGACCAGAGATGGGAGCTGATTGATTTTAGGGCTTCTTAAAATATGTAATAAAGGAAATATCTTATTAAGTTCAGAGGCATTGCATTTTAAAATAATAAATTAATAAAATAACAAACAACAAAGTCTTCTAGAATACCACAAAATTATGTCAGTGCTACACACTTGCTGCTTATTAACATAAAAGCATAAGTTAAGTTTAGGTAATTTAACTTAAGGAGAAGGAAGCTTAAAAAAGTTCTATTAAATATTTTTCTCTTTTGTTTCTGATACTATCTTTAGGATTTTCTATGTACAGTATCATGTTATCTGCAAACAGTGAGAGCTTTACTTCTGCTTTTCCAATCTGGATTCCTTTTCTTTCTTTTTCTTCTCTGGCTGCTGTAGCTAGGACTTCCAGAACTATGTTGAATAATAGTGGTGAAGTGGACACCCTTGTTTTGTTCCTGATCTTAAAAACTTTCAGTTGTTCACCACTGAGAACAATGTTTGCTGTAGGCTTATCATACATGGCCTTTACTATGTTGACGTAGGTTCGCTCTATACCCATGTTTTGAAGATTTTTAATCATAAATGGGTGCTGAATTTGGTCAAAGGCTTTTTCTGCATCTACTGAGATTATCATATAGTTTTTACCTTTCAATTTGCTAATATGGTGTACCACATTGATTGATTTGTGTATATTGAAGAATCCTTGCATCCCTTAAATAAACCCAACTTGATCATGGTGTATGAGCTTTTTGCTGTGTTGCTGAATTCTGTTTGCTAAAATTCTATTGAGGATTTTTCCATCTATGTCCATCAGTGATATTGGCCTATAATTTTCTTTCTTTGTGTTGTCTTTGTCTGGTTTGGTATCAGGGTGATGGTGGCCTTGTAGAATGAGTTCAGAAGTGTTCCTCTGAAATTTTTTGAAAGAGTTTTAGAAGGATAGGATTTAGCTCTTCTCTAAATGTTTGATAGGATTCTCCTGTGAAGTCATCTGGTCCTGGGCTTTTGTTTTTTGGGAGAAGTTAGATCATAGCTTCAATTTCAGTGCTTGTAATTGGGTTGTTCATAATTTCTATTTCTTCCTGGTTCCGTCTTGGAAGTTCATAAGAATCAGTCCATTTCTTCCAGGTTATCCATTGTATTGCCATATAGTTGTCCATAAGGGTCTCTTATAATCCTTTGTATTTCTGCATTGTCTGTTGTAACCTTTCCTTTTTCATTTCTAATTTTGTTGATTTGATTCTTCTCTCTTTTTTTCTTGATAGTTCTGGCTAAAGGTTTGTCAATTTAGTTTATCTTCTTCAAGAAAGAGTTTTTAGTTTTATTAATCTTTAGAATTGCTTCTTTCATTTCTTTTTCATTTATTTCTGCTTGGATCTTTATGATTTCTTTCCTTCTACTAATTTTGGAAGATTCTTGTTCTTCTTTTTCCAGTTGTTTTAGTGTAAAGCTAGGTTGTCTATTTGATGTTTTTCTTGTTTCTTAAGGTAGTACTGTACTGTTATAAACTTCTCTCTTAGAACTGCTTTTGCTGCATCCCATAGGTTTTGAGTTGTCGTGTCTTCATTGTCATTTGTTTTTAGAAATTTTTTGATTTCCCTTTTGATTTCTTCAGTAACTTGTTGGTTATTTAGAAATGTATTGTTTAATCTCCATGTGTTTGTGTTTCTTACAGGTTTTTTCTTGTAATTGATATATAGTCTCATAGCGTTTTGGTCAGAGAAGGTGCCTGATACAATTTCAATTTTCTTAAATTTACTGAATTTTGATTTGTCACCCAAGATGTGGTCTATCCTGGAGGGTGTTCCACGTGCACTTGAAAAGAGGATGTATTCTGCATTTGGATGGAATGTCCTGAAGATAACAATGAGATCCATCTCGTCTAATGTATCATTTAAGACTTGTGTTTCCTTATTAATTTTCTGTTTTGATGATCTGTCCACTGGTGTGAGTAGGGTATTAAAAGTCTCCCACTATTATTGTGTTACTGTCAATTCTCCTTTTATGTCTCTTATTGTTTGTCTTATGTATTGAGGTGCTCCTATGTTGGGTGCACAGATATTTACAACTGTTATGTTTTCCTCTTGGATTGATCCCTTGATCATTATGTAGTGTCCTTCTTTAGCTCTTGTAATCTTCTTTATTTTAAGGTCTATTTTGTCTGATATGAGGATTGCTACACCAGCTTTCTTTTGCTTCCATTTGCATGGAATATATTTTTCTACCCTCTCACTTTCAGTCTATGTGTGTCTTTAGGTCTGAAGTGGGTTTCTTGTAGACAGCATATATATGGGTCTTGTTTTTGTATCCATTCAGCCAGTCTGTGTCTTTAGGTTGGAGCATTTAATTCATTTACATTTAAAGTAATTATTGATATACATGTTCCTATTGCCATTTTCTTAATTGTTTGGGGTTGATTTTGTAGGGCTTTTTTTTTCCTCCTGCATTTCTTGACTATATAAGTCCCTTTAACATTTGCTGGAAAGCTGGTTTGGTGGTACTGAATTCTCTTAACTTTTGCTTGTCTGAAAAGCTTTTGATTTCTCCATCAATTTTGAATGAGATCCTTGCCAGGTACAGTAATCTTGGTTGTAGATTTTTCTCTTTCAGTACTTTAAATATATCCTGCCATTTCCTTTTGGCCTGCAGAGTTGCGGCTAAAAGATCAGCTGTTAAATGTATAGGGTTTCCCTTGTATGTTACTTGTTGTTTTTCCCTCACTTCTTTTAATTTTCTTTCTTTGTGTTTAGTCTTTGTTAGTTTGATTAGTATGTGTCTTGGTGTATTTCTCCTTGGGTTTAGGGTTAGGTTATTGATATTTCTCCTAGCAATCTTGATTCCAGCTTGTGTTTCTTCCAGCCCAGCGTTTCTCATGATGTACTCTGCATCTGTTAAATAAGCAGGGTGACAATATACAGCCTTGACGTACTCCTTTTCCTATTTGGAACCAGTCTGTTGTTCCATGTCCAGTTCTAACTGTTGCTTCCTGACCTGCATACAGGTTTCTCAAGAGACAGGTCATATGGTCTGGTATTCCCATCTCTCTCAGAATTTTCCACAGTTTATTGTGATCCACACAGTCAAAGGCTTGGGCATAGTCAATAAAGCAGAAATAGATGTTTTTCTGGAACTCTCTTGCTTTTTCGATGATCCAGCAGATGTTGGCAATTTGATCTCTGGTTCCTCTGCCTTTTCTAAAACCAGCTTGAACATCTGGAAGTTCACAGTTCACGTATTGCTGAAGCCTGGCTTGGAGAATTTTGAGCATTACTTTACTAGCATGTGAGATGAGTGCAACTGTGCAGTAGTTTGAGCATTCTTTGGCATTGCCTTTCTTTGGGATTGGAACAGAAGCTGACCTTTTCCAGTCCTGTGGCCACTGCTGAGTTTTCCAAATTTACTGGCATATCGAGTGAGGTTATAAAAGGATTGTTCCAAATTGGTTCTAGTACATGAATAGTTGCACTGTTCCACTGAGTGTTAGAGTCCTTTCAAAATTCCCCTAGAGCGTGGTGTAAGCTGTGGCTCCACACTGCTCGCCAGATCTCTCACTGACTTGAAGTGCTATCTCCATGAATATCTGATTTATTTGAAGTGAAGTCTGGACAGAATGATTTCTGTTCGTTTCCAAGGCAAACCATTCAATATCACAGTAATCCAAGTCTATGCCCCAACCAGTAACACTGAAGAAGCTGAAGTTGAATGGCTCTATGAAGACCTACAAGACCTTTTAGAACTAACACCCAAAAAAGATGTCCTTTTCATTATAGGGGACTGGAATGCAAAAGTAGGAAGTCAGGAAACACCTGGCGTAACAGGCAAATTTGGCCTTGGAGTACAAAATGAAGCAGGGCAAAGGCTAACAGAGTTTTGCCAAGAGAACGCACTGATCATAGCAAACACCCTCTTCCAACAACACAAGAGAATACTCTACACATGGACATCACCAGATGATCAACATCAAAATCAGATTGATTATATTCTTTGCAGCCAAAGATGGAGAAGCTCTATACAGTCAGCAAAAACAAGACCGGGAGCAGACTGTGGCTCAGATCATGAACTCCTTATTGCCAAATACAGACTTAAACTGAAGAAAGTAGGGAAAACCACTAGACCATTCAGGTATGACCTAAATCAAATCCCTAACGATTATACAGTGGAAATGACAAATAGATTTAAGGGACTAGATCTGATAGACAGAGTGCCTGATGAACTATGGACAGAGGTTCATGACATTGTACAGGAGACAGGGATCAAGACCATCTCCATGGAAAAGAAATGCAAAAAAGCAAAATGGCTGTCTGAGGAGGCCTTACAAATAGCTGGGAAAAGAAGAGAAGCAAAAAGCAAAGGAGAAAAGGAAAGATATTCCCATCTGAATGCAGAGTTCCAAAGAATAGCAAGGAGAGATAAGAAAGCCTTCCTCAGTGATCAATGCAAAGAAATAGAGGAAAACAAGAGAACGGGAAAGACTAGAGATTTCTTCAAGAAAATTAGAGATACCAAGGGAACATTTCATGCAAAGATGGGCTCAATAAAGGACAGAAATGGTATGGACCTAACAGAAGCAGAAGATATTAAGAAGAGGTGGCAAGAATACACAGAAGAACTGTACAAAAAAGATCTTCACGACCCAGATAATCACGATGGTGTGATCACTCACCTAGAGCCAGACATCCTGGAATGGGAAGTCAAGCGGGCCTTAGAAAGCATCACTACGAACAAAGCTAGTGGAGTTGATGGAATTCCAGTTGAGCTATTTCAAATCCTGAAAGATGATGCTGTGAAAGTGCTGCACTAATATGCCAGCAAATCTGGAAAACTCAGCAGTGGCCACAGGATTGGAAAAGGTCAGTTTTCATTCCAATCCCAAAGAAAGGCAATGCCAAAGAATGCTCAAACTACTGCACAATTGCACTCACCTCACACACTAATAAAGTAATGCTCAAAATTCTCCAAGCCAGGCTTCAGCAATACATGAACCATGAACTTCCATATGTTCAAGCTGGTTTTCGAAAAGGCAGAGGAACCAGAGATCAAATTGCCAACATCTGCTGGATCATCGAAAAAGCAAGAGAGTTCCAGAAAAACATCTATTTCTGCTTTATTGACTATGCCAAAGCCTTTGACTGTGTGGATCACAATAAACTGTGGAAAATTCTGAGAGATGGGAATACCAGACCACCTGACCTGTCTCTTGAGAAAACTGTATGCAGGTCAGGAAGCAACAGTTAGAACTGGACATGGAACAAAGTGTACTTGTAACAGTATCTTAATATAGAAATGCAGAGAGAGCAGGCACAGATATCATGCACTAATATAAACATGGATCCCAATATTCCTTCCCCGAAAGAAGCCACGTGTCTGCCTCACCACTCCCAAACTTCTACGTATGAAACTACCACTATCTTGGTCTCCTGCTAACAAGTTGGCAAGTTATGTACATAACCTGACATTTAAAAATTCTGAAAGTTCTGCTTAAAGAAATACAGAATTTTTTTTTTTTTAATACTTTGCCTCCCACACTTCCAGACCATGGGGCATTTTGTTGTTTTATGCTAATAATGTATGTGCCTCATAAGGCTGTCAAGAAGATTAAGGTAAATGACATTAAACAAGTTCAGAAAATACAGGAGGTGCTCAATTCACTGTTTATCACCACAACTAGTCTTTCTGTTGAAAGCAATAGAGTTCAACTCTCTGGATCATCATTAGCAATTTACTTACTATTACGAAAGGCAATTTCAATTTATTTAAAAAATAAACCCTGCAGTTATATAGTGTTGTATGCCTATACATTTAGAAATGCACTTCCTCTTCCTTCTGTAGTTACGTTTCTTTTGGAACAAGTGTATCATCATGCATAATTATCTAAAGTTCAGTTGAAGGAGGTTTCCACTGTATCATTAAAACAGTAATCCACAATGAATAAAGAATAATCCCATGAAAGGCTTTATGTAAACAAAATTTAAGAAGTTTCCACATTTGTTGAACCAGCAGTATTTAATCATAAATTCACCAAATCTAAGAAACACTGTGGACTCTCTGAGGAAGAAGAAAATAACGCTGTGAGTCCCTGCAGGCGGAGGGCGAGCTCAAGGCAGCGGCTCAGGCTTCCTGCACGATTCACCTAACATGGCCCGGGACAAACAGCTCTCTGCCACGTAGGTTCCCACTAAAGGACTCAGAAGGAAAGAGCCTGAGAATTTTAGATTACGAAACAGTTGTGCTGGTTAGATTGCTAGAGGTACAAGAATAAAAAATTATATCCCTATAGCTAAAACGGGATATTTTATCAACAATGTTCAGCAAACAGGTGAATGTCACTGGGAGTGTTGAACCTGATACATCACCAGGACAGAGAATACAAACACCCATGTATACGAGGGATAAAAATGTCATTTCAGATCAATGAGGAAATGACGGGTCACACAACAAATGGTGTTCAGTCAACTGCCTATCACATGAGGAAAAATAACTTATAGACTCTTGTGGTCTTACACCATGCAAAAACAAAAGCTATTTGGATTTTAAGGTTAACATAAGGACACTAAATTATAAAAGTGCTAGAAGAAAATATGAGAAAGTATTTTTATATTCTTGATTGGAAAAAGCTTTCCCGGGTAAAATTCAAAACACAAATGCCATAAACTCAACAACAACAACAGCCTTTAAGAAACAGAACTACCCCAACATTCCACTTAGTCCAGCATGATGCCTATAGGGCTGCAGTGAAAAGACTTTGGCGACCAACGTTTCACATATTTCAGTTACACAAATTATATATATATTTTTTACAGCAGTAACTCTGTGAGTGTTCAGTATGCTACTCATTATGCGTCTGAAGAGGGTGGTAAAACAGAGACTGTTTCTCAAACTAACGTGATCACACAAACATTTTCCAAGGCTGAGCTCATGACATCTACTGCTTGAAGCCCATGACTGGTGAAAACGGGCCCTGAGGTCAGCCATACTTGCTGCTTCTTCCCCTCTCACTTGTCATCTGTGGGTCCATTGACACTGGTGGAAATCCTGATCATTGTTACCTTGCCATTCTTTTTATATTGAACCTTTGAAATAAATAGAGCCCTCCCCCACTCTATTTCTACAAACTTATATCCTTTCAGGGGGATTCCCTGATGGCTCAAGCAGTAAAGAATCTACTTGCCAATGAGGGAGACATGGTTTGATCTCTGGATGAAGAAGACCCCCTGGAGAAGGTAATGACAAGCCACTCCAGTATTCTTGCCTGAGAAATGCCATGGACAGAGGAGCCTGGCATGCTACAGTCCACGGGGTCACAAAGGGGAGGACATGACTGAACACTGGATGGATGGATGGATGGATGTCCTTACAGAATGAGTGTTACTCTCTTCTTTTCTGTTAACTAGCCAGGCTTAGCAAAATGAAATGCTTGAAAACCAGGAAAGGAATGTAAATGAGAAGCCTTCAGAAGAAAAGGATCTTTAACAAAGAATAGGAATACAGGCTGACCTCCTGCTAAGTCCAAGCAGTCACTGGAATCACATTTGGAGGAGAAACAGAGGAGGCAGAGACACTAAGGCGGTGGAGAGGCTGACACTTGCCAGGCTGCAGCTACAGGAAGGCCTGCCCTCACAGAACTTTTGCCTGAAATAGTTGCATACAAACAATACTACTTTATAATTCAAGATATAAATATATGTAGTAGTTTACTGCAGCTTTTCTAGTTGAAAGCTTTTCAAACTTAAGGTGATAGAATGGAAATTTTTATAGAACCAAAAATACATTTCACAATCTTTCTGAGAGCCTAGGCCAGAAGGTGATTTTACCTGGGACAATCTTATAATGTCAAAGAGACAAAAAATAAATAAATAAAATACAAAGGCTGGATGTACAATACCCACCTCTTCTCCACACATGCCTGAGAGCACAGCTCATCCAGGAGGTTTGCAGACCTGACTATGTAACTCACGACATGCCCATAAATTGGTCCATTAGGGGCAGGGGTGGGACTGCCATAAAATTTTAAATTTCTTGAGTGGCTGAAAGGAGACTACATCTCTCACACATGCTACACCAAGGAGCCGGCCAGTAGGCTACCCATCGTAAAGTCAGACAGAGGAGGTGCAACAAACAGTAAGGCACAAAGTCTATTTTCTGGCCAGAGGGAATAGTGAGCTTCCCTGTCTTTGCAAAGCTCTTTAAAGGCTCTTCCCAGACTCTCTTTTCCTCACGAAGCTCTCTGAGTTAAGTATATATTTACAGAAGATTTAAAACACACACTTTATTCACGTTGTTCAATTGAGTGCTACCAAGCAGCATTTCAACCTTCCAAAATTCTAGAGTTTCATGATCACTTTCTAAGAAAAACTTAAGAGAATCACTGATGAAGAGGGGGCCACTGAGTTTATTTAATAACCTATGTCCATTTTTACAAAACTGCTCCACGTAAGGCATTTAAAAATCATAACCAGTTCATTTCAGTCACCGCACACAGTGCCTTCCTTTGTCCCTTGTAAGTCTCTCAAATGTCTTATTTTAAAGGAATATATAGTACTCCCGGAAGACATTTCCCCATTTCTATTCTCTTCGACTCCTGCGAGCCCTTGTTCTGTGTGATAAGGCAATCTCCTCCGGGATCGGCGCCGTGTAGTTTCACACCACGAGTGACAAGGACTCGACTTGAATAACTGCTGTGCGCAGGTTGTAATTATGTCAGCTGGAGTGTTGAACAAGGGGACTGATTAATGGGAGCCCGGGCCCAGGCGCAGTCCCTATCAAAACCTCCGCACAGGCCAGCAGTGGGGATGGGTTAAAGCAGAAAGACAAAACATGCTGCATCGTCCATGATAGATGAATTGCTCCAACAGTCTTCAGGCAGATGTTCTGGGACAGTATAATATACAATTACTCTGCCTTATCACTTTCCCAGGGACAATAAAGCTTCCTCCTTCTATAGCTCATGTGAGTGAAGGCAAAATTCGTTTCACTTTTACAGCACTGACTCACTTATCATGGTGCCTTGATTGTGCTTTTACAGCTAAAGCAAACATATATTCCACTTTTAAACCAAAAAAAAAAAAAGCTGTAAGAATAAAGCTGGAGCCTTGTTTTGAATCTCTTTTACATCAGAACACACCATGCTTTAGAAGGGTGTTGTGTTAAAAATGGATGCAAGGAAGGTAGTATATGTGTGTGTGAGTACATAGTTGAAAACAAAGCATACATGACAAGAAGTAAGATTTGGATTGTGTAACCTTTACATTCATAACATCGTCTACATAGCTCATACAAAATCATTAATTGGGAGGAACACGTAACTTTGTGTGTGTGTGTGTGTGTGTGTGTGTATCTATATATATGCTGATATTATCCATGTATTTCTCAGGCACACAGCTCCACGAGTCTGAGGGTACACTTCCAATGACACACTTACTCACTGCCACTCCTGTGTCATGTCTTTGAGAACCTTCTTCCTTAAGAAAGCTGTGTTAGCCTATAGGACGGAAGCTGCCCCAACCGTTTTAATAACACATTGTAGCCAATGCTAAAACGAACCTACCTCAGGGGCACTATGCTGATTATTTCTATTACCTTTATGTACTCACAGAAATGGTGCCAAAAATTTATGGCAAGATGTCTGGAACTATCTCAATTTGCAAAGGGAAAAGCACTTTTTATTTTTAAAGGTGAAAGACAAGCTAAAACCAAATTCTGAGATGCAGCCATAATCCTCCTGTGGAACTGGAATTTATAATGAAAACAAAGCAGCGAAAATTCCTATAGAATCAAAGGAAACCCAAACAGAATGCGAGTGAATGCAAAAGAAAAGCATACATCAACCTGTGGGGCAATACAGATGACTTATTTCCACTTTTTAGTGGTTTAGTACAACTGACACCAACACTCAGCAGTTATAATATACCCTAAGTCATGAAAACAAATCATGCACCCTATCTCACCCTGCGGAGTGATATATTTGCTTCCCTTTCCATGCCATACACACACTAACTCCACTGCCGCATGGTCCTTATTATTACGTTTCTCTTGGTAGGACCATTCCAGTCAAGTTATACGTTTCTAGAAATATGGCAATCAATCTAAAATGGGATGAAACAAATTTTAGTACAAATGGACATAAAGAATATAATTAAAGCTGTGATTGATAAGAGTTATACCATATTTGTGATTACTAATAAAGTCAAACAAATGAAGGTAAACAAACAGAAAGGGTTGTAAATACACATGGGGGTCATCACAGTAAATGCCTGTGAGACTCCACAGACTTCTGACGTCACTAGAGGGGCCTGTTAGATGTGCCAATCTTACAGAAGTCCTAAACCATGGCAAAATCGTTTAGAGTAAGTCACAAAAAGGAAGACACACTTTAAAAGTAGACATTTAAATGACTGTTGGCTAAATGGTCACCCTCAATTGTGCCAAGCAAAATTTTGAATTACATCTAACAGAGCAGTGCAATCTTATGTGGAAGTAAATTCTCCATAGAAAGCAAATAAAATCCCAGTGACTAGGTGTGTATGTAGGGGAGAGCAGAGCTATCCCATGACACAAGTTCTGTGTTGTTTGATTCAAAACTCTGAACACAACAAATCTAAATTTAGCACTATGCAGTGTCCCCAAATGTGGGAGCACTGTCATGGCAGTTGGGTGTAGAGGTTCAGAGGTGTGAAGCTGGAGTTCTCCAATTCAAGAGAGAGGCAAGGCTGATGCTTCAAAATTATTATCAGGGCCCCCGACCTATCACAAAACCCTCAGCTGACATGCGCCATCTGAGTCGTCAGGTATAGTTAGGCATTGTTCATGGTCACCTTTTCAACTGGCTCTTTCACCGTGGCATGTAAGTATTTAAGTAAGATTTTAAAAGCAATCTTAAGCAAGCAAATGAAAACAAACACTCAAATACAATATGACTGAGCTCTCTGCTCTGGTTTCTCCCCACGGCCTCACCTCTGACCACGTGTGCACTTTCTGCTCCTACCTCCATGCTGGATATGGGCTCCTGCAGAAAACCTCTGGGAGCTGAGGCAGGTGTCCTGTCCCGGGCACACCTTCCTGCTGCCCAGGGTCCCTCCTTCCTGCTGCCCAGGGTCCCTCCTTCCTGCTGCCCAAGGTCCCTTCCACTACTGGGAGGCTACTGCTCTGTCTCTCTGACACCTGCTCTTTGCCCCTCTGTTTCACCACATTTTCCAAGGGAGATACCAATCGCATCAATGCTTTCAAGTCCACCTACATCAGCACTGACCTACACATTTCCTGGCTCGTTTCCATGTGGGCATCCACAGGCATTTCAAAGTCATTTCAAAGCCAACCCACACTCATCATCACTTTGCAAAAGGGATCTCTCTCCTCCAGGGGTGAGGGCCTGGTGAGTGACCACCGCTCACCGAGCAGCCCCGGCTGAGGCGTCGAAAGGATGGTGTGCATCTTTCTGTCACTCGGTCCCCAAAGCCACCCATTTGGTCACCGTGTTCATTCGCTCTCCTAACAAGCACTGAGATCTGCCTCTCTCTACACTCATTATGGCTACCATGTTGGTTTAGGGTTAGTCACTTATTATTTCTGCCTGCACCTTCACAATTGTCTTTGAGATGCTCTCCCAACTTCTGCTGTGTCCCTCTCTGGCTCCTCATTTGTACCGCATCAGTGACTGTTGCTGCTGCTAAGTCACTTCAGTCGTGTCCAGCTCTGGACGACCCCATAGACGGCAGCCCACCAGGCTCCCCCGTCCCTGGGATTCTCCAGGCAAGAACACTGGAGTGGGTTGCCATTTCCTTCTCCAATGCATGAAAGTGAAAAGTGAAAGTGAAGTGAAAGCGAAGTGAAAGCTCAGTCGTGTCCAACTCTTCGCGACACCATGGACTGCAGCCTACCAGGCTCCTCCATCCATGGGATTTTCCAGGCAAAAGTACTGGAGTGGGGTGCCATTGCCTTCTCCGGCATCAGTGACTACTGCAAAGCAAAATATGAATATGTAAGTTTCCTCCTTAATATTCTCCACTATCTATACACTCACTGTCTTTGGGGTAAGATGCAAAATATCCCGCATGGACTCAGCCCCCAGGACATCCTGCCCCGGTCCCCACACAATCCCATGGGCCCTACAATCCAGGTTTGCTGATGGGAGAAGATGATCTAAAACCAAGTGAAAAATATAATTTGGGAGTGGGAAGTGGGGCAGAACTCTACTTTTTATTAAAGTAAAGCTATTTGAGGTTTTTAGAACAAAACAAATTTCTCAGATTTATGTGCCAACCAATTTCTACCTCAAATAATTAAATCTAAGAGATCAACATTTACTTAAGCACAAGCAAGCACTAAAAGCTTATCACATTTTTCCTCTATGGAAAACTCTAATTTGTTTTATGACATTTCATGTATTTCTTAAAAGTTGTAACTCAAGATGAAAAAACAAAACATAAATAAGAAAGAAAGGACTGAGTACATTTAGCCAATGTGCTTCTCACAAGTAGGAAAAAGTCAACAGAGGATTTGTGCCACATTCTCTTAATTAACAAAAGAAAGATGTGTGAGAGAGAAACGATGTCATCTTGTTTTTACAGACATTCTTAATCTAAAGCCAAAACGTGCACTGGTGCTACCAAGACGGCAGCGTCTTATTCCACTCAAGGGCTCTGATATCTAGAAGGCAGGCTGATAGAGAAGCTTGCTCATATACACACTGCATCCCCATTTCCTGCTCATTCCAAGTTTTTCTTTCTCTTCTTTCCTTTCTTTCAGAATTTTTTTTTAAGTCCCCAGAGGGGCAATATTTCAGAATACATTAAAACAAAGGATCCAAAACCAAAATGAAAGAACTGATATCTTGGCATTCTCACTGAACTCATGACAGGTGGTTAAACTGCTATACACCTCAAAGGTATTCTGTTCTATTATTTTCTCTTGACTCCACAACTGAGTTTGTGAAATTCAACCACACAACCAGAAGAGTGTGCCTAATGTTCTTCCAACCGTTGTTCTAGACAATCCTGGTGATTGCAGAGTTTTCCTAACAAGCTGTATGTTGTATGAGCCTGTACTGCCAGGAGATATAGATAGTTACACTGTGAAGTGTTTTGTTGTGTGATAATAGCTCTAGTGTCTGAGGAATAACTTATTATGCAAGAGATTATTGCCCAAAAAATATTTTCTATTTTTTTCATCTCTAAGGCCTTTCTTTCTACCACAATATATACAGATATATCTAACTACCACCCAAGGGACTGTCCAGAGCAATTCCTTGTAGAAAGACCATCCCCAAAGATAGCCTTGGTCCTTCTATAATGACTGGATGTGGGATTCAGAGCCAGCAGGTTAAATAAACATGTTTATCTGGATTCTACTTTAAGAGATAGCAAAGGGAATGTATGGTCACTTTGTGTTCAAAACGGCTCTTCTAATTAACCTGTGATCTCAATGCCTATTTCAGCTACATCAACAAACGAAACAACTTAAAACTTGTGTGATAAACAAAACAAATTACCTGCAACTTCTCTCCCTTTTAAAGGCATATGAGCCCATTTGTAATTTTTAATACTATGGAATCTATTTGTTTTTAGGCCTACAGATTTTTTTCATACTTAAATGAGTTTTGTCAGGTGAAAATTAATTTACCAACAGTAACTAAAGGCCTGACATAAACACTGTGCTATATTAGCACATAGGCTTAGATAAAAATTTTTAAAAGTCTGTGTAGTTGGGTGTCTTAGCACAAACAAGAAAAGTTTGAGTAAAATATGCTACAGATAAAAATAACATTAGATATATACATTACAGAAAATACAAAACCAAATCAAAACTACAGTTAGAACTATTGAGAATTTTTTTTAATTCACTAATGAAACAGAAAATTAGGAGATATTTGTTCAGAAAGAATTTAACTTCTACTGAAAAAGAAATACTAGGAATAAAAAAATACATTTACATACAGTCCGACTATCATAATTAGGACAGAAAAACCTGAAAATACAATTATGCTTCTTGTTAGGGAACCCCTCAAAAGATGCCATGGAAACTTACCAGAAACATCTACTTCACGAGAAAGAATAGTACACCTCCAGAAAGTCCCACCTTGACACCTGCTAGGAGAATCTTCCTAACCAACATTCACGCTGCCAACGACCAGATTTGGCTCCACAAGCCAGCCATGTGCTGACATCTGCCTGTGACTCGCTGAACTGTGTGAAGGTGACGAGAAGGACGGGGCCTTCCGCCAGGACGGGCACTGCACACAGTACAGGAGACACATCTAGCTTCCAGAAGACACTGACCACAAGCCGAGGAGGGCCTTGGAGTCACTATCCCAAGAGAAGTCTGCAACATGACCGGACTTTGAGGCTTTCAGCCGGAGACATCTGTTTCCTCATTCCAGTCACCGGATGAGCAGTACTCTTACTTTAGAATAGAAGAGACCGAACCCAGGTCTCCCACATGGCAGGCGGATCCTTTACCAACTAAGCCACCAAGGAAGCCCAGGAAATATAAAGAGAAAACAGACTTGATACAAATGAAACAGTACTGACTGGTATGTTTTATTTATTTCTTTGTTTGTTTTTGGTGAGAATACTTAAGTTCTACTCTCTTAGCTAATTCCAAGTATTCAAAATACTTTATTGTCATCATGCAGTGCATTAGCTCTTCAGAACTTATTCATCTGATAACTGAAAGTTTATACGCTTTTACCCACCTTTCCCTACTTTGCTCACTCCCTAGCAACTACTTTTCTGCTATTTTTTGACTTTTTCTTTTTTTTTTTAAATTCCACACATTAAGTGATATCATGCAATATTAGTCTTTCTTTGTCTGGCTTATTCCACTGACAAAAATAGTTTTCAATTTGAATTTTGTTCTGATATAACTAGGTTTTTGGCATTGGTCAAATTGCTTCAACTAGAAATTATATCTATTATGAATACTAGGCATTTTCATTCAATTATTTTTATGTAATATCATTATTCTTTAAGAACTTCAATGTCACCCAAAAGAAACAAATGCTACCTCTGATTGTTCAGAAAAAGAAACGAGTGCTGTTCATTTTGGTACATATAATTCCCCTTCTCTCTCGGTACAAATGCTGTTCTGCTACAAAGACAAAAACCTATTTTTTCTCCTTGGTATTATTATTCGGGGCAAACCCAAGTTTGACCCATCCACTGCTTCTCCTGCTACTGCCTATGAACCTGCACAGGAAGCCAAAGGAGAACTGGAACCCTTGGGGACTCCCCCACAGGGAGGTGGCGATCCCTGCGGAGTAAATCCTCCAGCCAGGATGCTACGAAGGGCAGAACAATGATCCATCGTACGTGAGGCCTTAGCACCTTCTTACTTAGTGAAGCATAATACACATGAAATGTTAAAAGGCTTTTTTTGACAAAAATTTTCCAGGGCACACACACATATTTCAAATGGTTGTGACAGACACTAAATTCTACCTAGTCCAGTCACGTGTAAAAACTTGGCGAATTTGATCGTAAGAAACATTAAACAAAGTATTTAGATGAGTAATAAAAGAGATGTTAGGGGATATCACAGAAAGCACATTTCTTGTTGAGACTCCACTACTTGGGTCAAAGGTTACATCAAACATTCTTAGCCCACTCTCATCCAAAAGAAATGAAAACTCTTCTTGAGATCAAAACCTAATGTATTAATGATTCTATGGAATACATCAGCCGAGGGTAAGTAAGCCATCAAGTGAGGAAACGAATCAAAGTGTATGTCCAAGTTCAGCAAAGAAAGAGGGGTAAATTGTTAATATGAGGCAGGAATTATAAATTTTATTCCTCAGCTCTATCATATGTCATATTTCTAACTGAAGTTATAATTTCAAATAATAATAAAAATAGTGAATAAAATAAAACAGTAGAACAGTAAAAAGTTTTTTAAAGTGTGTAACACTGGAAGTATAAAGGCATACAGTTGAGGAAAAATCTGTCTTAGAAAACAGTGAATGTGTTCCAAGATCAATAACAGAGACATAGTAAGTAAATGATCAAACTGGTGGAGTCTGGCCTCAACTTGGTTTTCTTTAATTTACTCAATGACATTCAAAGTATAAGATTATTTTCAATATTTTTAATACTGCAGATAGTATTTTGTGTTACCTTTTATCACTTATCAGTGGTTTATGCATTTATGGTTAATATGCATTTACTGTATTTTCTCCATAAATCTTAAAAAATGGAAGCCAATGAGAAGGTAAGTTGCATGTAAAAAAAAGCCCAATTATGGCCAACACAGTGCGAGTCATCTAACCTCATGTGAAGCCAGCATCATCAGTGAAACAGAGTACAGCTCAATATTAATAAACTCCATGGGGAAATAAGGATTTACATTATTATTAGAAAGGGTACTTAGTATAACATATTGGAGTTTTTTCTATTTCTCTCATTAATATAGAAGTGACAGTTAATATATAACAAAAAACAAAAATACAGAAAAATGTTAGATTGTTTCCAAGTTAATGTAGAAAAAAATCTAAAGAATTTCCTGTATAAATAATATGGTAGAACAATGCTTTGAGTCTAAATTTACACTTCGAAATTTTAATGAATACTAATTAATGGTTCAAAAGTTTCGAAGCAATGATGGAATATACTGATTTGTAATGGATGAGAATTTTGGATATTTCAGACAGTAAAAGCTTAGGAAAAGGGTACATGTTTACATCTAAACAGAATGAGATGTCATTGCCTAAATTAATAATGCAAACTTGAAAAATAGCCCCGGGTTCAAAAGACCAATTATAAAATTCTTTTGTAAACAAATCTATATTCACATTTTTCATGAATAATTATAACTACTAGTATTTCTTCATTAATATTCAATTTATAAAATGAAAAAATATATTTTCTAATGAAATTTAAATAATACTTTCATTTCTAATGATGGCAACTTACCTGCAAATAAGCACTAATAATGACAATGATAGAAATACTCTACAGGAATAACTTTTACCTATTTATATTAAGCAGAAAAAAATCTAAATATCAAAAAGTATTTAAATATTTCAAGCAACAAATTATTATGAAAGACAAATATGACCATATCCTCTCAGGAAATATGTGATCATCTTATACATATTTTTAGTCTATAGAAATCACACATACTCCAATTTATTTACCTTGTGAAAGAAGATACTTTCTTTGTTGTTGTGAGGTAGACTTGATAAGCAGTTTTTTCTTCCTATGCTGTGTAGCTAAAAAAGTCTTTATGAAGTTAACCATATGCTCATTTAGAAATCTTATTTTCATCAGTGAGAAAACAAAAAGATCTGCTGAAAAGTCTACATTTCATTCACAGTCCCTAACTTTAAGAGTATTCATATATTTGGAAGTTTTTTTGTACTCCTGGTCAAGTTAACTGGTCTTTGCCTATTTAGTGAAAGTACATCTCATCATGTATACACAGAAGATAAAACTGTCATATGAACACAAACTGTTCAAATTATTTACTTTCAATAATATTCAATTTAAAAGGTTTAAATGAAGAAAAAAATCACCCTTTTATCAAGGACTTACAGCATTTTGAAGGAAATTTGATAGTGATCACTAGACATAAATGTCCTGAGTATTAATTCACAGGACAGTAATGACAGTCTTAGAACACACCAGCTCCTCTTCTCGACAGGCTCACAGAGGTGTGGGATGCATGGGGTCCAGTTGGCTTAAACCCACTGCTCAGTGGAAGTGATGCTGTTTCAAGGAGGTAACTCAAGTAGGGGGACAAGTAGTATGGCCTCAGCTTTGATAAAAGTATAATACGATTTTACACCAAGAAAGCCTACCATACTTAGCAATATGTTTCTGCATACAGAGACCCAACCAAAACACAGTACCAATCAGCAAAACAAAATCCACACCCCCATCTTGGTAGCAGTACTATCAACAGCCTGAAATCATACTTCTACGAATTCCCTCCGAAAAAATCATATACTAGGCACAAAGATTTAGGTTAAAGTACTTTTGGAGCAAAAACCTGAAAATTGCATAACTGTCTAAAAATTTAATAAAGTTATTATTGTTATCAATCTAACTTGAGGCCATGCAAGTATTAAAATTATATTGAAGGAAAGAGCGGTTTTCAGACCAGGTCATTTGAAAGTTTAAGGTATTTCAGCTATTACCTAATGATTGATTTTTTTTTTTAACTTGAAAAACTGTAAAAAAAAAAAATCCATCATGGCAAGTATTATAAATAAATTTGAACACACTAGCAACCTTCAAGGCACTGAGACTCTTGTATTACCTGACTGAATACTATCTTGAAATGGTCAGGTCAAGTAAAGCCTACAGCCACCTAAAGTCCCAATCTGATATAAGAGTGAAAACAAGGGCTCTGGATAAGCGACCTCAGTCTGTTCCACCCATACGTCAGCAGCGATTCTGTAAACTGGCACTCAAACCACGTGTCTTTCACAGACGAGTAAGAGGCTGAACGACCTCAGTGAGCGCTGAGCCTCGCGGAGCCCAAGTTCCCGACTACCCAGCCCTGCTGAGTGCTCCCTCCAAAGTCATAAACAGGACACGGAGGTTAATGCAACAGCAACTATAAGCAATAACTTCTCCCCCTGGAAAACTTTCTGCTTATCAAGAGTCTTCTACGATATTTGTCAGTGCTATAGTAAGTGACTACTATAGAGTGCAGCTCTGAAATCTGTAACTGGTAGATACCACTTTTATCTATTTTATATATGGGGTCTGTATAAGATCGTGTCTAAAGTAACAGTTCTGCAACTTAAAAATTATAGTTTGAAACCACAGTTATACAGGATAAATGAAATAAGGTGGTTATACAATTTAAGTGTGAAAATTAGAGTTGATCATGAAAGAAACAACTAAAAAAAGAAGACAGAGAGATTCAAAATTTAGGCATAAAGTGCAGACTGAAAGAATAAAATCCTAACAGCTAAAAGTGATAATCACTGACTCAATGGACATGAGTTTGTGCAAACTCTGGGAGATAGTGAAGGACAGGAAAGCCTGGCGTGCTGCAGTCCGTGGGGTTGCAAAGAGTGGGATACAACCTAGAGACTGAACAAGAGTTATAATTAAGGGAAACTTTATATAAATTTGTAATTGCTTCCATGTTTTGTAGGAAAGGCAACTACAACATAACCTCTTTAGTAAAACAAAACAGCATTTAACACAGCTTGCTTTTTAAAGAAGTCATATTATCAGTCTTAGGATTTCTACGCCTATCTCTAATTGGATCACCATTTTACCAAATTTCAAAGATACACCAGTTTAGTGTTAGGCAAAAAAACGGAACTGACAAAACGTTGAATGAATGAATATTCGATGAATGAAATATATCTGTAATATCTCTGTACTATTAGATGACCTTCGACATGAAACAATGCAATAATGAGGCTAATAATAGGGATTGTGGTAATATATTTACTGAATGCACAGGCTACATCTGCAGGAATAACAAAAATCTATGTTTTTACAAAGTCTACAGGTTAAGGTAGAGATTCTAATACGTCACAAAGGCAGGCTGCACTGAAGAATTTCCCTCAATGCTTCCACATCTCCAGGAACAATGGGTCCATGAGACCTTCAGCCCCAGTGTGGCTGATGGAGGCCCTAGGAAGATGGCCCTCGGCTGAATGCACACCCCGTGGTGTCTCACAGGCCATGGCGAGCTCAGAGCACCTCACAGGCTCCCCGCATAGTGAGATCCAGTCGCAACCGACATGCCCATTGCACCATCCCCCACGCCCTGTCTGCATGGAGCTTGTCACAGAGTAAAAGGGTCACCTCTAACTCACGCCTCTGCGCACCTGAGCCCTGCGGCCTTCGTGAAGTCACTCCAAGCTGGCAGACGACAGCCACTGGGGCCTCCGCGAGTGGAAGGAGCACTCATCACCACCAACACACTCTCAGCATGGGAACGCCACACTGTGCTGAACCACCAGCATCCTTGGGGAACACTCATGTGTCTGAAAGTTCTACATCTTCTAAGCCATGGCTGAAAGACTCTCTACTTTGGCAGGACTGAGCTTGCTCCTTCTCTATGCACTCCCCTGGCCTTTTTAAATAACACCAAACACTACAAATATTTACAAAACATTACAAGATGCCCATTATGCTACAATATCCTTAAAGGCAGAAAACATCTCTTACATTATCTTCACTGTCTAAATGAGTACCTCACTCACAGTAGCTGAGATGCCATGGGTGTTGAATAATTAATTGGATGGTTCCTCACTTTGAGCAAAGAAAGAAAATCACTGGAAAGTCAGGTGCACCAATGGATTATAAAACCAAAATGTTAAGATTACAAAAAATGTAAAGAGAACTTTACATTTTTAAAAAGAGTCACCAAAATTAGGTGGTGTAATAAACTCCCAACCTAATATGCGAATCATGTTTAAATGTTTGTAATTCATGCTAATCAAAAAAAACAAACAGAACAACTCGCTGATGGTGACTTTAGTAGGATTTCACCCACACGGTGCCCCGCTTGATCACACCCGCTTCACAGGGAGCCGTTACCTGTAGTCGCACCACGGGCACCTGTAGGGCTTCTCTCCCGTGTGCACCCGCTTGTGCCGTGTCAGGTGAGACTGGGTCGTGGAAGCAAAGTTACACTCATCACACTTGAAAGGTTTTTCTCCTGTAACAAATCAAGAAGGGTTGTACATTCCAATTACAAAAATTGGAAATGAAGAGCTTAATCTGTTATTAACAATTGAAAAGACATTTTTTCCACAAAATTTTAAGATCACACATATGTAGGATTTTTGAATATTTATTTGTAGAGTAAGAAAGAAGATACCATTAATTTTTACTTCTCTATTAAAACAGAAGCAAGATACAGATCATGTATTCAAACATAACTTACACAAACAGGAATCTAAATTGCCTAATCTAAACAGAAACACAAAGCAAAGCATTCATTCATATAAAAATATAAAAATCTGGTTTCACACTGGAATTTGGAATCCTTTCACACACCATGGTAGATTAGAGCCATCATAAAAGTTTCAGTGAGCTTAAAACCACAGAAAAATATGTAACAAAAATATACTTTGAATACACAGTGTAAAACTTAACTAAAATCTTGAAATTAAATACGAAGAAAAAATAAAACCAAGCTACAAATTGACACCAATTTAAAACCTTTTAGAAGTAACGAGAAATTACAATTCACTAAGTTGAGTAAAAGGTAAAGAGGCCTCAAAGAAACATTTGACATAATATTTAACAGCACCATAAACTTCGCCTTCCTTGTATAGACACACCAGTGTGTGTGTGCTAAGTCACTTAGGTGTGTCCAACTCTTCTGTGACCTCACGGACTGCAGCCCTCCAGGCTCCTCTGTCCATAGGATTTCTCAGACAAGAATACTGGAGTAGGTTGCCATTTCCTCCTCCAGGGGATCAACCCTGGGATCAAATCCTTGTCTCCTGGGTCTCCTGCATTGGCAGGTGGATTCTTTACCACTGAGCGGCCACAGAAGCCCTTAGACACACCGGATTCATCTGCAGGCAGAGTTCAGCCCCGGGGTGGTTCAAGGGCCTGCTCAGGACTCAAGCCTCTATGATTGATACCTTTTTCTCCGCACACACAAACTCAAAGAAGTCAGGTCTGATCAGTTTTTATAATTTCACTAGCTACACTGGCTGGTGAGTACCTGAGATGGGGTGATTTCATTTTCATTAGTGTAAATTTAAACTTAAAAACTGATACTGAATTCACTTGTTAAAAAAAATGTTTTAAGTCTGGAACAGCTTGGGAAAGAGAATCTACTTTTCAATATGTGAATTTTATCACAACTTAAACAAAGATAATGAATTTTAGATAACAAATTGGCCTTTGTCTTGAGATGTGCTAGAAGTGCAAAATACACACAGAATTTCAAACTCCTGGGGGGGGGGGGCGGTGGCACTGGGGAGATAAAACAGGTAAGAATACTATATTGACTTCATGTTGAAGTGGTAATGATTTGCATGTATTTGGTTGGATTATCTATTTATAAAATATAATTTCACCTACTGCTTTTCCCTGTATGACTACCAGGCAACTTAAAAGATGTGTGAAGCTCACATTACATACAAACTAGAGAAAACCTCACCACCTGTTCCCCAAAATCACAGTTGTGATATTCACAAATGCTCTTGTCAACTGACATTTTTCCTAAGAAACTTTACACATAGGATGAATTTTACATATGTTCAATACGCCACTTATTTCACATGTTTTCATTAATAGTTTTATAAGTATACTAGCATACAGAAAATAAGCAATAAAAGAGCTTGGTTTACAATTACTCTGCATCTATTTAGCCGCCAACAACTCTACATCTGCTTGAAAATCAGAATGTTTAGAAATATATCCTACATTCTCCTGTTTGTATGGCTCTGTTCATAGCTGCAGAATATTTAGTGAATGCATACACATTTCATCTGATGGTGTTTTATCTGTCACTGCAGCCCAGGGCAGTAGTTAGAAAAGACAAAAGGACTTCAATCCCAATTCAGGTTTCTTCACATTTCACTCCCTACCTGGTAACCCCTGAATAAGACCAGGAGGATAAGACACCAAACACAGAGACAACAGTGAGGATAAAAGTAGTTCAGGCACAGGCAGATACTTGGCAGGGTGGCCAATAACCTGTGCTTTCATCATTATTGGGTTTCTCCGATGGCTCAGACAGTAAAGAATCTGCCCGCAATGCAGGAGACCCAGGTTTAATCCCTCAGTTGGGAAGATCCTGTGGAGAAGGAAACGGCAACCCACTGCAGCAATCTTGCCTGGAGAACTCCGTGGACAGAAGAGCCTGGTGGGCTACAGTCCATGGGGTCACAAAGAGTCAGACACAATTGAGTGACTAACACTACACTTCTAGGTCTGTCATAGCTTTCTTTCTAAGGAGCAAACATCTTTTAATTTCAAGGCTGCAGTCACTGTCTGCAGTGATTTTGGAGCACAAGAAAATAAAGTCTGTCACTGTTTCCACTTTTTTCCCATCTATTTGCCAAGAAGTGATGGGACCGGATGCCATGATACTCGTTTTCTGAAAGTTGAGTTTTAAGCTGACTTTTTCACTCTCCTTTTTCACTTTCATCAAGAGGCTCTTCAGTTTCTCTTCACTTTTAACCATTAGGGTGGTGTCATATGCATATCTGAGGTTGTGGATATTTTTCCTGGCAATCTTGATTCCAGCTTGTGATGTTTCCAGCCCAGTATTTTGCATGATGTACTTTGCATATAAGTTACATAAGCAGAGTGACAACGTACAGCCTTGTTATACTCCCTTCGCAACTTTGAAATACTCCCTTGTTCTGTGTCCAGTTCTAACAGTTGCTTCTTGATCTGCATACAGATTTCTCAGGAGATAGGTAAGGTGGTCTGGTATTTCCATCTCTTTAAGAATTTCCCACAATTTGTTGAGATCCACACAGTCAAACTTTTGCATAGTTAATGAAGCAGAAGTAGATGTTTTTCTTAACTGTAATAATTTGAAGTTCATATGAAACTGACATTGTACTACAATAAACTATAAATTGTCTCTTTATATTTAACTTGAAAACACAACAGATTAAACTGTGTATTAGAAACCTTGAATAATCTATAAGCTGACAGAGAAAAAACGTAATGATCTCAAAATAAACTACATAAAATACCAAGCTTCAGCCACTAAAGAAATGAAGACTTGAGTATGTCTGGGCTCTTGACAGAAGAACTCTGTGTCCATTTACACAGATGACAGTTTATTCAAAGTATACATAACAGTTAATCTGTAACTCACTGATTCTATTACATGTTCAATACTATTATTGGAATATGCCCATCAGTATCTTTTTTTATCCAGAAATAATCATTTCTTCTGGAAATTTCAGGTAATTTCTTCAAGAAAATATACTTCAGAAATACAGAAGTTTGTTAGTCTCAATATACAGCTAAATAAAGAAGTAAATCAAACTCAACTTTGAAAGAAAATCATACAAATTTTAAATAAGAATTTCCATTTGGTAATATCTGTGAATTGCATGAAAAGAGACAGGCGCACTGATTAACGAAAAGTTTCTGATGGACTCGTCAAACTGATTCGGTGCACTGGGAACCGTCCCTCTGAATTCTCTGTCATTCTAAAGCCAGAAGGATCAATAAACCCATGTGTGAGATATTAACTACTTGAGTGATGCTGCCTGTGAGTCCACAGGGCTCCCTGCACACGTCCTGCTGGTGGAACTTCCTTTCCGCTTGGTTCCCTAACCTAAGAGTTCATGGTAGTTTAGACAGTGTCGTGCTTCCTGCTTCCCTGGACAAGCAGTAATCCTGGGCAGAGTAACCACCAAGGAACAGTCTGCATCTGAGGCTCCGGGGGCAGAGAGTAAAGGAAGCCGGGCAGGGACAGAGGCACCGGAGCAGCTGCGGACGGACAGCAGTGCCCCTTGTGAGCCACCCATCTGTCAGACAGGCCGGCCCTTCCCCTGGAAGTTTGCCCCACATTCCTGTGGGCGGGCTGGTGGTTATTAAGCCGGCCAAGACTCTTCAACTACACGTGAGGATCTGCTCCTGTGCCCTTGAATCAAGGGCCTCTGACAGGTGATAAAAGTAAATCTCGGAATGGAAGATGTTTTGTGTCAGCCCCCTGGACAGCCTGTATTGCAGTGGGGAGTTATTTACGCCATTTGGAATGCTTTTGATACCCACCCCTTTCCAAGCTGATTGTAATTTGGGTGGGTACTCTGTGGTAAAAAGGTAAACCATATCAACGAGGACTACATCAGAAAAATACAGATTTCAAATGAACCAAACAAATCTGGCCTTGGAAAAAAAAAAACTTGTGTGTTGCTTACATATTATAAATCCAGTGTAAAAGCTGAGGGCCTAGACTGAGTTGTAGTAAGCTGTCTGGCTGAAGCAAAGAGTCTTAAGAACTGACTTTGGTATTAAAGAATCATGTTTGATTTGTGCCACAGAGGCAGATAAATGCCAAAAAGACAGATGCCTCTGTCTGCGAGACATTGTCCTATATGGTATAAAGTTAATAGCAAAGTAATAAGGAGCCTCTGGACCTGACATAAAATATAAAGTTGTGCCTGCTCAATGCAGGTTCATGATCGATCACCTGTAAATGCCTGTGATCACAGCCTCACCAGCCCCCCTGTGGGGGAAGAGGCGGCACGGCCAGGCTGGTCATGGGCGCACAGGGGGTCTATGACCCCCAGGGCCACACCAGGGCGAGACCATCAGCACGGAAACAGCTCAGGCATCAAAAAATTCAAAACATTAAGAATCAGAAAACCCCACATGAACACACTCTACCATAAACACTCTCGACTTCTCCCAAATAGTAGCCAAGGGTGATTGCCATCCATTGGGCTCTTCCGCCATCTCTTACACTGAATCTCTAAATCAGCGGGTTCAAAAAAATGTGATCATACCTCACAACTGTAAACTTAAAACAGAGTTTTCTGTTTACAAAGGTTGAGTTTTAAACATTATGTTAACATTGGACATTTTTCAATTCAATAATAACCCTTATCCCATATAGAAATTTGAAACATATAAACTTACTATCTAAAAGGAATGGCTGGCATTAATTTTCATTGATCTTACAGATACCATAATGAGTATTAAAGCACCTTGTAGCTAACTGTTATATATAACATATCAAGAATCAAAATGCACCATAAACTAAGTATTTCATGTATCTTAATTTTATGCCATTTTGAGTATAACTACCAAACTCCACCATTCTCACAGTACCCAGTAAAAATCTAATGCTGTTAGAAATTCTATTACCATGTGATTTATCATCTAAACTAGAACACTTGTGAGAGTAAACAGTGGTTCGACTAACAGTTATGAGGGACATCACCGAAACCCAGCACTGTCCCAGGCACATGTGATTCAGAAGTCACTTATAAGACGAATTACAGCATGCCAGTAGGTGATCAACTTGAATAAATGTTTAAAACTCTTCATCCTTATGTGTTCTTAACCAAAAGCATTTAGTTTATTTTGTCAAATCACTGCAAATTATCATGGAGGAAAAAAAAAAATGATTCTCTTCAATGTCCTTATCTATTTAAGTTAATTCTTCACTGCTTTCCGTTCTTAATCGCAAAAATACCTGAAAAAGGACAGACCTACAACCACATGTGCTTGTTCCAACTGGCAGAGGGATTGCTGGCTACAAGGTCAGGTAGTTAGGGAGGCCGAGACACAGGTGGGAAGGCAGGGCTCTAGGTGAGCAGGTGAGAAGCGCCTAAGAGGTGGGGTGAGCAGGAACACAGACAGGAGAGACTGACCGAGAGGAAGCAAGTGTGAGAGGAAGGCGGATGCCCCGGCTTCACACACCACCCAAGGCAGGGTCCTGACCACTGAGAAGCATCTGGGGTACCCTGAGACACTCTCTTCCCTCCTGTTTAACCTGAATTGACAGAGGACACCTGATCCCCCAAACATGCAGTAGGCCTACTTCATAGATATATAAAGGCAGATGAATTAAAATCTTATTCAAGCAGAATTTTCAGTAGACGCTCAAGTACACAGATTTACAAAAATCGGGAACACAGGCCATGGAGGGCCGGGAACGAATGCTGGGCCCGCAGGACCAGCTGCCTCCTGCCCCGCCGGCCACGGGGCGGGGTGGCCACACTGACCTGTGTGCTGCCTGCGATGCTTGGTGAGGGCGTGCCGGGTCCCACCCGCAAAGCCACAGAGGTCACACAGGAACGACTTCTCGCCTGTTGCAACAATAAACAGATGAGGGACTGCGGAGGTCACAGATCATTAAAACATATCTATCAAGGCTTTCAGGGTTACTAATTCCTCCAATCAAATGTTTCCATGTAAATATGTCAAATGGGAATGAAATTACCACTGCGGTTTATTGACTGTGATAAAATCTGAAAAGCACCACTGAACATAATTACATACTTGTCAGACCCATAAAAATTAGCTTTATTATCAATGGAATGGTTTTGTACAACTTCATTTCTGGTAGATGTCTTCCAGATGGGGCTGCTTTATGCACTTGAACAGTTTTTATGCATATCCTGATTTTTTACAATTCCCATACATCTGGCCTTTCTGGGCTGACTAAAGATTGCTTGGAATGGTTAATATACAGTATACATGATTCCGCTTAAATAAAACATATTGAATTTTCTAACAACTGAAGGAGAGTGAATTGGTTTTACCTGATCCTGAGTCTTCTTTAATAACTTCCTACTTAAAAATATGAATTAAATGGTTTCTCCGAATATACTGAAGATCCCAAGGAACAGTAAAATCTACATTACTCAACAGCAATGGCAGTTCAGTGCTGTTTATGTTTCTCGAACTTTTGTGGCATTAAAAAAAAAAGGAAGTCTGGGGATTGCTAAAGAAATTTTATAAAAACTCCTATCATTATCATTATAATTTTATAAAAACTCCTATCATTATAACTCTTGATTGGAAAACTATTCAACAATTAGAGACACATTTGGTGGACTTAATATTAGTTAAAAATGTATACAAGCTCATTTTTTAAACCTTTTTACACAAGCTAACATTCTGCCCTGCAGTTTATAAAT
>CM044309.1:77517500-77575000 GCA_024291935.2 Okapia johnstoni
CTTCCTGGAACTACACAATTCTGAGCCTCAAGTGTTGGAAAATATCTGCCTCTGTGCAGCAAGTATGGACGATGTCCATCCAAAGGATCCTCTCTCTTGGGGGCCTTCGGCAGCCCACCTGAATGTGTGTCCTGGACAGAGCCTGAGTGAAAATGTGCAGTTCTGCCCTGCCCCACACACGCTGGAGGGAAAGGTGTCAGTGTACTGCACGTACTTTAGAAAGGGCCGAACACCCACTCCACCACAAACACGGATCTAGACGGTACTAGACAGTAGAAACAGAGGGAAAAGAGTCAGGCCTGTTTCTCAAGAAAATCACAGGCTTCTAAGTGAGAAAAGTCCTTCCCAAAGATGACCTCAGTGCCAGGAAGAAAATGGAAAAGGTGTCATAAATTTAAAAGCAGCAGCAATTAATGGGGCAGGGCAGATTAAAGAAGGCCTCCCAGAGGTGATGTTGAATTTAGATGTCAGAAGACAAGTGGAGAGTGGAGATGCAGAGCATCAGGGGAGACCACGTGGGGGGCCGTTGGGGGAGTCACAGGGCCCCGGCTACTGTGGCTCGAACAGCTGCTGCCCCTCAACTGGGGACAGTCACCCAGGTGCCACGAAACCCTGGGACCTACATTAGGCTGCATTAAATGGTATAAACACTTCTCCATCTGAAACTTCTTGTTTAACTGAATTGACAATATATTAAAAAGAGGTCTGCTTTGCATAAAACTTGCTCGGCATCGCCTCTGTTGTGAAGGGAGTTACAGAGTAGGTCAGTTGAAGAACAGTGAGAGACAATCGTGTAAAGAGTATAGCCTAAAGGGCCAGACGAGATAAGCACACACGTGGATGATGGTGTTTGGTTCACCCTATATCCCATGGCCCATATAAGTGCCTGGTAGCCAGAGCTGTTCCATAAATGATTCTGGACAAGTGGGATGAAGGGAGCTGGTGATGAAGCGCCTCCTCCTTACCCAATCTCACCAGACAGAGTTGGGATGCGGGATCCATACCCAAAAGCAACAGCATCATTCAGGCCTCATCCTCAAACTACTTGTGATTTTTGAAATACAGTAAGAAATGTCACTAGTATATTTTTATGTGATTTTCTAATCTCTGCAAATCAGAATAATTTGGAATATAATTGCTTTAGTGATGCATTTAAGAGCTGTAATGTCCTTTGCCTTTCTCCTAGAAAGCCCAGTCTGGGTCTACACAGTTGAGAAATTCATGCTCAAGTAGAGGCATGTTTAAAAAAAACAAAACTTTCCATATTAATACATAAACAATCTTAAATATCCATCAGCTGGGAAGTAGAAAAATAATGAGTTTCATCATAAAATGGAATATCATGGTGAAGTTAAAATGAATCAACGAGGTACATTTATCAGCATACAATCTCAAAAATGTAACTGCATTGAAACAAAACAAGTGTAGAAATATTAAATATTAACAAATGAAATCCACATGCAAAAACATGCATGACATCATAATTTGTCAATACTGCTTGTTTATGAGAAGAAGGGCAAAGGGCATCATCTGGGGCTAGAGAGCCAACTACAGTTGTACAATCGTGTTTGTGAAAGGAATACAAAGTAAACATGCCCATATGTTAACATCTTCCAAAGTGCTTTCACTGTTTGTGAAAATTTACACAATTCAATGTGGATAATTAAATTAAGCAATTCAGTATTTCTTATGTTTTCTACATGACGGATCAAGTTAATAAGTCATACTGATTCACCTCTACAAAACAACACAGCAATGAGCAAGATCTGCTACAAATGAAACTTTAGTAAAACAATAAGCTAAGTTTTATTACAATATTAAATAATTATTCAGTTATGATCTTTCAAAACTCTGGAACAAAGGTGTTGACTGATTCAAAATGATGACTGTAATGGAAAACTGACATCGCAAAACCTTAACTGACAGGCATTGCTGGTCTTTGTGAATAAACACTAAACACAGAACTGAAAACCATGTAAGGTTTGTATGATTCCTAGAAAAATAGTCCAATATACAAATGAATCTGTTTCAAAAATTTCTAAGTTACTCAAATACTACCAATATGCAGGTGGCTTCTTTGGGCTAACAGCCACCATTTAAAATGATTATAATTTAATAATTATGTCATAAATACACTAAGAGATGAAACAAAAATAGAATATGATGGGTTTTTGCCCAGTAGTTACCATACAGATTTCTGCTGAGCTGCAAGTAAAACTGAAAAACACTTATTTTCTTGAACAAAGCAGCACATAAAAAGACATAGAAAGACAATCACTAAAGAACAACTTCAACGCTCAATTAATTCCCATGAGTGTCTTATGTTGGAAAGGTAGCCAAAAGGTAACAAAGCAGAATGAAGCAGTTCAAAAATTCTGCCACTGTAACAAATGCAATAACACACCTGTACACCCAGGAACGGTGAGGTGCCTATATCGGTTTTTGCCTAGAAAACATTTGATTTAAACTATTTATTTATTCAAAACAGGCACTAAATCCACATTAATTACCCCAACATTACTCCAATGTAATCCTGTTTATCTTATTTCTATGAAGTTTCAAAGTACTATATATACACATATATATACACATATGTTTAAACAAAATATGTAACTTTAAACTACATGGAAAGTAAGAATGTTTGTTTTCTCTAAGTTGAAAATTGAAAAGTACACTGACAGCTAAGTTATTACTAGGAAGACACTCAGCGTTCCCCTGCCCTTTCCTTCCAAATACGTGTGTGTGTGTGTGTGTGTGCGCGCGCGTGTGTGCAGGTTATGTCTGTGTGACTGTGTGTGCGTCCTAGGACCAAAAAAAAACTTTGACTCAATGAACGAAGTTGTATCCTGAAATCAAAACTATACAATGCAACTATCCAGATCATTTAAATTAGGCTAGACTCTCGAGAGTGACCTGTTTCTGATTATATATAAAACGTGATCATGATTTAGATCAAGAAGCCATAAAGACCTAAGATTAGAAAGGTTCCATTGACTGAATTCAACTCTTCAGGCTCAAGTGTGCCTTACAGAGAAAAGCTGGAGACTTGCCGTGAGGGCTTTTATACGGCACACACGGGAGCCTGCCACTTAAGGCAAGAGTCCTGAGTGCATTTTTACCCTGAACAGGTGATAATTAGCCTGATTAACAGGCAAGATCGTTGTTAACTAGTTGGAAAAGAAATTTAACCTTGTTCTTGCCGAAGTCTGTCATTTTAAAACATCTTAAGGTATCCTTCAGATTCTAAAAGCTGTGAAACATGTTTTTCTGGCCCTTTTGGTTCTTTCCAAAGGTTGAAAAGCTTTAAAAAGAACTGAAAAGGGCCAGAAAACATATTACTGTAAGTCAAAATTACTTCTGGGAGGAGCCTTTGGTAGAATATTAATCCCAGGTTGCCTTTGTCTACTATGAACCCAGAGAATGACTCATTGCAAAGAAAAACATTCAAAGATTACAAAGGCCATGCCCTCAAGACTGAACACATCCTTCAAAATCTCATTCCCATGAAGTTTTTCTTTGTCAGAGAGACCATCAACTCTGGCTTACCCTAAACCATCCTATTAAATTTGGCTGGAACTGTCCCCGTTTCACTGCCTGTGTCCAATCCTCCCCAGCACAACAGGGGTCAGGAAAGTCTCCTTGTAAGAGACAGTCAATATTTTCTACGTGGGGCTTCCCAGGCAGTGTGGTAGTAAAGAATCCACCTGCCAATGCAGGAGATGCAGTTTCCATCCCTGGGTCGGGAAGGTCCCCTAGAAGGAAATGGCAACCCACTCCAGGATTCTTGCCTGGGGAATCCCATGGACAGAGGAGCCTGGAGGGCTACAGTCCATGGGGTCACAAGAGTCAGAATGACTGAGCGACTAAACAACATTTTCTACTTGGAGGGCCATCAGGTCTTTGATGCAACATCTCAACTCAGCCTTTGCAGCCCAGGAGTAGCCATGGACAGTACATAAACAAAGGAGCGTGGCTGTGTTCAATAAAACTTTATTCACGAAAACTGGTGGGGGGCCTGATCTGGCCTGCAGACCATCAGCGGCCAGTCCCTGGCTGAGATGGGGGTCTCATCCTCCCGCTCATTCCCCTCACCGCCCCCCCCCCCACCAACGCAAAGCACCCTGATCTGTCCAGGGTAGAAGGATCGGAATCAAGCCTGCTGGCGAATAAAGGTCCACTAAGCCCCTTCTCAGGGTTTGAGAAGTGGTTTAGTCCTAAAATAGTCTGTGTTCCCCGCAGGGCTTTCAAACGCCAACACGAGGAGCACAGGTGGAAGGAATTACACTGCATGTGAGACCCATTCAGGGCAGGCCGCCCCGTGCTCTTCAAACCACCCCTTTCAAGTGTGTCGCGGAGCTGGAGGGCCTGCAAAGTTGAAACAATTTTAACTAACCATAGAAGTCAAGTCCTAGAGAACAAGACATATATTAAATTGCCACAATCCTCCAGTCTGGACTAAATGAAATTTTATCGCTTCAGGTTACGTAAGAAAACACTTGATTTACCCAAGGAAGGTTAAAATAGGAGTTATAAATAAAGGACGAATATTACTGTTTAAAGACCAAGTAAAAAGAATTTCTTTTAAATTAGTGCTCTTGCTGATATAAATAATTTGAGCTAAAATGACAAAATGCATTTCATTCTCCATTTATACCTTCATCCCAAACATCTCGACTAATGTTTTGGTCTTTACACATTTATAACACAAGCCCAACAATCTGCAAATTGTAATAGTTCAGCTACTTCTGTTCCAATTGATCAATAAAAATGAAGTATGTGTTGGAACCTACTGTGTGTCCAGCAGTGATTCATGCTATGTGCAGACCTTTAAACGAATGAAAGATACATACACCTCCCCAAAGGAAGCCTACAACTCAATGGTCAATGCTCATGTCCCCGAAACACAAGTGCACCCCAGTGTGTGGGACTTTGGAAAAAGCTTTTTAAAAAGATGCTTAGAAAAGCATGGGTGAGTATAGATTGAAACAGATGAAAGGCTTCATGGTTGACGCAGGGCTTCAGGTGAACGTGAAAGACAGAGTGGACTTCAGTAAGAGAGGTGGCCAGCAGTGAGAAGCCTGGAGGAGGGACAGGCCGAGGTGGGTAAGGAGGAGTATGCGAACCCTGAGGCACTCGTGGTGCTGGGAGGGGGTGGGGAGCAGGCTGAGCAGAAGCGGGAAATAAAGTTGCATCCTTTGAGCTGAGGCAGATTTAAATGGCCCTGATAACAAGATGGAGACATTTGACTTGGAGACGACAAAAGGAAACACCGGTCTATTCTTTATTTTTCTCCACTCCACCTCCCCCATCCTCTGTCTTCCATTACTTGCTTTTCAAGATTATTCAATTACATTAAATATTTCTAAGGAGCTAAATGTGGCTTTATCCTCCACGAGCACAAGCCACAAATATGTACATGTCTGGGAAAAAACCTACCATAACAATGTGCACATCTGAGATTTATGATAAACCCATTTGCACACAATCATATAAACAGCACAGCATCGCTAACAGCAACAGCTATGTTTCAGGTTGTATACCTATGGATGCTATAAAAACGTTACTTCAGAGCTAAGAACCTCGGACAGTACCAGTTGCATGTCAATAGGAAAAGGTTTTACCAAGTTTTCTGATGCTACTGTTGCCAGTTACAGTACTAAATATTTTAGAATGAATTGGTTGGTAAATATAAATAAGGTATATTTTTACTAACAAGAACAAACAGGTTTATAGAAGGGAGAAAAGCATAGATTTTAAAACTCAACTACAAAATCCACTAAAGTTATTTTCTTTTAATTTTTAATACATTAATATTAAATGTAACTGGTATATTAATGGAAGCTGAGTATGAATAAAAACTTCTGTCCTAATTCAGACAACTTGTCACAGTCCTACTCACCAAGAAACAATGATTTGTAAGGAATTTATAAAAGTCATAATACGGTCTTTATATTGTGGTATTGGGACTTTCAAGGTGGCATTAGTGGTAATGAACCTGTCTGCCAATGAAAGAGACATAGGGGACGTAGGTTCAGTCCCTGAGTGGGGAAGATCCCCTGGAGGAGGGCACGGCAACCCACTCCAGTATTCTTGCCTAGAGATTCCCATGAACAGAGGGGCCTAGCAGACTACAGTCCACAGGGTTTCACAGAGTAGGACACGATTGAAGTAACTTAGCATGTATGCACAGTGGTGTTATTATGCAAAAAAAAAAAAAAAATGTTTCATTAACATTATAATATGAAATTTTGCTAGGACAAATATACATTGTAGAAAAACATCAGACATCTGTATAGAATAGATGATTCCAATCCCCTCTTACTAATAAAGCTGACACTCTCACATGAAGAGAACTGCTCAGTTTCTGCCATGCTATGGACTCAGAAATAATATTTGGGTCAGATATTCATGCTGCTAGGGAAGGAGAAGTTAATAAGTGTCTGGCCTTGGGCAGCCTCTTGGAGCCTCAGGAGGACCATGTAATTTTTATTCCTGGTGTGTATTCACGTCAATATTTCTAAAAATACTGAGCATGAGACATCTCTTCATTTCATATCACAGTGTAGATCACTGGTGTTCTCTAAATAGTGAATTATGAGAATTACCTATTATTTCCCAACTGTTTAAGACAGCGATAATAAGAAAGCCACGGTTTCCTACTTGGATTCCTTACGGCCATCCCTGCCAGCTCCAACTCACTCAGGAAGAACTATCAGGGTAGCAGTTTTCTTAACAGAATTAATAAGCCAAAGACAACAAGGCTGGTCAAAAGCAGTGCTTGGGTAATACTCCAAATGGAGGAGATTTAAATCTGTTAATATGACAGCCCTGTTAGAACCAGCAACTGACACCAGCATATACAGTTCTCTGCATATTAACACAAGGGACAACAGACCGTCATTATTTACTCAGAATGTGACTTCATACAGGACTCAAGTGCACAGTAGATTAAATGGAAGTGAGCAAGATAATATTTCTTTCTGCCAAACAAGTTTAAATTCACCTTTGATATATGTATAAAAAAATTATGTATTTTTTCTAAAAAGCATAGCACTGGACCACATGTTCCATAGAGCCACCTTACGTACAAGCAAATATGCTATGTTTGCACTCTATCCTGTAGGTCCTCATGTGTCTACTTTGGAAACAGAATTTCTAGACATTTGAATATACTCGCCACATTTAGAAAGGGCTGTCCACCCTGACGGTGACCATGTGATTTGTTGAAGCAGGAAAGGCAGCCTCTCCAAACTTAGGTATTTCATTGTCCTGGCCTTTGTCATCATCTCGGCCTTCCAGGGTGTCAGCATGATCTAGGGAACCATTTGAGCTCAAGGTAAGATTAGCTGGAAGGGCTGAGATGTATTGCCCAGTAATCTCAGAGTTCAGTAGGAAATTGACCCTTTTGGAGACCTCGGTCCGAAGAGCAGCAGTTACAGTACACTTCGAGGGTAACTATCTGGGAGCCTTTGTGCACTGAAGCATCACCAGGACAAGATGCACGTTCAGAAGATGAATTCAATGTGGGCACCGTAGAGTCTGACAGGGATCACACCTGCCTTTAAATCACAATATTCTGACATTCAGATACATAAAAATATCGTATTGCAAGGAATTTTCCCTGCTCCTTTCTAAATCATAAGTCCAAGGGAAGATGCTAAAATTGGATTAACATAAAAAACAAATTCTTAAAGGGTCTTCAAGTGACTGTGATTCAACTAAGAGTAAGTAAACACTAGCCGTCTCTCTGCCGTTTCTTACACACATCCACCATGCAATGGGCATGACGTAGCCTGCGATGAAACAGGAGTAAAACTACAGAAAACATACATATATGAGGTTTATCTGGGTGGGAACAACCTCCTAAATGTAGGGCAAAGCAATGAATTTAGCTTCCTTTCAGTATTAAAGAGTACTATTTACTTAAAAAGTTGGATGTGTACAGCTATAGAATTCTTTTTACAAAATAGATTTGTGGACTTTAGCTCCTTCTCATATATTCTAAAGTATTTTGAAAAGATAAACTCAGATAGGCATCTATAAACACTGCATATAGATCATTTATACTAATTTTTCAAATCTTCAACACCTTAAACAAAAGACTATACAGAATAGCATTATCATTTATTACGTACCTTCCAGCATTCAAAATATTAAACTAAATTTCTTTCTAATATAATTAAGTGCATAAGCAAAAACAACTGGAAGGATGTAGGTGATAAAACATATTTATACTCGGCATAACTATGGTGTTAGGGCAGCTAAAATACAGAATCAACTGGAGCTATCAAAATGAGGTTAACAGCAAAAAAGACTTCAATTATGGGCTGGGAAGGAATAAAAATGAAAGTCAAAGAGGTTGCTTAGACTTTATGATATAAAGAAAACAAAACTGCTCAACTCTACATGGCTCTACTCTCTTTTTATTAAAGATTTTCAGACTGAAATACATGAACATGAATTAAAGTCCAAGAGATTACTTCACGTAAGGCAGTTAGCAAGCAGACTTTTGCCCAAGGGGAAGCACCCATGAAGGTGCCCTGAGGGTCAGACCTTGCCTGTGTCCAGCAGCGCCAGCTTCCCCAGCAGAGTCTCGGGGACACAGCACTTGGGCACAGGCACCCAGAGAGGGTGCCCAGCAGGTGCGGACCGCGGGCGCCCTGTTCTGTAACTTAGCCACGTCCTGCCCAGCCTGGCACACTGGTGTCTTCAATACAAGTCAGACTGTAGCCCAAGAGCGAGATCTGACCTAGCCATGGCAGCCTGAGGCACACCAGCGGCTGACAGCCAGTGCCCCTTGACTTGAGAACGTAAATTTCAGCAGTCACTTCAGCTGGTTCCTCCTCACCTCCTGAAGCCTGGTGACCCACCCCCACACCTTTGGTGGTCTGTACTCTGAGGACATCCATTTATATCTACAGTCTGGTTGGTACTCCGCTGCCCACTCAACAGTTCCCCCTGGGTGGCTAACAGGCTTCTCAAATGTAACACATCTACGCCTGGTCCCCAGTCTCCCCTGATGGACCTGTTCTGACGGTGGTTTTGCCCATTAAGTTAATGATGTGAATTCACTCTTCCCACCGTTCAGGCCAAAACCGCGGCATGACCCACGACTCTATCTCATCCAGTCCACCAGTAAGTCCTATGTGGGCTGCGCTTCTCAGATAGATTGAGAGTCCGGACACTTCCATCTGCCTGCTGAAACCACCGGGGTCCAACCCGCCACCCCCCAGTGTCCAACACAGCGCCGGCCTCTGCCACCACCACCCCATCCTGCCACGCAGGCTGTTCTCTGCACACCACACAGCAGACAGCGGCTTCGCTAAAGCCTGAGTCAGACACGCCAGGCCTCTGTTAAATACCCTCCAATCTCTCGCAGAAGGAAAAAGCCAAGTCCTCGCAGGGTCCTCCAGAGCCTGGCGTGGCCTGAGCTGCCATCACCTCTCCCCGACTCTGCGCCATGGTGAGCACCTCCCAGCACAGGGGCCTCTTGGCAGCCCTCAGCGACACCCCCACAATCCTCTTCAGGATATTTGAGGATTTTCCCTGGCTCAAAAGACTCATGGGGCTGGGTCTCCTCTGCTCAGTCAGGCCTAGATCACCTGTCACCTTCTCTCTGAGGCTCCCCGTCATCTCCTATAGAAAACCACCCCCCCTTCCCAGCTTCCCAGGTGGCGCTAGTGGTAAAGAACCCTCCTGCCAAAGCAGGAGACTTAAGAGATGCAGGTTCCATCCGTGGGTCAGGAAGATCCCCTGGAGGAGGGCATGACAACCCACTCTAGTATTCTTGTCTCGAGAATCTCATGGACAAGGAGCCTAGAGGGCTACAGTCCATGGGGTCAAAAAGAGTCGGACATGACTGAGCGACTAACACTTTCACACTTTTCAGGGCCCAATACAGGGCTTACCACAGAGTAGTTACCTAGTGGATAAGTGCTCAAATAATAAATTAATTAAATATTGTAAAGGAACAAAATTTATAAAACTTTATTTTAATATGCAACGTATCAAAAAATACACACACACACACACACACACACACGTATGAACAAACAGAAACCATAGGGACAGAGTCACTGTGAATAGCAGTAATCCTGGGCGGGAGGTGGGACTTGGCTGAGGAAGCCCAGAGGAAGAGGAAAAGCATCAATCAGGGAAAAGGGAGCTTCTACTCAGCACCTGACATATTACTGTACTGCAAATATCTACCAACACACATTCCATTGTAAAAATATATATGGATAAGCAAACACAATTTTAGGAGGATAATTCAATACAAGAAGGTTAGCTAAAAGAAATTTTTAAGTTAAACTTAAAAGAATCACTGATTTTATCCACCCCTAGCTTTTCTATGCCATACTTACATACAGTGTTACACAGCTGAAAAAATCAGAGTGCTGCAGAGAGAAACAGGTGAAATATTTACTGAGGCAGTATAAAATCAGATCTCTAAAGAGAAAGACATTTTTCTTCTCCATTTTTGTAATCAAAAACCTCACTATATTTGTATTCAGATAACTCAGACATCAGTGCTAACTGATTTTATAACCCTATACCATGAATGCCATAGAGCTGACAGCTAATCACAGATACTCTTCACTGCAATTAAAGAATCTTCTGTTTGTCACGAGTAACCACATAATCACAGTTTTGGAAGAGATGGTTCTATAGGTATTCAATAATGAAGATATTATCACATTTTTGAGACTGTCAAGTCAGTTCTCACTAAAGACCTGTGCTAATTCTTTGATTTACTCTCTGTTACACAAGAGCCCTGATCCTGTTGTGGTTTATTTGCCACTCAAAAGTCAACTCCGTACCACCTCACCTGTGTGGACTTTTGAATTGTTTACCACTTCCATTTACCTTCATTCCATAAAATTCCAAACGATTCAGGGACATTAGATTTTCAGCTTCTTGATCTCTTTCACAGTGATAGCAGCAAGAAATGATGTATTAAGAAACATTTATAAAATTCAATAATCTTATAGAACTAAATTTTACTGAAGGCTCAAAATACAGCAAGAAGTACAAAGTAAGTGACATTCCCAATGACATGTTTAAAACTGCAAACAAAGCTGCCTGCAGGAAACCACATTGCTGCGGTGAAACAAAGAAACACACTGCCATCAACGTGGCTGAGACATCAGTGCCTTGGCTGTTCTCTAAGCCTGAATTTTTACACGTCAGGTGCAGTGGAGTTCAGAGAAAATACTGCTGAAATATGTCCCAACAACAAAACCCTGTAATTCTAATTTCAATCAATTTTCCACTGAATGAGGTCCTAAGGATGTGTTCCCAAAGTCATGAAGTGGTGCTACCAAAGGCCGTCCCCTCCAGGTTAGGAAAAAGGTTCTGAGGCCGAAAGTCAGTGGCATGTATCTAGCTGGGATCAACCAGCCATCACAGTTGATTCTATGTCCTGAAAGGCCCTGGCCTCCCATCTGTGGGGCTAGGGGCAGTCTACATGCTAGGTAACTGTCCACCGAACAAAAAGGCCTGACTTCCAGAAGACAGAGGCTTGAGATCTCTATTCTTTAATTTGTCAAAGACAGAAAAACAACAGAAAGTAACAGTCTAATAAATGATGCTTTATAGTAATATAAAACCAGAAATACAAGTAGGAGAAGGAAACACAGTAATAACAGTAAAAGAATCGAGAACACGGGGCTTCCCAGGTGGCTCAGTGGTAAAGAACCCACCTGCCAATGCAGGAAACACAGGTTCGATCCTTGGGCTGGGAAGATCCTCTGAAGTAGGAAATGGCAACCCACTCCACTATTCTTGCCTGGGAAATCCCTTGGACAGAGGAGCCTGGCAGGTACAGTCCACGGGGTTGCCAAGAGTTGGAAATGACTGAATGACTGAGCACACACACAATGCTTTATACAGAGCAAGTGATCAGTGACTGAATGGAAAGCTCTTGACCAAAACTGAGAGACCAAGGATGAAAACCTAACAATAAAAGAGGAATATAAAGAGATACCACATATAAGCAGAAGACAGAGATAAAGCATTCCATGGGAATGTAAGTGATATTCACACAAACACGCCTACGAGCTAAGAACTAAAGAAAAGCTACTCAAAGATGGGAAAGATACTTGTCCTCATGTCTACAAACCATGTTATGGACCATCCAGAGACTGTGCATCCACTTCCAAATATAGAGAACAAATAGGCAAGTTTATATTGATTACTGGTACCTACTATTCTTCAAAAGAGTATCCAATAGAGAACAGACAGACAGAAGAAAAAGCACTACAAATAAAAGCCTGGGTAAAAGATAATCAGGAAAATTTTCTCTGTGGAACAACAAAAGAGAAATACAAGACCACTGAAGGAATTTTAAATTGTACCTGAGTTTACATAGACCTTGTGGCTCAGCTGGTAAAGAATCCGCCTGCAATGCAGGAGACCTGGGTTCAATCCCTGGATTGGGAAGATCCCCTGGAGAAGGGAAAGGCTACCCACTCCAGTATTCTGGCCTGGAGAATTTCATGGACTATACCCATGGGGTCGCAAAGAGTCAGATACGACTGAGCGACTTTCACTTTATAGAGACCTGACCAAGGATTAACATGGTGGACAGAGTCAGTGACTGAGGAAAAGAGGTAAAAAGGCAGAATTAAAGAATTCAATGATCAAACCCTAAAAGTGTGGGCTATTTGACTTTGACAACTGATAAAACCAATCTGAATGTATGTGAAGCTACTATCATGAACTAACAAAAGGCTACATACATGAACTCTGGTACTCGGGCAATCAAATCGAATCAAAATGACCACAGCTTTGCAGCACCCAGAGAGGCAGTGCAGTCATGCACTTAACCCTCAGGGCTGGTGTCAGCATGTCGGACATGTCTGCTTTTGTATACTTTTCATTTTCCTCCCGCTGCTGGTGTTAAAATTCTTAGGAAAACCTTTGATCACTCTCAGACACACGTGGCCACCAGTGCTGGGACAGCAGAGCATCTACCTGGGGGTGCCCAAGTTGCCTCTGCCACACTCAGCTCTGCACCCCAACTGCTGCTCGCTCCCCGGGTGGGAGCTCAGGGGTGCATCCTACAGAGGTTCTGATCACACGATTAGGGTCCAGGACTGAGGTGTCCTCTCTGTTTAAAGCAACCAAGACTGACCCCAGTTATTTACAATTAGAAGAGAAACCACTTATTTGGTAAAATCAAACTAAGATTTGAATGACTATTTGAAGAGGCTGAATAATCTCACAGATATTTTAAAGAAAATTCTTAGATTCATTGCTTAGCCAATGAGTGAATATCAAGGAAAATGCTACTCACATTTAACACTTGGTATAATACAGACATCATGGGAAGGCGCACTATTTTCACTGAACAAATATATGAAAACACTGAATTCATAAATTCAGATTTTTTGAAGTTATTCTGTAGTTTTATTTATTTATTTATACAAAACTGATTTATTTATGGCAGAAACCAACACAATATTGTAAAGTAAATATCCTCCAATTAAAAACGAATTTAAAAAAAAGAAAAAAATTCAGAGTTAAAAAGTTCCATTTTTCCTCAAAAATAGGATTTAATTTACAGATTCTTAAATACTCACATTCATAAAGTCATTACTATTCACACTCAGCAAATAATGAAATAATAAAAATGTGTTGTTAAAATGAAAAGCTAAAGGGTGCTGACATATCAAAGTCAATGAAATAAATACATATATATATATATAGTAAGTAAAGTAAAGGCATCTTAACAAACCAGATTCCCTGTGGACATGGCTATTCAATAGCTATTGATATGGTCGACTGCTTATTCCTCGAAATTATAATTAGACATGATGCATGCTGTCCATTTCCTCAAGATGTAAAATAACCACGCTAAATAAAGTTATTCCTGTCCAGAACACGTTGCCTATTCTCTTAGCTGAAAGCAAACCTCTAGTAAACTCCTATTTATCTTCTTGCCAATCAAGGAATGAATGACTGACACTAACGCAGTCTTATCGGGGACTTATGTCTGCAGCACCTTCTGCTAAGTGATGTCATTGCTCGAGCAGACGAAAATAAGCAGATTATTACAGTGACTAGGAGCAAACTAAACATTTGGGTTTTTGCATGGACAGATTTACACACTGTCTGTCAGATAAAGCACAGTTTGCCTGCTGCTTACACAACAAGCATGTGCCTGACAGCTCCCTCCCAGGGTTAGTATCTGATTACATAAATAGGCCATTCCCCACCATTCCTGAAGACTGACAGTCTGTCTTAGTTTAAAGAGCAATTTCGGACGATCAGCTTTTCTGTCTTGCACATGAGGCTGATGAACATCAGAGCACTTCCTGGAGGTCCAATCAGGTTTTCTCACCGCCTGCTTCCGGGTCATATAAAATGTGGTGGATGCAACAGAAAAGGAAAATACAATTTGAAAACTTTTGGCCAGCCCAATACTTTTGATGACTGCTCCTGAGGTATGTGTTGAAGGGTGAATCATGTCAACACACTTATGTGTGTGTGTGTGTGTCCACAGTGTTACCTTTGAAATAATTCAGAAGCATATCGTGACTTCTTTAGAGCTAATGGCTTTATTTATAAAGTTAAATATGAGGCATGATCACACAAAAAAGTTACCCACTTTTATTTTCACAGTTGTCATTTTTTTTTAATCAATTTTTGAAAATCATTCCAGCAAGGTATTGAAACACCAAAGACTTCTCAGAATGGCCATATGAAACCACAGCACTAAGCTCAATGAAATGTTTAAAAAGTAACTGGCAACTAGTTAACACCTTTCCTATCCCCATCACAATACTCAAAAGAAAACTTATCAATCAACACTCTAATGAATGTTGATGAGTGAAAATATGGCTTAAAACTTCCTTTGACAGCAACAAAAATGGTAGTCAAAACTATTTATGAGCAGACGGTGTCTGTATAGATGCTATGAGGTTCTGTACTTTGTTCTGCTAAGCAATACGTTAATACTGCAGCAGCAGCAGCAATGGAAAAGAGTGGCGGTATCACCAAAGTCACACAGCCTGCTAGAAGCTCACTTACAAACCACCCTGAGTTAAACACTGATTATTAATAATCACATATTTCTTCAAAATATAAAGCTATGAGTTTTCCATTCAAAAGTGGGCTGGCTGATCAATATGGATGAATTTCTTTTCAGTAAGGAAAAAATGAGGCAGTACTCATTTGAAAGGCGGTACTGAATATCTTAATTTTATTGTCAGGAAACCAGGTGTTTCTTAATTTTCTCCCTTGGTCTCACACTATATGGGCGCTGTTACAGGGAGAAAAATTCAAATATTAATATCTCCACTGTTAAATGTCTCTTGAACATCCACTACGGGCCAGGTCCCATCCTGTGTTCTGGAAACACAGAGATAAATAGGACCCAGGCCTCCATCCTCAAGGTATGTACAATCTGATAAGGAAGAGAGACAAGCAAACACAAATTATATTTCAAGGTAGCAATTTATCTTTTTACAGATAAATCTATTTTTTAGATTCAAATGGCCATCTTTTCCAATATTAAACAGTTCTCATTTTCAGGACGATTATCTGTGAAACCTATCCTATACTTTTCTAGTGAAAAGAGGTACTTCCTCGTTAATCTTTGTGTTTTGTTTTGTTTTGTTTGCCTCCTAAAAAAACCCATCTCAAGCCACACTAATTATTTCATGAAGCATGGACCTGCACAATGCACACATAAAAAAAGCCTACCTAAAACTACAAATGTGTCCTCTTTCCTTCCAGAATGGTTCCACATGAGCTTTTTACACTCTTACACATTAAATACCGACATTTAGCTTAAAACGTCTTATTGCCTAATACTAAGTGTATTTCGTCTTTTTCATCTGTTTCTTGACACCAACACTAATGAACTGTCACAGAAATAGTTTTGGGAATCACAAAGGGTGAGGTTCCTTACAACGGTAAATAATCAGAAGTCATAAACACAATATTGTCTCTAGTAATTTCAGCCATAACTTTCAAACATTCATACCCAGACAAACCAGATGAAATATGTTGCTGCAGGTCAGCTCTGATGGATCCCTTAGAAATATCAACATTATTGCTTTTATTTTATTATGTACCACACTTCATAACTGTACACTGCAGAGTACAATAAAAACTCCGCTACACAGCGTGAGTACTTATTAAACAGGTCAAAAGTTACTATAACAAATAACTTGTTCAACTCAGGGTCCATTAATAACATATCTTGTTGCTGCTCAGATGAGGAAATGTTTTTTAAAAAAGATGAAAAAAGGGGGCAACAAAGAAGAAACATAGAACAATTTGAATATCTCATGTACGCAATTTTCCTTTATAAGTACATAGTTGTCTACTGTATTTTTCACTGCAATCATATGCCCAACAACTCTGAAATAACTATTTTAAAATTGAGATGAAAAAAGAAAAACGAAAGGTGGTTAAAGAAGGATAAAAGGAACGAGCACAATGCTATCTGCAAGATTTCAGAGCAGCTGGTTGTGACTGCCCCCACACAGACATGAAGGTAAGAAACAACATATACTAATAATGCCAGTTTCTCAAAGGCTGTATCGATTTAAGTGAAACACATATACAGAGGGACTGCCAAGTTCAAACTATCACTGCAAAATAAACCAAGAGCTACTTTTTCAGAGTAGGTGATATGGCCACCTCTGCTACACAAGGCAATGTTTCTACAAATAAAATTAGCTAAATTTGAAGCTCACCACTGTAGTAACAAAAATGGGGAACTATAAATGAGAGGAGATTAAAAAGGAAAAACAAAAAAGCAAAGCTAAAGATATTTAAGGTATCATGGGACATTTACACTGTGAGTGAGCAATGGAAAACATTTATGGACAAGTGGGTGGATACAAAGTGGATGTTTTTCATCACTTCCGGAATGAAGGGCAGGAAGAAGAGAGGCATGGGGGGGATGAGGAGAGAGGGAGGGAAAAGCCAGCAGCCCACGAGCAACACGCGTGCAAGAACACTAACGGCTGCGGAACAGAGGCCACACGATGAGCCAGCCACCAACATGAAACAGTGGTAAACACAGTCATCAGCAAAAGCACATACACCATGCACTCAAGAACTCAGCAGTTCACTAATTTTCACAAAACATAAGCCACTGTATCAATTCTTGATTTTTATATAATTCTAAAATGTGACATTGACTGCAAAGCAAATTTACAGCCTTACAAGTACGTGAGAATGTCACATGTAGTCTATTTTCTTTTTAACTAATGACTGACAATCTTTGATTTTTCTCCAGAATTTGTTATTAATTTCTTATCACAGGAATCAAGATAATTAAAAGGAAACTCACCCAATGAGCACTGATGCCATCAGGGCCAGCCCAGCACCTAACAGTGGCTCAATAAACAGAACTGAAAAAAAGTTTATTTTTTTCCTTACTTTGGTTAGTAAGAAAGTTAAATATCTACAAAACTCTTGCAAGTGTTACTCAGAAATATGAAATAAGCCTCAAGAACTACTAAATATAGTCCAGAAGTGTGATTATTCCCTAAAAATTAGCAGAAGGAAACAACTTATTCATAAATCACATTAATCAGTGGTGTTTCAGCCATCTGAAACGTGTCGAATATTAGCATCTGATGTGCCTGTGAACAGCCATTGCTACTGGTGTACAAGAAATGCCGTAATTGGTTTAAATCGGCCTGGCCCATCTGTCTTTAATACTCTTATTACAAGGCAGTAAGCAGAGAACTATTAGAGCTGCAGTATAAGCTGTAAGATCTTTACTCGTTCTTAAATCATTTAAAAATAATGAGAGCTTTAGCCTTTATCTAATTAACGAGTGCCTTCTTTGAATTAGAAAAACTGTATCATTTAGCCCACGGTTGTTTAGTAAATTGGCTTGGTGGCATGCAAGCTAATGCAGGGGAGCAGTTCCAGCATCTTGTCCCTGGCCTCTTATTACTTGAATTATAATTCAATGATCACCTTAGATCATGGGCTATTCATAAATCAGAAGGCTGACATCAGATGAAAAATTGTATTAATATATGAAACTTATTATATAGTACAAACTGCTCTCTTGATAAATTACATTGTTCAAACTTGACAATGATTGCATTTAAAACATTATTCCTGTTTGCTGTTTTACAGACTGAAACCTCTTCATGAAAAATTTACAATGCTCCTCTGTGTTTTGGAGTCAGAGGGCAATAGGAGCACATGGCAGACAGAAACCATACTTTAGATGTGCTGGCAGCTGCAGGGGACAGAAAGCACTTCTAAGGGTAGGAGGAGGCCCTCCGCTGCATTTCCTGCATCTCCATCTCCGACTTTATGAAGATACTAATTGCCCTCACCAGCAGAAGCACAGTAAATAATAAAATTTTAATTTCAGCTTACTGGATTGCTTTCTTCTCCTATATAGGTGTTTCAACGAAATTTATAGTCATAAATGTTTTACAGAAATTTATAGCATGAGAGGAAAAATAAAGGGGCAAACCCACGAAGTTTAATTTGAATTGAGGCCGGGCTCCTTAGATGATGCGTTATGACAAATGCTTTTCGCCAAGGCTGACTGGGTAGCTCAAGCTGTAGTTCCATATTATTTACATTAATTACATGAAGGCGGCTCTGTTAATGGTACATTCTGCTATGGGTCGCAGCATGATATGCTAATGATCTAAGAAAAATCTGCATCTCCAATATTTATGATAATTTGTAATAGGAAATAGGGTTGCTTTTATTTCTTTCGCCTCACTGGAATAAAAAAAGTCAGCACAAAACAATTTTATTCAGAGAAGAAAGGAAAAAGTTCTAATCGCCAAGACATTTAAGTGTTACAAACAAAAGGAAAGACTCTTATTGTTAGGGGTGTTGTCACAGCCTGTGACAAAGTGATAATACGGCAGCTCAGGGCGAGGTGTGTATCAGCTGAACTGAATGGGAGAAAGCAGACACGCAAAGCCTACCTTCCACCCCCAAGTCGCCTCCTGCTACCGTGTGCTCCCACCTCCCAGCTCGCAGCTACCCTCAACAGAAAGAAGAGAAGCTTCAAATAAACACCACTAACTTACACTAGGTTATAATCATTATGTGGAACATCATCATGCCGGAAAATATTTGAAATTTTTACAAAATCCATCACAACTTGTGACAAACTTATGCTAGGATCGTATAATCCCCAAAGATTAAAACTGCAAAACTATGATAATTTATACATATTAAATATCAGCATATTTTTTTCATATTGTTATTCTTATAAATTATGTCCAAATTTATAAAATCCTAAAAGCAATGGTAATATTACCATTATGGCTTTTTGGAATATAAAAACAAAGAAACAAAATTGCTCAAAAAATCAAATATGAAATAGTCAAAGACCAAAGCTTTTCTGATTATTCATGTTTAAACTATGCCACCTGTATTTTCAAAAAACCGTTTAAACATGCATCTTATTTTATTATTAGGAGTCAGCAATAAGCAGCTACATAGATGATTATTTTTGGCATGATAAAGTTACGTATTTTAAAATTAATAATGTTCTACTGGAATAAAAGTTCCCGTATAATGTATCCTATTCTACAGAATAGAACAACAAAAATGCTTAGGACAAAAACCTATAGATAATTGGATACTTCACAGGCATATTTAAATATACAAGGTAAGCTGCTAAGATAGACATACAATAGTTTTTTTTAAGACATATAGTTAGGTCTTCTACAGACTAGAAAATAATATTGACTTAGAATTTTAAAAATCTAAGAAGGAATATTTCTATAAACTGTTAATATACAGATATTCTATGTTCAATATGATTAACAAAAATCAGGAGAGCAGTCACCTCCAGAGAAAGGAAAAGTGGGTTCTCAGAGGTAACACTTGTGCTCAGGGTCCCACACCACACGGAGGCCACAGGAGTGGTGGTGTCTATCACTATTCTTGATTTCTGACACCATATATGCAAAAGTGCATGTAGTTTTCAGAACTAGAGAGAAAAAGAAGGGTTTCATACTTCTAGAAATGAAGGAGATATGTTACCCTTAATGTCCAGTGTCCAAGATCAGAGGTCTACTGGGTCTATAAAACTTATGAAAAAGAATACAATAAAAATCTACAGCAAAGTCTAATTATGTTAAGAAGACAACTCTGGCCCATTTCTCAAGACTTCTTGGGTCAAGTGGACATATCCATTCAGAGAATCTGTTTCTTGTTGGTAAAAATCTAAGAATCACATATAATTTAATGAATAAGAAATAAAATCTCCTCTCAAGCACCTTGGTTCAATGAACAAAAGCTCCTCCATCTGTTAATTGGAAAACAGAAAGCTTTCTATGACTTACTCTATAAAACATGAAGGCTACATATAAAGACAACAGCTAAAGAGCCAGGAGCATTACTGTGCACCCTCGCACAATTCAGCTGTGAGTACAGTCACGTTAATCTAGTGTACAAACAGTGTAAGCTTCTGAGGTCTCCTGCTTCCCTCAGGGCAAAAGTGGGTCTCCCCTGCAGAAACAAACACCCGCCAACATGTCCACACTTGGAAAGGGGCCACATCTTTTTATTCCCTTAAGAAAACATAATTCAGATTACACTGTGATATTAAGAAATTGAACTAATCCATCAGTTGACCACAAGATTGTAATAGAAGAAACAGAAGTCTTGTACATAAGATTCAGAATATAAGATACACGTTAATGAATGTATTTCAGATCCTAACACAAACTGAACACCATGTCATAAGACCTTTAAAATTACTTGCAATGGATTTGTTATAAGGCCTTGGTTATGACTCATATGACATTTTTAGAATAGCTATCCTGGCTACATTATACTCCATAATTGAGACAAGTATGTAAGCCAGATACACTTCCTTCTTTGTCCTACTCTTTTGAATAAGAATGTGACAGAGATTTCATACTGTGAAGAAGTTAAATAGTGAAATGATGTTTGATGTTTACCGATTATTTTGAAACTCTGTATTAGGCAGTCTCACTAAATTACAGAGTTCGGAAAATAAAATTACAAAGTCTGATGGAAAAAAATGTTCAGAAATACTATTACTATATTCGATATACACAATTTACATGAATTTTTAAAATATTTTTCATTCTAATAATAATTCAAGATTTAACTTAGAAATATTAAAAGTATCTTTGTTTATGCATCTCATTGTCAATGTAAAAAAATAACCATATAATATATTCCCTACATTCAAAAGTTATACTGCTCTTTCCTGTACCTGCTTAATCCAAGGCTAAAAATTTCATGTGTGCATGCGTGCTCATTCACTTCAGTCATGTCCAAGTCTTTGCAATACTATGGACTGCAGCTCTCCAGGCTCCTGTGTCCATGGGATTTCCCAGGCAAGAACACTAGAGTGGGTTGCCATTTCCTTCTCCAAGGGATCTTCCTGACCCAGGGACTGAACCTGTGTCTCCTGCATTGCAGGTAGATTCTTTACTACTAAGCCACTAGGGAATTAGCCTAAAACATTAATAAAGCCCGGCACAAAGAAGCGTGAGTGTAGTTGGAATATGTGTTTGTGGATGAACACAGATGTCTTCACACTCAGAATGTGCTGGCCGCTCCTGTTCTCTGGCACGAGCGTGGCCGACCGCCCGGCCTGTGTTGGCAGGTGCTCCGTGGAGGGCGACGTGGTGGGTGCCTGTCTGCAGCGCGTGCACACTGACATCCATTAGGGACCGTCTCCTGGACTGTGTAAGACAGTTGTACGTTCCCTTCCTGATAGACTGCTCTGAATTTTGTTCAGGATGCCCTGATGTTTCTGACAACCTGTACAAGCCATACATTTCAGCAAAATTTCCAAATTAATGCTGAGAGCACTTCTCAACGTTCTGTTCCGTATTGTTCACTCTTGCTGATTGTGTCCTAAATAATAAACTGTGGCCTCCAGCGATTTTTCTCAGAATGTTTATGATGAGAACTCATTCATCTAAATCTGCTGGCCAGTGGAATAAAATAAATCAAGAATTTCCCAAATATAACAATATTTGTGTTCAGCAGATAATTGATGACTGCAGCTGCACTAATTAAAACCCATCTGAGTTTCATTAATCTTGGTCACCAGGACCGATTGCTGTGCACCACACCTTGCGCGGAGCCTGGCGCCCTTGCGATCCAGTCACACTCAGGTGGGCCTCACTCCTCAATGTTCCGTGATGATGTGAAATACCTCAACTCAATACATTTTAGAAGCGTAACATATAAACATGGAGCCATTTAGGACGTATCTCCAATTGTCAGGCTCAGTCACAAAAAAGTATAATTAATTTTTGTATCAGGTTAACATTTTTATTATAATACATACTTTCTGTTTGTTAAACACTGTGTCGATGACCTGTGGTTTAAACAACATCTACAGCAGCAGGCAGGCAGCATGCCGGGGCCTACAGAGCCTCACAGATCCTACCTGCAGGATGGCTTGGTGGCGGTGCTATTCTGAGTGCTCACAGAAGCCCCTCCCAGCAGAATGGCCCTTGAGCAAAAACCTCAAGGAGCTGAATATATCAGTCTATGTATGTTTGGATAGAAACCAAGGAATCAGTAATAAAGATATAGGCTCAGTCAAATTTCTACATTTAACAAAGCCAAAATTGTCACTAAGTTCATACATTAGACCCCAGTATCAGGTTCATCTATCCTAGGGTAGGGTACAAGCAGTGGAATATTGGCATGCAGGGTAAGAGCAGGAGACAGGGTGAAATGCTTGGACAGAAAACAGAGAAGCGTGGGTTACAACGGCATCGTGAGCATCAATGTAAGAGCGACTTACTAAGGCTCCAGAAGAAGGGACTCGAGAGAAGTATGGAAGAGACACACCAAAGGAAGAGGGAAACGAGGCAACCGTGAAATCTGTCCACTAAAGACGAGAGTAAGAGTTTCAAATAAACACAGCTTGATAAGTTTTGATTAAAATATTATAAAGCACAAATAGATTTGTTTCTTTAAGTAAAAGAAGCAAAAATACTAGATATTTGTGGTGTTCACTTAAAAATTCACTAAAAAAATTCTCTGACTTCCAACCAAAGAGACATTATCGAAGGAACTCACTTCATCTAATACCTATTATATAGCTCCAGGTATAACCTCAGGAATGTGAATACTTTTCCCTCTAATTTCAATGCATTACTTGATCCACGAAAGATTTTCCTCTGTAATGATCATCCTCTTTGGGGACAAAAAATACATATTCATTAATAAAATATTCCAAGAACAGAAAAGTTAAAATGTTTTAATTGTTAGTTTGTCTTGTACGTACTAAATGGAAATGAGATGCCACACAACCAATTTCTCAGTATTCCACAGCTCATGAACAGGCCTGTTCAAACAGCAGGCTTCATTCTTACTATTCTCTTCGGAAATTAGCACTCATTCTCCCAAGAAGACATGTTAAACACACTGAGATCGCACATCACCTCCATGATCTCTTCCTTGGGACCACCTAGTTGGGAGGCTGATCAACTCAGTAGGTTCCCAGTATCACTTAGGGATGTACTGAAGACTTACGGGGAAGGGGGAGTCCTGAGGAGCCTGACCGCTGCTGTTCTACTTTGCTCCCTGCTGCAGTCTTAACACTGAAGGTCGATCACTCCTACAGCCCCACCCAACCACCCCCATACTCCCACCCATCTTCCTGTCACTCTCCACCGCCCCCGGGCGAGAACACACACACATTCCCACTCTGAGGAGAAGCTCCCAGAGCCGTGCCCATGGGGCCTCACATCTCCACAGTGCTCCACCAAGTAAACACTTAGAGATGGACACTGTGAGTGGAAAAGCAAAGAAACTCGCCCAAAGTCAATCAAGAAGTAATGATCATCTTCTTTAGGGACAAAAAATACATAATAAAATATTCCAAGAACAGAAAAATTAAAGTGTTTTAATTGTTATCGTATATGCACTAGCTTATCTTACATGTCACTGTAGGAATCCAATCCAATCGTGTGTGGCAAACCTATGATACAGAATTTTCAATCTAGAGGATACAGTACCGGAGTCTTTGAAGACGGTCTAACATTCATGCACACGTTACAGAGAACTTGTCAAGGACATACAGGTGTTAAACAGCACATGAGAAACACAAATCAGGTCTCCTAAATTTAACCCAAGACCTTCCCACTTTCATGCAATGGAAAGGGGTAGTGCTCCTGGTAAATAAAGTCTGCCGTTTCAGGAATGGTAGAGAGAAAAAAGAGGTCATTATCTGTATAAACTATTCCTGCTGATAACTTTCTGATGACCATAGTTTTATTACTTGGAGATACGTAGTATAAAAATATAAAAGATTTACCAAGTTTATGTTTATTTACTTTGTTACACTTTCTGATCTTCTAGCGCCTTCGAGAAAAACTGAAGCAGAGCCTACAATGTTCATTAAAACTCAGAGCTGGATCAGAGTAACTTGTTAAGGAAATTGAGCACACCATTCTTCCTATCATGGAAATATCCTGCACACCACACGAACCACCTGAACAAATCCTCATGTGGGCTCAGTTTTCCACATGTTGTCAGAAAAAGGAACTTCTCCACAAAGGTCCTATCAGCAAGACCAACCAAAAGCCTTGAAAATACTGACTACTAGCCCTGGGGGTGAGGGGTATCCTAATCCACTTAAACCAGAGAAAAAAGTCAGCAGTGTTGCCACCAAGACAACTTAAATCCCATTTGCAAACAATGGTCACAAATGACAGTCTCAACAGAATACAGCACCTGTGGTCTCCCAGGTGTCTCTGGCCAAAACCTACCAAGTTATCAGTAATCTACTCTAATAGTTTAGAATTCACTTAAACTTCCAGATTCACCACGCTTCCTTTTGTTTCTGAAATGACTTAGATATAAAATAAAATTATCAAGTAGAATTTTCTCACTTTTTAAAATATCATACAAAAAGATCTGAACAAGAAGTAAAAGAAATTAAGTGAGAATACAAAGTATTCTTCATTTCACTTTTTTTCCATATCAATAATCCTTACTATAATGAGCCAAATAACAAGCTATCCCCTTATCCCTTGTTTTATGATGAAAATCAGATCTTTACAATGTTTTACAAAACCGAAAGCTGTAGAAAGTTCTAGTAATCTCCTTACTAATGACTTTGAGTAAGAGACTCTCTCAGTGGATTACTGGCTGAATAACCAACACACAGATTCACAACATGGTCTCAGAGGTAAGCATGGCTATCTCTTCACAGCTCTTAAATTCCATTCAGCTATGAGGAAATTTCAGTTCTAAGGAACGGTTTAAGTTTGACCAAAATTAAGTAAAAACCGTGCATTCTCCTGGGATCTCTTTTGCCCTTCTTGTTGCCTTCCAAGGCGGCCCCCCGAAGGCAGCAACGCGGCCTGTCCCCTTTATGTGGGTCACAGATGGCCTGAACCACATGCTTCCCTGCAGAATCATCAATCAGGATCACTTGGCTTTTCCTCCTTCTGGTATTTCACTTTCAGAGCTCTCTTCTCAATCATTAGCTGTGTGACTATGTGCCCTTAATCTCCTCTTAGACTTCTCTCCCTTCAGTTTATTTAGGAAAAATCACCAAAGGTTAGTTCAACTTAGAACATTCTTTATTGGCTAACTTTCAAAAGTGCATCATGGTTCACCCCCCGGAGCCTCTTATATTTAAGAGTATATACCTTAGGAATAAGAACCCTAAAATAAGCATTTCCTACCTTTTTTCCCCCAATTTTGTTGATACTAAATACTGGAATATGTATCTATAATTTTTGACAAGTATATTTTAATAAATTGAGAATTCTTGAGAAAAAAAATGTCAGATTTTTGTTTTCAATGTTTCTTGTAAAACACTACCTTCTTTAATACATATGTATGTATGTTTACTGGGCTTCCCTGGTGGCTCGGTGGTACAGAATCTGCCTGCAAATGCAGGAGATGCGGGTTCAATCCCTGGGTTGGGAAGATCCCCTGGAGAAGGAAATGGCAGCCCACTCCAGTATTCTGGAGCCCACTCCAGGCTCCGACACACATGCACCCCTGAAACTCCAGGGGAGCTCAGGCACCTGGAGGAACGCCCAATGCACCTGCAGAAGCTCAGCGAGAGTGCACATCTGCACGACGAGCAGCATCTAGTCACCTGAGATGCAGAAGAAGGCACAGCAGAGTCGGGGGACAGGAGGAATTTGGTACAGCTGGCGCCAACAGGGAGCAGAAGAAAGCAGAAAGCCTGACTCAAGAGGTCAACCAGGGCCAGGCCACAGAAGCTCTTTAAACCAGCGATCAGGATAGACCACACTGAACATGTTAATAGTTTTAAATTTAATTTTCCTGAAATTGACATTTCTATTTAATACTTTGGAAATCTTTTTCTAAAACTGCATTTAATATTTAAGGTAAACTGTATATTTAATAAAAAATGAAATTAGAATTTTTTTCCAGGCTTTACTGAGGCTATCCTGTACCTACCAATTGAGATATTATAAATAAACACAAATGGAAAAACATGGCTTATTCCTTAAAGGAGCTGCTATTACCCTCTAAGGTGAGATATGAACACCCATTCAGAAATTCAACAAATATTTATTAAACAGTTCTTGCATAGAATTAGGCAATGGAAACAGAAAAAAAAATCAAAGCGAGATTCTGGCATTCTCTCAGCACAATCTGATTCCCTCCAGTGTAGGAGTTTATAGAGATTGTGAATAAGCCATATCATAAATGAGATCATGTCTTGTAGTTACATGCTGATGAATCTGTGGACGACCGAATTCCTTCTATAGGCTGGGATGGTCTACAAAACACTTCAAATCATTATTCAAAAAAAAATAACAAAGTAAAGATAAATGGGTAATATATAGTTTTGTTAATCTTGTTTTCAGAAAAGATATCTTTCTGCTGAAAATTAAGAGAATCTAATTTATGCTAAGATGAAAATTATACAGTTTTCATTTTAGCCCATGTAATATTGATGTGATTAATTAAATTTAGATGATCCAAAAGGATAAAAAGTTTAGAATTGACTTTTTTTAACTTTATATAGTTCTTGGATTATTTAACTAAGGGTTAATTTCCAATGAAAACAAAGCAGCAAGGACTCAAAACATGGTTATTAAGAGGAAACACTATAAAAGTATTTTATAAAAGACATAAGGCTGATACACTCATTCATTAACAGGTTATTTTTCACACATCACTGTGTCCCAAGCAGGGACACAGACAGACAGGGGACGCGTACTAGACACTGGTCTGTGGACTGGAGCTGCAGCTTCTTCTGTAGAGTTTTACAAAAGACCTTCAGCTTTCACACTTGCCTAGCCAGCCACAAAAGTGCATCATCCAGTTCCCTGTAATGAACTGAGAAAGACAGAAAGAAACACGAGGCGGAAGCTGGAGTGGGTATGGGTGATGAGAGGGAGGGGAAGAGAGATGGACAGACAGACAGACAAGTGTGTGTGTGTGCATAAAGGTTAACATGTATCTTAGTGGCTCTGTTTCTCTGAAATGACTGATAGATGTATTATGTTCCAATGGTAACCAATCTAGCAATTTTTTTTTAATCTAGCAATCCTGAATGAACAAGGGCAACTGCTTTCCATAAGAATACAGGTGAGTTCCAATGACATTATCTCACACATACATTAATAAAGAATGTCCTATTTGCAACTAACCCCTCAAATTAGATTTATCAGTTCAGTTCAATTCAGTCACTCAGTCATGTCCAACTCTTTGAGACTCCCTGGACTGCAGCAGGCCAGACCTTCCTGTCCATTACCAACTCCCGGAGCTTACTCAAACTCATGTCCATAGAGTCGGTAATGCCATCCAACCATCTCATCCTCTGTCGTCCCCTTCTCCTTCCCCCTTCAATCTTTCCCTGGATCAGGGACTTTTCAAATGAATCAGTTCTTCCCATGAGGTGGCCAAAATATTGGAGTTTCAGCTTCAGCATCAGTCCTTCCAATGAATATTCAGGACTGATTTCCTTTAGGATGGACTGGTTGGATCTCCTTGCAGTCCAAGGGACTCTCAAGAGTCTTCTCCAACACCACAGTTCAAAAGCATCAATTCTTCAGCACTCAGCTTTCTTTATAGTCCAACTCTCACATCTATACATAACTACTGGAAAAACCATAGCTTTGACTATATGGACCTTTGTTGGTAAAGTAATATCTCTGCTTTTTAATATACTGTCTAGGTTGATCATAACTTTTCTTCCAAGGAGCAAGCGTCTTTTAATTTCATGGCTGCAATCACCATCTGCAGTGATTTTGGAGCCCAAGAAAATAAAGTCTCTCACTGTTTCCATTGTTTCCCCATCTATTTGCCATAAAGTGATGGGACCAGATGCCATGATCTTAGTTTTCTGAATGCTGAGCTTTAAGCCAACTTTTTCACTCTCCACTTTCACTTTCATCAAGAGGCTCTTTAGTTCTTCTTTGCTTTCTGCTATAAGGGTGGTGTCATCTGCATATCTGAGGTTATTGATATTTCTCCCAGCAATCTTGATTCCAGCTTATGCTTTATCCAGCCCAGCGTTTCTCATGATGTACTCTGCATATAAGTTAAATAAGCAGGGTGACAATATACAGTCTGTTGTTCCATGTTCAGTTCTAACTGTTGCTTCCTGACCTGTATACAGATATCTCAGGAGGCAGGTCAGGTGGTCTGGTATTCCAATCTCTTTAAGAATTTTCCAGAGTTTATTGTGGTCCATGCAGTCGAAGACTTTGGCATAGTCAATAAAGCAGAAGTAGATATATTTTTTTGGAACTCTCTTGGTTTTCCGATGATCCAATGGATGTTGGCAATTTGATCTCTGGTTCCTCTGCTTTTTCTAAATCCAGCTTGAACATCTGGAATTTCATGGTTCATGTACTGTTGAAGCCTGGCTTGGAGAATTTTGAGCACAACTCTACTAGCATGTGAGATGAGTGCAATTATGTGGTAGTTTGAGCATTCTTCGGCATTGCCTTTCTGTGGGATTGGAATGAAAACTGACCTTTTCCAGTTTCTTTGCATGAAATGTTCCCTTGGTATTCTAATTTTCTTGAAGACTTTCCCATTCTATTGTTTTCATCTATTTCTTTGCATTGATCACTGAGGAAGGTTTTCTTGTCTCTCCTTGCTATTCTTTGGAATTCTGCATTCAAATGGGTATATCTTTCCTTTTCTCTTTTGCCTTTCACTCCCATCAGGAAGCTTTCATAAGCCTCTTATCCTTCTCCATCAGAGGGGAGACAGACTGAAAACCACAATCACAAGAAACTAACCAATCTGATCACATGGACCACAGCCTTATCTAACTCAGTGAAACTATGAGCCATGCTATGTAGGGCCACTGAAGAGGGACGGGTCACGGTGGCGAGTTCTGACAAAACGTGGTCCACTGGAGAAGGGAATGGCAAGCCACTTCAGTATCCTTGCCTTGAGAACCCCATGAACAGAATGAAAAGGCAAAAAATTAGAACACTGAAAGATGAACTCCCCAGGTCAGTAGGTGCCCAATATGCTATTGGAGATCAGTGGAGAAATAACTCCAGAAAGAATGAAGAGACAGAGCCAAAACAAAAACAACACCCAGTTGTGGATGTGACTGGTGATGGAAGAAAGTCCGATGCTGTAAAGAGCAATACTGCATAGGAACCTGGAATGTTAGGTCCATGAATCAAGGCAAATTGGAAGTGGTCAAACAGGAGATGACAAGAGTGAAGGTCGACATTTTAGGAATTAGCGAACCAAAATGGACTGGAATGGGTGAATTTAACTCAGATGACCATTATATCTACTACTGTGGGCAAGAATCCCTTAGAAGAAACGGAGTAGCCATCATAGTCAACGAAAGAGTCCGAAATGCAGTACTTGCATGCAATCTCAAAAATGACAGAATGATCTCTGTTTGTTTCCAAGGCAAACCATTCAATATCACAGTAATCCAAGTCTATGCCCCAACCAGTAATGCTGAAGAAGCTGAACGGTTCTATGAAGACCTACAAGACCTTCTAGAACTAACACCCAAAACAGATGTCCTTTTCATTATAGAGGACTGGAATGCAAAAGTAGGGAGTCAAGAAATACATGGAGTAACAGGCAAATTTGACCTTGGAGTACACAATGAAGCAGGGCAAAGGCTAACAGAGTTTTGCCAAGAGAACGCACTGGTCATAGCAAACACCCTCATCCAACAACATAAGAGAAGACTCTACACATGGACATCACCAGATAGTCACCACTGAAATCAGATTGATTATATTCTTTGCAGCCAAAAATGGAGAAGTTCTATACAGTCTGCAAAAACAAAACCGGGAGTGGACTGTAGCTCAGATCATGAACTCCTTTATTGCCAAATTCAGACTTAAATTGAAGAAAGTAGGGAAAACCACTGTGACCTAAATCAAATCCCTTATGATTATACAGTGGAAGTGACAAATAGATTCAAGGGATTAGATCTGATAGAGTGCCTGAAGAACTATGGACAGAGGTTCATGACACTGTACAGGAAGCAGGGATCAAGACCATCCCCGAGGAAAAGAAAGGCAAAAAGGCAAAATGGTTGTCTGAAGAGGGCTTACAAATAGCTGTGAATAGGAGTGAAAGGCAAAGGAGAAAAGGAAAGATTTATTACCATGATACATGAAAGTATAAATACATTACATCTACAATAAATTGCTCTGGTTATTTTTAATCAAAAGTTTTAACATATTTCGCCAAACATTTAAACTACCTGCTTTAAAAAAAAAAACACACACACACACAATTTAAGGATTACCTATTATCCTTCCCAAGTCCATCTTTGCAGAGTACATACTCAACAGAGTGAAGTTAATGGCACCAGGAACTGAAATGTGGAAATTATCAACTGTTTGAAAATAGGTGCGTGCTACATGACTTCAGTCGCAGACGAGTCTGTGCAACCCTATGGATCACGGCCCACCAGGCCCCTCTTGTCCATCGGATTCTCCAGGCAAGAACACTGGAGTGGTTCCCATTTCCTTCTCCAGGGGATCTTCCTGTCTCAAGGATCAAACTTGGGTCTCTTACGTCTACTGCATTGGCAGGCGGGTTCTTTACCACTGGCACCAAATAATCAAAATTGAAAAAAAATTATTGAAGACTTTGAATTAGTTGAAATCACAAATAAAAGCATGTAAGATGAACCTTTTGTAATCGGACAAAAATATCTGAAACAATCTAATTTAAGCTAAACAAATACCCCAATATGTCACAGACTTACTGAGCAAGAAGTCTCAGTATCTACATTGCATTATGAAAAAAAAAAACAACAAACTACTCATATGCTTAATATTAGTGCTCAGTGCCAACCATTTTGAATTAAAATAACTAAAGCAAAGTAATGCTAAGCAATCTTCAATAATATAAAACAAAGTATATGAATTATAACAAAAAACCAATTTTGAATAGCTTATTATAGGTGAAAACAATTAGGCTATAAACCCTCATGGAAAGAACTTTCAACATTGCAGTTTAAGTTAGAAGGCAAATATTAAAAAAGAAAAAAAGAAACAGAAAAATCAGATCATCGGGACACAAGCTGCACAAACACAGACAAGCTCGGGGCCAGTGAGGAACCTGAACAGACCCCAGTAGCACACAGAACTCTGCACAAGCCACTCAGGGCCAGGAGATGCACAGCAGGAAGCGCTGCTGAGAGGAGCTTTCTTAATAGGGCCTCCCAGAGGCAGATCTTGGCAGGAGAGGTTCTACACTGGCAAATCAAGCGCTATTTTCCCCTATCCCCATGGAGAAAGGGGGAGAGGGTCTGGGAGGCCAGAAGTGCTGTGACTGTAAAGATGCTGGAGAACAGGGCGGCTGTCAGTCAGTATTCACAGTTTAATACTCAAAGAATACTGTCTTCCTCTAGTTTGTAACCTGTTTTCACTTCAGCCTTCTTGAAGAACCCCTTATATAACAGGGGACCCATTGAGCCTCCTGAAACACACACTGCTCGTGCTCCAATTTCCTGCCCCTCTTTATCTCACAGACTGCCCAGCCCAGAGCAACCCTCTTCTCCACCGTCTCGTCCACAGGCCTGCTGCCAGCTCAGCTGCACCTGGACTCCTGGGACACACTGCGACCTCTGCTTCCATCCAGCACATCACCACGTCCGTGCTCCCATCACCTGTCCCTGCAACAATGGCTTCCTGACAGCGGAGTCCGCACCGTGTCCGTTCTACAGTTCCGGGTCGTGGTGTGGTGGGCACTGCGCTCAGCACCAGAGTAACCGAACCAGGGCCTTCAGGCAGGAGGCCCACCTCTTCAAGGCCTCCTCCGGACACACCTTCCTTCCCCTTCTCAAAACACAAACACCGCCAGCCTTCGTCAAGACACTTTTGCTCAACACCCTCCTCCACTGGGAATGCACTTCCTTGAACAGAGACCTCTGGGCGTCAGCAGCGGTGCTCGCAGGCAGTGGTGCTCCCTCGTCCCTCCCTGCTCCACGGGCACCATCATGTCAGGCACAGCGGGACACACAGTCGGGGTGTCTCCCTCTGACCAGGACCCAGGGACTCTCCCATCCACACCGCCACGGTAGCCAGTGCTGGACCTTGAGCCAGAGTGATCCAAGCAGGGCTCAGAATTGAATGGTTCTCCCTCCAACAGTGAGATGTGGGGAAATGAGAGAGGCTGGAGACCAGAGGCCAGGGCTGGGGTGCTGTTCGTCCCAGTACAATTCACAGTCAGACATGTGCCGTGGAAGCACACCTGCGGGGGTGGCTCCCGGACCATCAGGGGTTGTGCTGGTTCCTGCTTCCAGATGAGGAAGAGGAGAGAGGACTGGGAGCTGGGAGGAGTCATGGCTGCTTCCCCCCAACCCCTGAACACAGCGCAAGGATGGGGACGCCTCCCAGGGAAGCGCTCAAGGCTCAGGGCCCACAGAAGGCACAGTTCACCCTGCTCTGCACTTGGAAGCAAAAGGCGTCTACAGAAATCTCCACCTCCGCCTCAGCACGGTGACCACCAGGAGTTTAAGAGCTACAGCAATTAAAACAAAACAAGGCAGGAAAATCCTCTTCATTCCTAAGACCAATCAAAGCCAGAGCCGTCAGGTCAACTGTCAACACTAGGCAGCATCTCTGCGAAAAAAGCATCTTGTTATCAGCCCTGTGAGCCAAGCAAGCTAGTGTCACTCCTAATATCTGAAAATGGCTGAGGAGTGTTTTTCCTGTCTCTCTTGGTCGTCTCTCACCTGTAACTGCAGTCTGGCCTGAGAGAGAGGGGTGCACCACTTCTAGCCGATGAAACGACCAGTCTGTCTGAAAACCTCTGTCCAGGAGTATTTGTTGTTTTGTTTGTACCACATAATATGAAGCAAATCCTCCTGATGAGACAAAACAAAGACCTGCAGACGGTGACACTGTCAACCCCACCTGGCCTGACTTTGACAGAAATGCTGACGCAGAGGCTATGCTGACAGGAGAGCCTCAGTGAGGACCTCCATCCTAAACTGTGCCAACAGGCTCTCAGGGGAGTGGACAGTTACCAAAAACAATACAAGCAAAGGAGTTACAGATTTCTTCACACCCAAATCATTCCATTCTCCTGGCAAAAGGTAGCTAAGAAATAAAATAACTGGTTCATATCCACCACAAGGCCCAAAGGAACAGAAACAGAACAGAACTAGAAAAGAGTTTCTAAATCAGCTGGGACAGTGTCAATCATATTGTGAGGGGGCACCGGGACCAGAGTCTGTTAGCGTCTGTACGGAGATCCACCTGCACCGTACAGGTAAATCAAGTATTCTACTGTTACTAACACGGAGAGAAAAGTACATACGCTAAAGGTCGTGAAACTTCAGTTAGAAAAGTGAATCTAACTAAAGGTAGAGTTTTCAAAAAAAGGCCAGGACATAACTCCTCCATCACTGTCTCATTCATTACCTGTTGGATTAAATGGAAATAATCTTTCCTTTTACTTCCTTACCTATTTATTGGGAGGACAGAGGAGCCTGGTGGGCTGCAGGCCATGAGGTCGCAAAGAGCCGGTCATGACTTAATGCCCGAACAACAACATTTATTGGCTACTTCCCCAATGTCAGAATTTACGCTCGCTCTCTGAAGAACGCGGGCTGCCGTCTATGGGGTCGCACAGAGTCAAACACAACTGAAGCGACTTAGCAGCAGCAGCAGCTGAAGAACAGGAAGCTGGTCTTCCTCATTTCTAACTCTGTCCTCAGCACCCGCATGGTGCCCAGCGGATCACTGCTGACCCCCCACTCGGCAAGGAGAGACTAGGAAGGTGCCGGAGGTCAGTGGTGCTGTTCCCTCTTTTGGCTAAGAAGTGCAATGCGTTTCGGTTCATTGCTTCATAATCTGCTCAGAGGTGTTCCCATTGACTCCTGGAAGGTCTTCGTGTAAAGCCTAGAATGAAATTTATTTAGCTTCCTCATACTTCCGATGGCTTTAAAATGTCCACTTGACCGAGAGAACCGCCAGGGTGCTGCCAGCTGGTGTTCCAGGCCCAGGGACCACTTCCGGGGCAGCGTGACCTCAGCGGATGGTGGGCATTTCCCCAGTGACCCTTCAGAAAAGGGGGTTTCCTGAGGCAGGCTTTGGAACACAACATTGTATTACATAAAAATTAAACACAGTTTGCACAAGCAGTGAAGTGTTAGCCTGAGGCGCTTTCTATTCCCCGGGCTCTAAGTTTAAAGGAAACATTCTCCTCCTCCTGCTTTGTACGTTTTTCTTACTTTCTCTCCACTCAACCCCAATGATAGCTGTTCTAATGCTAGTTAATGAAAACGGAAAATCTTCAAATATTACTGTAGAAATATATGACAGTTCAGTGGAAAAAAATATAGTCCTTATATGTAACAAATATGTATATATATATATATACACACACACATATAATTTATATAAATAGATAATAAATGTGCATATTTATACATATATACATATAACTATAACATGATTTTCTATATTATATAAACATATATATATATAAAATGTGTATATAAATATATATAAAGCAAATCTTAAGTTTTAAATAAGGACCATGCACTCAAGGGCGGAAACAGGTTACTGTGAATGACGGTTCAGAGGAGATGCTCTAGGTGAAACCTACATCAACTGCAAGATTCGAAATTCTCCACAGCTTCCCCAGGGCTTCCTTTCTTCCTACTACAACTTCAATGATTTCATCATCATTTGAAATCGCCTTGAATAAAAATCATATTTTATACCCACAGGCAGTGTCTTCCTGATTTAGATACTAAGGTTATTTTTCCTCTCACCTATAGCTAGAGACAGTGTCAAAATCAAACAAGCTTGATCTTCTAAAAATTAAATCTGACTGTCTTACCCATCCTGGAAAAGTGCACGAATACTAAAATCACAAAGCTGTGGGTTCGAGTATCTGTTTCAACATGTGACATGGGTTCCTGAAAGGCACTCTGCCTCTCTGAGCCTCGCTCACTATCTGCACCTGAGCAGCCGGTGAACTCGTAGCCTTTCCTGAGGGTTGTCGAAGGAAAGCGCCCAACAGAGAGATGTCAGAACGCAAGCATCAGCTCCCCTTCTGAAGACGCCCACCTGAGACTATCAGGCCAGAGCACCTGCCCTACACCCGCGTGCTGCCAACCTCTGTATAAAGTGCATGTGCTGAACAGGTGCGGGCTGGTGAGAGGCAGCAGAGAATGGCGAGAAGTACGGCAGAAGCCAACACATAGGGACGGTCCCTGAGCACAGGGGACCACGTCAGCAGGTGGACGCCAGGTGAGAGATCACAAGTGAGCCAGTCCAAACTGCTACACAGCGGAGCATCAGGATTGGGTTTTGATGAGGTAAGTGGGTGACTGGTGAGGAAATAGATGGAGACACCCAACTTCTTTCCTGTAACTAAGATGTCCCGGCTAAAGCCCCAGCAAGTACCCTGGACCACAGGTGTCTCTGGAGTCCAGTCTGTGTTTAATTTTTATTTAAAAAATAAAAATTGTTGACTGACTTTCACTTTTCTTTCCTTCTTTCTTTCATTTTGGTTTCTTGTACTGGAAGCTGAACTTCAAGATCCTTGCTTTCAGAGCTGCCTTATCCAGCACCAACTCCAGCAAGCTCCCTCCAGGTGTCAACCTGTCCTGAGATGGCGTCACTCGGGAGGGCAGTCCGCGTCACTGCCCCCTCACTGGTGGCCTCTGGTGCAGAGGAGCCTTCCCAGCAGGAGGCTCTCCCAACTCTGAGATGACGCAGATGTTCTCCTGGCCACGAGCTGATAAAACACCCCGAGGGTATTTCCCTCATAAAGGCCTTCCTCATGTCCGATAATGACGGTGTAATTTTCTGTCTCCTCCACAAGTACCATGAGGACATGCTCAGGGGAAATGGCACTAAAGGAATAACCAAGTCCGTCCACCGTCTGCTGGAGGAGGCGCTAAAGGGGAGGGGGGCGAGTGGGGTGGGAAGGTTAGAAAAGAGACCAGGTCTACACTCCTGATGACCGTGGTCAAGTTGAGTAAGTGCACACACAGAGTGAAAGGAAGCCAGGAAGTGGAGCTGGCAGATGCCTGTCTGCAGGGAGACACCATCCACTTGGGGACCAGGCATGGCTGGACTCCAGGAGGCCCACCTGTGAGGCCCCAGACCTCCAGCCCCTTTAGTGTTCTTCCCTAACCGTATGGGAACTCAAGGGGAAACGGAGAAAAATTACCCAAAGAAATCAGATGCTGGCACATAGCTGACTTACTTCTGTATATATTACAGAAAGAAGTCCTTATCTAAAGTTAGAATTTAATAGACCATAATATTTTTAAAAGTTTAGTGATATCTTACATGCTCAAGATAAAGCTTCTAATGAACTTTAAAACTTTAATGAAACCATTGATCTGCATTTTCATTCACTAAGTTTTAACAAAGTCAAAAGGAGGAGATCTGTCTTAATTGTTCTCTTCAAGTTATGATTCAGCTTCCCACAGGAGGAATTTCCTGAAGTTATCAAAATGTCACTTAAAGTAATAAATATCAACTACAAGGCTTTCAATCAATATTCTCCTCGCCAACTATTTTAAAAAACTGAAAATAAAAATCCAAATAAACTTTTAAGTTCTGGGTTTAAGGAACCAATAAACACTGAGAGAAAAAGAACAACAAAGAAGTGCAGGAGTACAAAGAAGATGATGTCATTGAAACAGGCTCTCTCCCACGTCACACCCACTAGGATGGAGTTACTGTCAAAAGAAACAGAAATACCAAGAGTCGGCCAGGATAAGAAGAAACTGGAAACCTTGTGAACCACAAATGAGAATGTAAAATGCAGCAGCAGCAATTTTGGAAAGCAGTATGGAGGGTTCATCGAAAAATTAAACCTAACATTACTATTTGATCCAGCAAGTCCACTCCTGGGTGTATCCCAAAAGAATTTAAAGGAGGGTCTCAAATAATTACTTATTCACCCTAATGTACCATAGTGTACCAGCATTATTCACAAGGGCCAAACAGTAGAAGCAAATCGTTTCCATTGATGGATGAATGAATAAGGAAGCGTGGTCTACATATACAATGGAATATTATTCGACCTTAAAAAGGAAGGAAATCCTGGCACATGCTTCAGCATGGATAAACCTAGAGGATTCTCTGCAAAGTGAAATAAGCCAGTCGCAGAATGAGAATGGCTACAGGACTCCAGTTACATGAAGTAGGATCAAAAGCAGTCAAAGTCACTGAGACAGAAAGCTGAACGGCCGTGTCAGTGTCCGATTACAGGAGCGTCTGGGTGCGTAAGGGCTCAAAAGAAACCAACAACAGAGGAAAAGGATGCCAATCGGCCACAAGGTTAGTGATACAACCTGCCTGTCCAACCGTCCCTAAACACAGATGGGTAAAGGAGAGAGCTGGAAAATTAGCAGGAACATTCTCACAGGCGACCACGTTTCTCATGCCCCGAGTATTAGGGGAAACACAACAGAGCGTGCACCTCTCAGTCACACTGTAACCTCCACGTCCTCCCATGAGCAACATCCTATCACTCCCACAGAACATACTTTGAAAGTGAGAAGATACGCAGAAGGGACAACGGTGCTTTCCTTTAAGCAGAATTTTTATTGATGAAAATTATGTAGGAGAGGGCAAAACGTATCTTGGAATAATTGAGTCACCCCTGATGAAACAAGAATATGCGTGGTATGAGGACTTTTTACCCCAAAACAAGTATCTGCAGCTATTTCTTGCAGGCCCTATTCCATTTTACACTCACTACTATTTCGATAATGAAGTTTACAGAGGCTCAAAATTCTGTAAACCTGACCAAGGTGCTCTATCACTTCAGTCGAGGCTTCAGAATTTGTTGACATGTGGCACCACCTCTCAGGGAGGTGAAAGGCATGTCACAACCAAGCTGCGTTTCCAGCTGTGACACGTCTCGGCACAGAAGGGCAGGAGGGAGACGGAGAGGGAGAGAGAGAAATTATTTCCTTTATCATTTATCAAGAGTCATGCCAAAATGCTTCAGTCTTTACTCACATTTAGTATTTTTTTTTCCTGTTCAGTGGCCTTCATACAATGAAAAATATGTTTTAAAGTTACATTATTGAAATGTATTGAATAATGACTGTCAAGGTTGGAAACTAGCCACAAGAATGAATGTTATCTATTCCTCAGTCCTCCAGAGAGGGCCATAAATACATGTGATATTCCTCTGTGCTGTATTTTGCATTCAGATTTCTGATTTAGACAAAACGTGTTAAAAAAATGTGTAAGAAGGCAGCTGCTGAATTAAAATACATCTGTGCGTAAAAGAAGTTTAGCTAATTTTAGTCAGAGCAAGGAAAGCATTACAGTGAAAAGATTTCTTTTGATAACCTAAAAAATATATCTGCAAATAGCCATTCAATATGCAGATGCAAAAATTCAAATTCAAACTGATGGCATATTATATATAAATACTTATATTTAAGTATTTTAAGTATTTAAGTATATTAAATACTTATATTTAATATATAAATTAAATGTAAATTATATATAAATACATAGGGCATATTATACATTGATTAAGACCTGTGTGCTCAACATATTGACTTCTGGTCAATATTTGCTTCTACTGTTTGGCCCTTCTGAATATTAATGGGCATATTATACATAAATAAAGTACAGCATAAGAAATAAACACTACAATCTACAAGAGATACAGATTAAAACAACAAAGAAAGGTAGTCATGTTGGGAACTGAAGAGCAACTCATGTTAATAAATCGAGTGTCAGGGGATCTGACCCAAAGGAAACAGGCACAGGTTCAAGCCGTCGAAAGCACATGCTGAAGCCCACGGGACAGACATGTCCCCACGCGGCCAGCATGGCCCACCACCTGGACTTCTGTGACCAACTCAGGAAGATGATGTGGGCACCAGGTGACCAACCAAACTCTGGAAGTGTAGGATGCAGACTCCATGTGTACACCGAGGTCAAGAGTCATCTCACATTTCCAAGCTGGGAGAGTGTAACAAATTTACACACTGAGAAATTATCATCTTACACAGGACTGCCCTTACACATTTCAAACACAAAAGAAGACATCTGAGAATGAAATTTTGAGCCAATATATAAACTGCCCAATTAAGACACATAATATGATTAATACTGCCAACGAGTCTACAGGTAACCCACAAACCTACGTCTTTAAAATTCAGAGGAGCTTTAGAATCTATCATTGGCTTTTAAATGGTCTGTACAAATACACTGTGAAATATACTTCATGATCACCCTTAAAATACTTCCTGCCCAACATTGCAGCTTCTTGGGAATATTTCCTACTTTCACCATTACCTTCATGTACCCCAATCCACCACCACGGTATGTTGAGCACACAGGTCTTAATCAATGTATGTATGTATGTGTATGCATGTTACCTTTTTTTAATATATACTTAATATTCAAACATGAATATTATTAAATGAATGTCTTAAAATAATTTTAATACAAATGTACAAGTAAATGCCATAGTGAGGTATACAAGTATACTATTTAATTTGCAATTTGTATTTGACAAAAACAGTACAACCAAAGTCACTCCTTTATACTCATATTATTACAAGTATTTTTGCACATTAAAGATCAACGATGTGATTTTTAGGAACAACTGCCAACCCAAGAACCAAGTTAGAGGAAGTGTCAGACATATTGATAAAATGAATTAAGAACATTAACTTCATCGAAATAAGAGGAACAACAGTAATACAGAAACATTTGGTATGTTTTGTATCAGGTCATCATTCAGACACAGTATGAAAACCACAAAAATTACAGAAAACGTGCAAAGTCCTGCAACTCTTGCTCATAAAGAATCGGAAATCCAGGTTGTTGAAGGGGGTGGGGGTGACACATGGGGGGTTTCCCTGTGACAGCACTTACTACCAATTGTACCAGTGCTGTATCAGCTGGCACGCCAACTCTGCAGACTGAGTGCAGGCGCCTGCTAGAGTGTCTGAGCACACTGAGCTCCGATCAATGAAAAACCAACCCTAAAAACGATTAACATAAAACAGCAATGAGATTTTATTCATAGATGGATTTTAGCACACAAACATCTAAGAGAATCAAAGAGGTCCTTAGTAAATTTGACAGTGAAAAGGAAAAGGAATGTAACAGGATAAAGGTCTAGAGAAAGCAATTCCTTACTTAGTGTCTAGGTACATAAATTGTATCCACAGTTTTAGAAAAGGCTTGTGTCTTTATTCACACAAATATTGACCAGAAGTCAAAACCATTAATATATTTGCATGTTAAAATGCAGAATACTTTCAGCAATTAGATTATATACTTATTAGAATAATATTCTGCTTACTGAGTTTTATGGATATAAATTTAACTGACAAATGCTATATCTGGTCACATCACTATTGAGTTAAATATACAAATAAAGTGTTTTTCATCTTGTACACCATCAAGTTCAGGAATTAAATAAATCAAAGCCACCCAACAAAAAAAACAACAAAGTGAGGCATAATAACTAATGGAAGATTGGTAACAAGATTAAGAATTATAACTATTTAGAAAGAATTTCAAACTCATTTGTTTGTAGAAATAGAATTCAGAAAGAAAAAAAATTTTACCTATATGCTATTTCCATTTTATGGAAAAGACAACAACGAGTTACTACATTTTTAAATCTAAAAATACTATTATACAGCTGTCACATTAGGAAAAATAATTTCTATATTGAGCTCTGCAAACATTATAAAAATACTATAACATTTATTTTATTCTAAGTGTACTACCTAGAGAAAGCACTTAGATGGCTGTCTTTATATATACTGTATCTTTGTTTAGTAGAATTAGAAAATATTATCACTTTTTGCAAAAAAGACAGACTCTGAATTAACAGAAAAGTAATTTTTAAATGTGTTATTTTGATTAGGTACACTAAAATTAGTAAGAAAAGGCAAAAATAAACTTAAGCATCAGGAAATAAGAAGAACGTTTTCAACAGAAAAGAACTGAGAGTGAAAATGTGAGATGTGGAGAAAGTTCCATTCAGTCCTTCCACCAGGTGAACCTGACAGAGGCTAAGTCAGAGGTTGGCCCCCACACCTGCTCGGACTCAACAGCAGCCACAGAAACCAGCCACAGATATCAGTAGGATGATGACGCAGATGCAAAGCAGTGTCTCTAATTGGGTGGATCAAGCCACAGGGCAGCAGAACAGCAACAAATCTAAGAATGACCATTCATAAAATAGCTTCCAGTACATTCTACATCTTTCAATCAAGAATATGCATAATGGTGAGCATAAAAAATCCAAAGGATTTGTGTGGAGAAGTAAACGGAATTGGCACCTCGACACACACTGTGAGGCATGGGAACAACATATAAAGCACTCCATGTTACTAGAAGGCGAGGCACACCCTTGCGTAGTAAGGAAGCAAGCCTCATGCTGTGGCAATAATAACCTATGAACACACTAAAGTAAGAAAACTCTAAAATAGCAGAGTCATATCCTGAATTACTGGGAGAGGTGGAAACGGGACAGGACACGGGTGATGGACACGACCCAGCAGCAGAAGAGGGCTGGTGTCAGGAGACCACCGGGCAGCCGGAGACGACAGACAGAAACAGGCTTTAGACCTGATCTGACTTTGCTCATCTCGTCACTTCAATATCTAACTGCTTCAACTTAACCAAACTACTTATTGTATCTTGCCTTGAGAACTCCACAAACAACATGAAAAGGCAGAAAGATAGGACACCAAAAGATGAACACCCCAGGTCGGCAGGTGTCCAATCTGCTACTGGAGATCAGTGGAGAAATAACTCCAGAAAGAATGAAGAGACAGAGCCAAAGCAGAAATGACGCCCAGCTGTGGATGGGACTGGTGGTGCAGGAAAGTCCGATGCTGTAAAGACAACACTGCATAGGAACCTGGAATGTTAGGTCCATGAATCAAGGTAAATTGGAAGCGGTCAAACAGGAAATGACGAGAGTGAACATCAACATTTTAGAAATCAGTGAACTAAAATGGACAGGAATGGGCGAATTTAATTCAGATGACCACTCTACCTACTACTATGGGCAAAAATCCCTTAGAAGAAATGGAGTAACCCTCATAGTCAACAGAAGAGTCCAAAACGCAGTATTTGGGTGCAATCTCAAAAACGATGGCATGATCTCTGTTCGTTTCCAAGGCAAACCATTCAATATCACAGTAATCCAAGTCTATGCCCCAAACATTAATATTAAGAAGATGAAGTTAAATGGTTCCATGAAGACCTACAAGACCCTCTAGAACTAACACCAAAAAAAAAATGTCATTTTCATCATAGGGGACTGGAATGCAAAAGTAGAAAGTCAAGAGATACCTGAAATCTCTTCTAATAAGGGCATTAATAATCATGGAAAATGAATGTTATTAACTGATTAGTACTTTGAAAAAGAAAATCTTAGTTAAGGTTTTGAACCTCAAAACACAATATATTCCATATTTGCTTGTGTTTTAAACAAGAGAAGGATAAACCTCCCCAAATTAAATAAAATTGGCTTCTTCCTGCCCATGGGGAGGGGATATGAGAGCGAAGATGGGGATGAAAGCAGATAAGACACAGTCCTGCAGATGCTGGGCTGAGTGGTCAAAGCACAACAATCACAGTGCTTCTCATTAACGCATCTGTGTGTTCAAAATTTTTTCACAACATGAAGTTAGAAAAATTGTTAAAAAAAAGTAAATGTGGATGATTTGCAAATGTGTGCTATCAAGGACGCTGTGAGGGGACCGGACCATATCTAAGTGAAAGGAACATGAAAAGTGCTATAGAATAGATAGATTTCAGTCTCTTCAACAAAGATGCAAACATAAAATTAAAAGTTTCACTAAATTACATAAGTAAGAATTATTTGTGCAATCAGATCACATCATTTTTAAAAGTTATTTTTAAAATCCTATTTTAAAAAATGTATTCCCTGAAAATCCAGCTTGGTAGTAAAAAATATTTTTTTGTTTGTTCGTTTCTGTGTTTGTAATTATCCAGAATGACACTCAGGACACTGGTAACTGTGATCAAGGATGAAAATCTCACTGATTGTTCTTCAACAAACCGAATGACTTTCTACTTCCCTGGGAATCTTACATTTAAATTGATCAAGCTTTAAAAAGAGTTCAAACAAGCAAAATTTAGGATCTTTTAAAATGAGTAACAGCCATTTAAAATAGAGAAAAATACTTGCTATATGAATTTTCCTTAGTGTTACTCTTAATGTTACCTGCATGAATGTTTCTTAATGTTACCTACATGTTTCCAGTAAAATGACTAACAACAACACATTCTTGTAAAAGGGAAGGCTGGAGACCATGCAGACAATGCAAAAAAGCTCCTTCTTGCATCACTTTACTGCATCAGTCCGTTTATTAAGAATTCTTTCAATACTATCTTAAAGATTTAGTAACAACTCATTACCAAAAGTTGTAGAAAGTTTTCCAAAACCCATGGACTTCCACCTCCAGATAAGACTGAAGCAGCCAAGCCCTACCACGACAGCCTCCTCACTCCGAGCCACACCACGGAAGCAGCGGGATGACCGGAACTAGATGAACCTTGATTCCAGAGACAGCGAGCCCTCCTCGGCCAGGCTGAGGACCAGAGGCCATCTCCTCCTCCAGGTCATACACAGTGTGAAAAATTAAAATTAAAGTGACTCATAAAAACATGAAACTATGAACCACACTTGCCTGATATCCTGGATGAGATGAATACAAACATGGTATGAGACCTAATTGCACTATTTGCTTTTTTCTCAAGCTGCTAACAGTTTAAGACTAAGAGCGGGATATAACTATAAAATGAAACTCTGCTTTAAAACACATGGATTTCACAGCATAATCCTGATGCATTCTAAGAAGACAATTCAATATATCAGCTGATGAGACTACTCAGAGAAAAAATATAAATCTTCTTTGATACGTACAATATAAAACAAGACAATAACCATGACAGTTTCATCAATATCTCCAAAGGTCTTAAAAAATACAAAACTATATGCCAGAACTCTCATATTCATAAATGAATAACTATAAAAGTTTATGATGTGCAAAATACCAACCATGAAATTAAATCTTTTAAAAATATTAATACAAAAATAGAATAAATCATGGAGTAAAAGCCTCTTCATATTTTAATCTACCTCAGAACCATAAACACATAAAAACATATTTTTTAGGAAAAAGACTTCCAAAAGAGACTGCCCAAGGGAAGTGGGTCTGCAATCATGCAGGATCCCTGCCAGGTCACTTCCGTGGACTGAACACAACAGTACAATATGCAGTGTGACAGTGAAGAAGACTCAGGAATCACTCACGGAAATGGAACTGCGATCCTTAGTCCGTTTTCCAGAAGGACCTGTGGATAGTGAGGACATTACCGAGGCCAGTCACAAGAGGAGAACTTCCAATTTCTCATGTCAGCAGCATGACCAGATTTAAAGCCCTGCTTAACAAAGGTCCCGGGCATGTCTTCAGAGGTAGGTCTGACACTGCAGAACCCTAGGACTTGGGGCAATGATGGAATCTCAACAACCATCCAGTTCAACAGACTCCAGTTCAGAGCAGTAAGAATCTGAAGGCCTAGTTCTGTGTCTTGATGTTACAAATAATAATTTCCCCAAAGTCAAGTCCCTCCTTGCAGTATTTCTGCTGCTTAGTGTTAAGATGTCCACACTCCATCTTTCCCCTACAAGCTGCTCCCTGAATCCACTGCAGCTTCCCCCAGCCTCCTGACCTCAAGTGGACCACCAAAGGCTCAGTCCCCTTCCCTCTCTTCTCCAAGCCACGTGTGCACTGGGAAATTACACCCAGGGTCAGCTTTAGACAACAGGTACAGGCCTCTCCCTCCTAACAGTGTCCTTCCAGACCTGGTGTCTGCCTTCTCTTCTACAACTACAAACACATCTTGCCAGCCACCATCTCCACTTAAACGTCTGACGGTACCCTACTCCTAACTCTTGATTCCCAAATTCTCAGTAAGTGGTCCTTCCAGGCTCCTGCATCTCACTCAAGAATATCATCATTGAGGCAACCCATTCCATTTTTCATTCTCCTCTTTCATCTCATATCAATCCTTCAGCAAAGCTATTGGTTCCACCCCAAATGTGACGATCCTACCATGTTGTCCAAATCACACTGTCTCCCGCCTGAACTAACTCCCCTCAAGGTCCTCCCCTCGCCAGTCTACGCTCTGTGCTGTGACAAGTCATCTCTACAGGCTCGGAGGGCACGTGGGAGAGGCTGCGAGTCCAGATGGTGTGCAGGCGGCTTTTCCTGGCCCCCAGCCTGCTTCGTTCTCCTTCCTTTTTCTGATCTGCCGAGGAAAGCTCCTGAGGCAGAACCGCAGGCCAGGGATCGCCGACCACATCCTACCACAACAGCCTTTCTCTCACCAAAAGGCATTCTTCTTACCCTTCCTGCCCTGTGCTCACAAGGGGTAAAAAGTCACCAGGCAAAGAAAGAAGCCCTTTTTATAATCAAGGCACCACGAACCCAGCAGAACTTACAAGCGCCCCTTGTTTGTACATATTTCCATGAAAAGGGACACAGGACACTTGGCCTAAATCAAATGTTCTAAATGCAGGTACATGTCGACGGGATGGTGGGAGGCATCTCTAGTTCCTGCTCAGAGATCGCGCCTCTTCACCCTGAATGATCGCTGATGGCTGACATCACTTGTAAAGGAGAGAAAACACAAACAGCATAGGTAAGAAACACTGAGGGAGCGGAGCTCTAGCTCACTAAGGTAACAAGACCACAGCAAAGGCCCACGGCTTCTCCAGAATGGAACTGCCTCAGTCTTTGCTTTATGTTTAAAGAATCCTGGGAAACAATTTGTCACAGAAAAAATTCCTTATGACAAGGCTGGAGAAACAGCGCTCTCATCCTTACATCTCAGTCTGGCTCAGGTATTTACTTTTTGTGATTTCAAGAAGGAAGAAATAAATAGAAGACTCTACATTTACCTCCAGGAGACCAATATTATATCAGTACAAGAAACATGTCTCAGAGATAATTCAACATATATATTCTGTTCAGCATTTATTCAAACTAGTAGGAGGAACTTAACCATTAATTTTTACTTAAAGAATATTCTATAACTTTTAGCTAAGTGCATACATCTATCCATTCATTGGGAACCTTTCTGCAAACTTATCCATTCCAACCATGCAGTCATTAGAATAGCTTTTTAAAACAGAATAATTGATCCTACACAATGGCATGATATAAACAATAGAGAAACATATATAATGTATAAACAATGTCCTAATAATCATTAGAACTTATTTCTAAGCCACACAGTTATAGTATCTCAATATCATTTATGTTTTCTATCAATTCCCACCAGACTGTGTTTCATTCTATTGACGTAATAACATTCATCCATGGGAACATGAATTGAAAATTTTAAAACCCTCTTCATCTCAATAAGAGATGCAATTCTAATGACATTATACTTTATATGTTTAATAATTTATCAATTTTGTATCAGTTTTGTTGTTTCAATCAACTGGGTATCAGTAATACAAATTAAAATAATAATCCTGCCAGACAATGAACATTTAGAGCTTTATGGCCAGACATCCTAAAAAATAACCTTATTTCACTGTGTAGACATGCATATGTTGCTATTGTTTAGTTGCTAAGTCATGTTTGACTCTGCCACAGCAAGGACTGTAACTCGCCAGGCTCTTCTGTCCATAAGATTTCTGAAGCAAGAATACTGGAGTGGGTTGCCATTTCCTTCTCCAGGGGATCTTCCAGACCCAGGGGTTGAATCTGCATCTCCTGCAATGATGGGCAGATTCTTTACCACTGAAACACCTGGGAAGCCCTACACACACACACACACACACATGATGGGATGATCATTAAAATATTTCCTCACATAAAAACCATAAAAAAATCTCTGGGGGAAGTGGGAAAGATCTATGAGTTCAAGAAGAATAAACGTCAATTTTCTGACAGTTTGAGAAGAGCTTCGTCATGCATTTTTTAAATAGATTATAATATGCAGAGTACATCATGAGCAACGCTGGGCTGGAAGAAACACAAGCTGGAATCAAGATTGCCGGAAGAAATATCAATAACCTCAGATATGCAGATGACACCACCCTTACAGCAGAAAGCGAAGAAGAACTAAAGAACCTCTTGATGAAAGTGAAAGAGGAGAGTGAAAAAGTTGGCTTAAAGCTCAACGTTCAGAAAACTAAGATCATGGCATCTGGTCCCATCACTTCATGGGAAATAGATGGGAAAACGGTGGAAACAGTGTCAGGCTTTATTTTGGGGGGCTCCAAAATTACTGCAGATGGTGATTGCAACCATGAAATTAAAAGACACTTACTCCTTGGAAGGAAAGTTATGACCAACCTAGATAGCATATTAAAAAGCAGAGACATTACTTTGCCAACAAAGGTTCGTCTAGTCAAGGCTATGGTTTTTCCAGTAGTCATGTATGGATGTGAGAATTGGACGGTGAAGAAAGCTGAGCGCCGAAGAATTGATGCTTTTGAACTGTGGTGTTGGAGAAGACTCTTGAGAGACCCTTGGACTGCAAGAAGATCCAACCAGTCCATCCTAAAGGAGATCAGTCCTGGGTGTTCATTGGAAGGACTGATGTTGAAGCTGAAACGCCACCTCATGCGAAGAGTTGACTCATTGGAAAAGACCCTAATGCTGGGAAGGACTGGGGGCAGGAGGAGAAGGGGACGACAGAGGATGAGATGGCTGGATGGCATCACTGACTCGATGGACATGGGTTTGGGTAGACTCCGGGAGTTGGTGATGGACAGGGAGGCCTGGTGTGCTGCGATTCATGGGGTCGCAGAGTCGGACACGACTGAGCGACTGAACTGAACTGAAGTGTGCATCAGATCACCACGGTACTAACAGTCTGTGGAATGTATTTTTAAGTGGCATAACTAATACTTTACAATGTCAACTTTTACCATACACTAGAAATTACATCCTGCACAACTATCTGTACTGAGGATGAAAACAGCACTAAAGTCCAATTTAAGATTCAGCAGAGGGGTGGAGGGAGCGGGAGGTGTCGAGGACTTTGCAAAATCACCTGGGGAGACCTTGAGCGGCGCCCTGTGATACAATCAGAGTGACTGTGCAGAGCTCTGCCTGCTCTCGCAAGTCCTCCCCATGCACACCCATGGCACAAAGTGCGCCAAGCCTTCCCCGCACCTCCCAGAGGCCCACGTGAGCAGGCTGCTGCCGGTCCAGGCACGGGGCACAGCCACAGGCACCCTGCTCAGCACACCCAAGGCTGTCCTGGGCTCCCGCCTCAGAGCATGCACACCCTAGTCCCTCTGCCTAGAGCACGCTTTGACACACTCCTTCTCATCGTTCAAGCTTCTACTCACAATGCCTAACAAATAACCAAGAGTCTTAGTTTCATTATCTGCATACAGCGGCACATGAGCCTACAATTTTCTCAAAGATAGTTTTACAAAATGTTTTTGGGGATGGCCTTGGCTGAACAGTCTAATAATCCTGCCTGCTGCTCGCCTGTCACTCCCGGACCTTTTGCCCCAGTCACTTCTGCCATAGCACTCACTGCTTTCTAAAATGATTTACTGGCTTGCGCATTTTCTGACTTTTCCACAGGAAAAAGAGCATCTTTACCTTTGTCAGCACTCCACTCTGAGAACTTAAAACCAGATAGGGCATCAGTAAATCTTGTTATATGCACACACACACCAAGTAAAGGTGATGCACACACGTGAGGCACCTACTCCACACCAACACCAGCGATGCCACTTACATACTGAACCTCATCTAATCTACTCTTTTTGAAAATTTCGAAAGAGTCCTTCCCCATATTTTTAGTTCAATAACCTGAGTATCAGAAACTAAATGACTTGGTTAAGGTTGCATCAATTCGTAAGATGGCTGTTTTAGGATTAAAACTCAGGTACTAGATTTTAATAATTCTCTGCTAGAGTTTTATTCTTTATGACATGTTGTTATTTTATTTCCCTTACAGTGCTTTTCACTTATTATCTCATTTGATCCTCACAATAGTCTATCACATCAGCTTTACAGATAATGAAACTAAGATTCAGAGAGTCAAAGAGATTTGCCCAAGGAAATAAAGCTACTTATGGCCACAACCGGAGCTCAAGTGCTGTTACCCTGGCACTCACCTTCTTTCTAGAATCCCACACATGCATACACAGAGACAGAGATTTAAAGTAATGCACACAAGGTCACACAGCTGGATAGAGAAAAGGCTGAATTAAAACTAGGTCAACCGCTTAGGAAGCAAATGAACTTTCAACATATCATATTGTGCCACTGTCAAATGCCTGGGAGTTCACAACGGTTACAGACTTTCTGAGAGATGACAAAGATCTTGTTCTGAACATTAGCCATGCTAATGAAAATATGAGGTCCAAGGAAGAGAGGCAGCTTAGCTGGGACGTATGTGTCCTGGCTCCAGCAGACTACGGCTCACTCACTGCAGAAAACCTACCCACATACATGGTGGCTTCAAGCTCGACAAAGTACAATCTTACTTTTGAACATTTAGTATTATTTAATAACAGTTTCCTAGGTCCTATGAAGTAATAGGTCGTTAAAAATAAGGATGAAAAATTTTAATGACTCCAAAAGATTTACATCTTTGGGAAAACAAGAGTAGTGTATCAGAAACAGCAAAGTCCTTTTTAATACACAGCCATATGCTCTTCCACTAAACATGAAAGAAGGAAAGAATCAAAAAGTTGAGAAATCAGGGAGAGATGATATGATTTTCTTACCAAAACAACACACCTCTCTGACACGCTTATAGAAAGTTCATATGTGCCTTAAAATAATAAACAATTAAAAACTAAAAATCAGTAATAAGTTCCAGCTAAAACAGAAGCTGAAATTTATATTTGACTCTTCTCTGTCTCTACCAATATCAGGTAGAAACATTTAATACTGTTTAAACATGCACAGTAAAACTTTGCTTGAGTAACAGGAATCAGGCCCCTACACCAAAGTTATAAATTTTAATGACGTAATTTTTTATATTTTCCTCCTCTCATTATATAAATGAAAAGTTGTGAGGAAAACAAAAGATTATTATGGTACCAAAAAATCTGATAATGCTCGATTTAACAGTTGTTTATGTTGCAGTGTGCTACTAAACAATTTGCATTGAAAATGTAAGTAGGTATTTATCTCTATCGCTATGACTATAAATAGGAAAGTATAAATCAGACCATTGTGACAGTTCAAGTGGAGAATTAGGAACAGAAAGCAGAAAGATTTTCAGCAATAGATGACAAATTCAATTATTTATTTAGGTTTAAATCTAGTAAAATGTAATCAAAATTTTAAAATGCAATCAAAGCAGATTTCTAAATAGCACAAGAAGATGAAAGACAAGATTATTTTCATTTTTAGAGATTCTGATCCAAAGAGCCTAAGTAAAAAGAAAAAAGAAACACACCTTCATCATGGCGGGTGACTATGTCTACAAGAGTCTTTCATCATACAAGAGACGCAACTCCTGTAACATAACTTTAACGTGGGGGAAAACGAGGTCATTTTTTAAAGTAAACTGTTGTTATAAGGTAACTTTTAATTTGCACACATAATGTAAATTGCTATGGTGAACGCACGTTGGGTCATGGAAACAACGGTAGCTGGATTCAGATGTGACCCGGCAGCCCAGGTGTTCAGGAAAAGTGCTGTTAACAGTGAGGATTGATGATCTAATCAAACTGTCACAGCCAGATCCTCAGCAGGGTGGCTGGAGGATAATATTCAGAAAGCAAGCACATGCTTAGTGTTACTTTAAATTGATGCTGACATTTTCAATTGTGAAAAGAAATTTTTTCCTAAGTAATATAGGAAACAACTCAGCTAACCTTCCGGAGGAGATCAGATAATCATGGTAGGTTGTTGTGCAAAAGCTAACTTCTCAGAAATGTGAGCACATACGAAACACAAATAATAGGACATTTTGGAGATTTACTAGAGTAATCAACATTTTAATTACTTTCTGTTTTCTTGGATGTACAGTACTACTGCGATGAATATTCTCTCCACAGACAAACAAAGCAATATTTTCAGCCTGGTATTTGCATTTGGTGGCGAAAAATTCCCACAAGGGTACAAATAACCAAGAGTCACGTGCTGATTAATCTAACACTCCTCAAGTCACGTGTTAATTAAAGTAATTAATATGAGCTTTCCCGGTAATGCTATGCGTTTGTCACGTGGTGTGCAGAGAGAAACTGTGACTGGATGGTCATTTTCAAAAAACTGTCTAACCCCAAAACATTAAGAGGCCCCCCTCAAAAAAAAAAAATCACTGATGATGGCAATTCAGTAAAAATTGAGTGTGTAGTTATTAAAACAACAGTTCCTCTCTGAAAAGCAGGAGACCACTCTACAAATGTGTGATGACTTACAAGTAACTCAAGTGTGCAAAGACGTACCCTCCACGGGAGAGAAAGAAAGAAGACAATGCAGCGAGTGTGACTGGGGCTCAGTCAGCCCGCAGCCCCCTTCCAGCTCGGGGTCAGGGCAGCTCTGCGGAGCCCTGGCCAGTCTGGCCGGGGAGGCCCCCCCGCCGCCCTACCGCCCTGTACTCTTGGCAAGGTCCCCAGCCCTCCAGACGCAGCTTCTCCTCGGCAGCCAAGGACAAGCAAGTGGGTTAAATTGCTTCATGTTTTCAAGACACGTTATAAAGCATTCTCGCGAAAATTTTTCGCTCCGTCATTCCTGACCTTTTTGAAACAGTGCCCCAGTAAGTATTAATATTGATAAAAACCACATTATCTCTGCCATTCACTGCTAACACCCGGATCCAGGGTAACACAACACAGCTTCCCTGGTTCTTAGATAAATACAACGCAAGTAGAAACACCAAACTTTCTTTTTACAGGGACTCAGAAACAGCTTATACATTTTCTGGTAAGACTGACCCATTTCCTAAAAATCTGCCCTCTTAAAATTTCAGAAAAAAATCCAGTAAGATGTAAGAGAAACCATATAAAACATTTCAGAAAATCAATTTAAAAATTGTAAATATGTATAAGGGAAATGGTTTCTCTCAAAAGGTGAACACTGTGCAACCTTCCTTATCAGTAGAAAAGGAACTCCACCAGGCTTGGTTCCAAATACAGAGAAACCCCAAAGCCACACTCAAGAAGTTCCAGCAAGTCTTCTCTGACAGGGAGTTCAAGTCTCTCTCCTGGGAGTGGCCTGTCGGCAGCACGGTTACAAACCACAGGGCTGGGTGAAGGGGAGCCTTCCCAACAAGGGCAAAGCCATCGGGAAGAGCAGACCCAGGACAATCTCAGTGCCAGGATGGCCAACCCCACACTGCAGGGGCCCTCGGGAGCCTCCATCAGTCTGATGGCTAAAGACTGGGATAAAGCATTTCAAGATGGGACTTGGAAGACTGAGTGCCCGTGGCTCATTTGATGTTTACACGTAACAAAACTGTCTAAGAATTATAGACTTGTAAAGCTGGGCCCCAACCTCACTAGCCATCACCCACTAAGAGCCAGAAAAGGTCTCGGTTTTATTTAACAACAATGACAAAAAAGCATTATCACCTCCACTCCTCATCTGTCATTACTAAATTCTATACAGTATGATATCTTAAGGTACCTTAGAATTCTTACACGCTGGACAATGGAAAAACTTCCACCCACGGTTGGCTGACAGCTCACTGTGTTAGAATGTAGACTGCAACATTTATCCTCAACCTTTGACAATTACAAACGTAATTATTAACGCTTTCCTGGAACACCAAGAGTTTGATAAAACGTGTTCACATTAAAACCGGTAGACATGAAAATATGAAATCTAAATTTAAAAATATTAAGCATTATTATTTTCTTTCACTGGATAATCACTACTTGATATTTCAAACACCTAGAATATTTGTCAATGTCTCCTATTAAAGCATTATTAATGAAAGGGATGATGAAATGAGTACAAGAGGAATTTTAAAACTGATCTAATGCAAAGAAAATCAAAATTTACTGTAAAATCTCACATTTTGTATTTGGTTACATGAAATATGTAAAATAAAAATATCATCATTCTCCACCCTTAAAATACGCATAGTAAAATAATAACCATGCCCTTTGGGAGAATGAAGTGCAAGACAGATCAAATGTAACAAAATATGGATACCTTGAGCAGTTCCAGAGTTTACACAAGAAAAACAATTTACTAACTTGAGAAAAGATTTACACACAACACTGTTATCAGAGTAAAAATTTAGAAACATAATCAATGTCCATTCAATAGTAATATCTTGATACATATAAACAACAGATTATAAAGCTACTAAATTATAATTCAAATCTGTATTTATAAAATCACATCGAATAATATCCACATGTATGAATGAAACAAAGGAAGTAGTGAAATATTGTGATCATTAAGATTCTCATTTACACAAAATTCTATCCATATATTTATACTCCCAGGAGAAGTGAGAAAAGTTACTACTCAGTAAGACACATGAGCACAGGATAAGAGTAGTGTCTTAGAGAGATGTGATCTGCAATTTTATTTTTGTCTTTATACATGCTGATTCCATGTTTTAGGGAGCATGAACCATTTAATTAAGAAGTTCTTTTCAAAATAAAATGTTTTGATTTCTGAAGAGATTCTGACATGAAATGAGAAGGGAAAAGGAAATGGCTGTATTTCTAAGGAAGAGCATTTTCTTCCCGCAAGGTCATGTGCATATACCATTCTGAAGGGCCGGTGTACTCCGAAGACTTTGGGAATGTTTATTGTTCATACAAAGTAATTCACACTCTCATTCTGTCATTTCCACAAGGAGTAGCATTAATTTAAGAGGTGACTGGGGAGGTTAAGGGTGTTCACTGCTGCTATGGCAGAATGCTTTTCCATGTGAGGCCCATAAACTAATACTTGCTTTCTATCTACTGCACTGCTATCACTGGCATCAAAAGCAAACCAACTAAGAGACACTCATGTGTATCTGCTCTCTGTTATGAAATTTTGGTGGAAACAATAAATTGCATCTTACTTACAGGCTTAAGAGGTGTGTACTTATATTCAACTGCCTTTCATTTTCAAGCTGTAATTGAAGACACTTAGAAAATATAAAATAACAATTTAAAACGCTGACAAATGATTTGACAGAATACTCTTTCGATTCACAGTATCACTGATACAATTAAACTATCATTTCCATGGCCCACATTTGTAAAGCTTTTGTAAGCACATGGATAACAAAATGAAATTTATAAAATTAATCTCATATATATTGACCAAAGAATATTATGACAAACTAAATATTTTACAATTTTCAGCTAAACGATCATTCAGCATACACAAGTTAAAACAATTATTAACTTTAAAAAAGTTAATCATTGATGATCAAGACAAGATTCATATAACACTATTATCATTATTATTTCAAAGTGTCCCAAACAGGAATTATCACAGAACATCAACAAAAGTGTTAACTACTTATCTTCTAAGCTATTTTCCTAACAGAACAAAGGAAAACCAGACCTAATAAAATGTCTAAGAATGGAAAAACACTTAAAATTTTTAGGATGACTTTTTGAAACATCAATAGAATTACATATATATATTGGCATGATGAATTTGAATATTAACAAGCTATGTCTGAGTTACAAATAATGGTAATAATTATTTAGTTTCTGAAATCAGAAACTGAAATATTACACTAAAGTTTTCTCATCAGTAATAGAGTAAGACAAGGATGAAGGAGGTCAAATTATCTAGCAAAAAAAAAACCATATTCAACAGAGAAACAGTTACTGTGACATTGGGCTTCCATTTTATGCGGGCAACAAACTAAGGTGCTGGTCAAAAATTTCAGTATGTAAAATGGTCTGAGTTGATGTATGCTCCCAACAGGAAACGATAAAGATTGGCTGTAGGGTTCTTTCCATCACAATAACATATATATGCATATATGGTGTGTGTGTGTGTATGTGAATATATATATATATTACACTTTTTTTTTTAAGCTGCTTGATTTCCTTTAAAACTTAAATAATTAATTAGGCCATAAAATGGTAAGGAAAACATGAATTTTAGGAGACAAGTGGTAAGAAGTTTGCTTTCATTAAACAAGACTACCAGAAGACAAGCAGAAAAGATAAATGATCTTAACCACTAGAAAAGTTAGAGGGTCGGGGAGCAATGTGACTGAAGTTTTGCTTATTGGAAAAAAATGTGAGAATAAAAACGTATTATGAGAACAAAGAAAATCACAGCTGAATTAAAACAGTAATGAAATACAATCTAATCAGCAGATTCAGAAGTCCTAAGGTATACAAAATTAGCACAAGAAGAACAAAACCACGATAGAAAAATGGTGTGTAGCACTGAGACCAAGCACAGACCAAATTCTGAACTCACACAGTTTAATTTTATCTTTTGACTAAACATGCTCTGTGCTCAGGTGATATCACATGAATATTTTTATTTGACTTAAAAATATAGTGAAAGACCGTGTACTTATTTTTATTTGTGTGTACCAAAGGACACTCCTCTGACTCTCCTTAATGACAGCAATCTTGCATTGTTACTAAAGTCACTGAAAAATGATGAGGACTCAATGAAATGAGTGATTAAGTTAGACCATATTTCTAGCCAAAACTGAAGTGTAATAATAAAGTAATGGTATTGGCAAGCTTTGGCTAACAATCTAGTAAACAGATCAAAAATAAAGATTTTTGTCAAGAGTGTTGAAATAGAACCTCAAAGTGACAATCTACATAAAACTAATTTGAATATGTAAATCAGGTTTGAAACTTATCCCCATGCTACTGCTGCATCGGGGTGCCAAGGCACATCCACACGAGAAATCCTTAGTTAACAGATGACCACTTCACATTAATACAAACAATACACATTTCGACATGGAGCTGAAGCATACATTACGTGAGCACATTATCACTGTCTCTATCTAGTGAGATGAACAGGAATAAACACTTTTTAAAAGCTATTTTTGGTACCAATGTCCAACTTACTCTTTTTAATGTCCTCAGGTTATGCAATTCTCAGCATAACAAGTTAACACCTAAGAGAAATCAATGGTACCTGACTTCAGTTGCATGTGAGTTTAAATATTAAAATTTGAAGTGCTACATATGAGGAATGAAACGCAAATTTTAAAAATTTATGCTTCGAACAATGAAATTTAGATAAAATTCAAAAACAGGAATTCTCATATGTGATCACTTACTACAAAATTCTTTCCCATTGGCAGGAAAGCTTTCTTTTCCCCAGTGCTGGGAATGTGTTTGTCCTGTGGGAAACAGTTCATGCAAAACACTGAATTTGCATATTTCACTATTATGTTCAGTTATTCTCCTCAGAAAGGGATTCAAACCTCTGTGCTAAATTTTAAATGAATTACAATTTTGCTGAAGGTTTAATTGCTAAGTAATTTGTTTGAACAGTTTAAACAATTTACAATTTTAGTCAACATAAAAATTTGTGGGCAATCATATGGGAAAACTCATAAAATCACAGCTAAATTCCTAGTAATCAAAGTTTTATAGACTGAAATAGCCCTTAACTAACAAATTTTCATTATGATTTGATGTTAACTGCATTACCATATTTTAATGCATTTGAAGATATAACAAAAAACAGTAAATTATTAGCTCAAGTAAGAGATTAAAATTATTTCAATTTTAAAGCATCAAAACTATTATAAATCTAAACACAAATTTCAAATTTTCTGTCATTCTTCTGGAAATTCAAAGATCAAGTAGTTTCTATGGAAAAATTTAATTAAGTCTGAAAGCAAGAAAAGCTCCCTCATTGTGTTTCACAAGACATAAAATGAGCCTATGGATATAAAATAATAAGGTTTTTCTTCCAACAGAGGTAGTGTCTTCACTACACAATCAGATTCTGAACTTTGTCATAAGCTAATAAACCCTTAAAACAAAACCAAGACCAAAAACTGGGTTCTGACTTACAGCTCTGCAGTTAAACTCAGAAGCCTGATTAAAAACAGTGCTTGCAAGAGTTTTCTCATTTTAAGATTCACCTTTTTCTTACATCTTCCCTAATTCACCACACACACCAC
>CM044309.1:77580000-77685000 GCA_024291935.2 Okapia johnstoni
TTTTAAATTTACTCACCCAATAAGAGAATGAACATCTGTGAATTTTCCACTGAACATCAGAACTAGAACATTACATTCCAGATTTTAACTCATTCCAACCGTGTATCTCTAGCTCAGAGTTATTACACTCTAACATTTTTTTCATTCTTTCTTTTATTTTCATCAAATCCAGACGTTGATCTGTTTGATTAACCTGTTTTGGTCTTAATCACTTCCCCAGAGGCATGAGACAACTATGACGAGTGAGCACATGGAGACCTCAAGGCTGGGCCCGAATTCCAGCTGCATTAACTGCTCGGACTCGAGCACGCGAGCACACCAGTGTCTCAGCACTTAGGTGTCAACAGTACTGTTCACGTGAGAGCTGCAAACGTCGGCGGCTTAGTGTACAAGTAAAGGGGCGCTGTGAGCAGAGATTCTCTTTCTTTGATGAGGAGCCTAAGGCTTCTCTGAGACACAGAAAAGGTGTCCCACCACGGATGGAGTCTTTGGACCCCCTGGCAGCTTCAGACAGAGCATCTGGTTTTTACTGGTTTTACACAGTAGTGTTCCATGTAAAGTTTTTGATTTCTGTTTAACAGAAAGGGAGAAACCAAAAATTCACTGAAACTTTGAATATGTTCATATATTGCTACTACTATGAGTACTAATAAATAATAAGCATTGGGTTAATTCTTTTGTTAGAAATTTTCCTAACCTTCAAAATCTGATTATCATATCAACAATATTTTTTTAGAAAAAGGAAAGCATAAAATTTTAAAGACCAGATATCCAGCAGTAAGACTGCCACTTCCTAGTTGCCAAAAACATATGGCATACACATTATTATTAAATTATAAATGTGAAATGAGGAAAAAATTCTCAATATTACAGTACACTGTGAGAATGAAAGGGGAAATTACTGTTTTAATTAGCTTCAAAGAAAATTTGGGTATAATTTTTAAAAAATCTTCATATATATTCCACTGAATCTACTATTTCCCATAATCCGTTTCTGCACCAGATTAGCATGAAAAAGGAGACAGAGATATGGTTTAAACCCCAGCAACTAAACATTTCTTTAATAAGTTTTTATCTAAAGATAAGTACTTATTATGTTAAAAAAAAATGCTGTGTTTATATATAGTATGATTTTTTTGGTACTCGTATAACTATAAATCCATGTCCATGTCACCGTAACCCTGAGGAATGAGAACATGTGTCCTGGGCCTCCCAAATGAGAAGACAATAAATCCACAGTGACTCAGGAAGAATGCATTTGAGGTTGACGCAATTAACAGGCAGGACCACAGACAGTTACATACACTATTTTGCAATACTTTTATTAAAATGTGACTATAAATCATATGTTACACCAGTTAGGAAAATGTCCATCTTAAAAAAGGAAAATTTCAATGAGAATTTTAATATCTTAAATCTATCAATATTCACTGAAGATCAATCACCTTCTGAAAACTTGAGACAGAGAAGGACAGTTGGGAACCATAATCCTCAAGAAATTATCTGTGTGGACCCAGGGTACAAACCCACTGGTTTTAAAAGAATACAGAGAAACAAAACAGAATGTGCTAAGTTGTACATCAGTCTTCTTAGGAGTAAGAAGAGATTACACAGAATAGAGATCCAGGGCAGGAGTTTCATAATGAGACAAAACCTGGGCTTTGAAAATACAGCTGGCCCAGGCCTAGAAGGCATGCCAACATGGCTTTCAGTGGACACGGAGTGGAAACAGTGAACAAAGTATGATGAGATGGGTTTCCTAGTATCCTGACTCAATTTCTATACCCACATACTACATAAGACTGTGTCTAGGGAATCGCTCACTGTCCCTAAAAAAAAGCAAGAACAGGATTACATTAAAACTCAATGGAAATTATTACTTCCCTGAAAAGCAGATTTTGATATTAACATCACATGCCAGAAACAGTTCTAAATAGAATTAGGTTTGACTCATAAGAAATTGCCAATATTTGATGGTTTTTAACCTAAATGTTGATTTCATATGATCCAAGCTTAGGAGGTGCTTGCATCTTAGAACGTATCAGTGGGCATCACGATGGTTCTGAAGGGAATGAAGGACCTGCTGAAAGAGAGGGCAGTCGTTGTGCAGACCGCCACGAGACCGACCTGCCTCATAAGGAACGCAGTTGCCTGCCTGTTTCCTCTGAGTACGAGCGAGAGAGCGGCACAGGACTGGTGGGGAGGCCCCTGGTCTGAAGCTCACAGTGGCATCCTCGAGTGGCCCGGGGCTGAGGGGAGATGTCTTGAAGAATATTGGGTAAACCCTCAATTTCTCCCATCAGTGCTCTGTGGCATAACGAAATGTAAACTTCTTGTTTTTCATCTGTTAAAATGGATCACCAAATTGCTTTGATCCAACTTTACCAAAATTACTTCAGAAAGCTTGTAAGTTTCCTGAAAATTCCTCAGAAAAATTTTAAACTTGGACTTTTATAAGCAACTACCAAGACATCATGAATATAAAGAAAGTCTCACAAGAAGTCAGTACTGTATAATGAAACTGTATGAAAGTTGGTAATTAAGCATAATTGAAGGCTGCAGTGAACATATAGGCCTTTGTTCTCTTTAATTCTGGTGCTGACTGGGAATTAAAGATAAGAGCTTTGGGCATATTTTAGTCAGAGTCCAGATGTATAAGACCCAGTGTTCTAAAAGCAATTTAAGTGAAATAAAAGAAGAGAATGGCCAAAAGTATTCTAGATGCCTACCAAGGGAAAACACCTACCTTCTGAACATTAAGCATATTTGATTGATCATAGTGGGGATCACTTACTCACTGACTTCAAAGAGAGTTAAAAGAGCAGGTATTCTTATACCCAAGATCTGACTGAACTACTCAACTAAATGGTAGCCCCACAAAAATCCTTAAAAATTAACTTGTCATATTAAACAACAATGTACTAACACGTGAAAAAACAATTAGAACATTCATACTAGAAAAGGTATAGTTCACTTTCTCCACAGAGTTCAATTTTATCTTATTTGTATATAGGGATGAAAAAGGAGGCATTCCTCATTTAATAAAGATTATCATTACTAAACTATACATTTCTGGTGTAGTAACTCAATGAACTAGTACTAGATTACATAATTATACACAGTATCATTATAGTTTTTTGGGTTTCTGCTTTGGGAGATGGAGTTTATATATATATTCTTATATACATATACGATTATATACATGCTGTTGTTTAATCAGTAAGTCTTGTCCAACTCTTCTGTCACCCCATGGACTGTAGCCCACCAGACTCCTCTGTCCATGGGATTTCCTAGGCAAGAATACTGGAGTAGGTTGCCATTTCCTTCTCCAGGGGATCTTCCGGATCCAGGGATTGAACCCACATCTCCTGCACTGGCATACAAAGCGTCTCTTTACCACTGAGTCATTGTGTATGTATATATTCTTTATTCAGCAAGGTTCCATAGGAATATGATAAAAAAAATAAAGACAATTTAGAGATGGAATAAACAAGGAAGAAACTCATAGAAGACAGGCACCTCATGCTGAAGCTTGAAATAAAATGATGACTTAGATTGACAATCAGGAGAAAGGAAACATGGTAGGAGTGCAACGAGGGCAGAACAACAAAAGCACAGCGGAAGGGAGAAGGAGGTCACAGAGCTGGGAACAGACCGTGTCTAACAAAATGCAGGCCCTCCTTGGAAATGCCGCGGGTTTCGTTCTTGACCACCACAATAAAGCAAGAAAGGGAGTCACATGAATTTTTCGGTTTCCCAGTGCATATAAAAGTTATGTTTACACTATACTGTGTTAAGTATGCAATATCATTATGTCTAGAAAATATCTGCTTGCTAAAAACTAACCATCCGTCTAAGCCTTCACATCATAGTAATAGCATCAAAGATCACCGATCGGAGGTCAACATAAAATAAAGTAATAATAAAAGTTTAAAATCTTGTGAGAATTACCAGATGTTGACAAAAAAACCAGAAGTAAGCAAATGTTACTGGAAAAAATGGAGCTGATAGACTTGCTTGCCACAGGGTTGCCACAACCCTTTAATTTGTAAGAAATGCAATATTCGTGAAGCACCGGGAAACAAGGTCTACCTGTAAAACCAATGACTACAGGGCTTATTTGCAGGCAAGCTTCGAAGTATGAAAGGGGAGAGGCGACTGGCACTGAGGGGAGTAGCTGGAGCAGGGAAAGCAGGCAAGGGTCCAGGAAACATCTCTGCGACGTGACCCGAGAATCCACTGGCCCCCGCCTCCCTGAGGTCTGAGCTCCACGCCAATGGCTTGCAGGCTTCCCCTCGTGTGGAGTGAGACATGACGCTGGCGTGGCATTCCTGGTTCTTTCCAGCCGGGTTCCATCTCACTGCCCCTTCCATCACCACTCTGAAGGAATACTCCCACCTGTGGTCCCCTCCTAAACAGCGCTAAGCTGGCATCCTACCTGTTCATTTTCTGTCCTCTCCCTTCCCCCAGCCCCAGGACGCACTGGAGCAGGAGCAGCCAAGCTCGCACACACCTCACTGGGGGCCTCCCTTAAAAGGCTCCCCTTCAGAAAGGCCTGTCCGAAAGCACCAGCTGGCCCAGACACTCTCAGGAATAGCACTTCTGCTGTGTTTTCACCAGCACCTCCCACCTGATAAAATTCCCCCTTCCCTTTACAGGTGCATTATCCCTGCATCCTTAGCCTCAGTCCATCAACCCCAAATCGAAGGGGCATGAGACCAGAGGGTGTATGATCTGCAAACACGACAGGCCAGTTCAACTTTGGAACTCAACAGCAGTAGATGTAGTCAATGTTGACTGGGAGAATCAATCAATAAATAAACTAGATGTCTTCATGAGCATCCCCCAGAACACCTCTGAAGCAGGATTAATTGTTCCCTCTTCTAAACCTTTCTTTTGTATCATTGTGTAGCCTTTCTTTTTACATACTAAGGATAACTGCATAACCTACAATGTCTTCTGAAGAACAAGACTCATATAATATTCATGTCTGTTTCAATGCTCATGGAATAAAACACACAGAGAGAAATCAAATGTTAGCTTAAAATTAAAGAATGAATCTTAGAAACAGTAGAAACAGTCCTGTATCTCTGCATCACATATATACTCTAACACCTAGGCTTTCTCCTCTACTAACAGGAGAATTTCCCCCAGAGTAGTAGACCCAGTGTTTTATCAGCACAGCTGTGTTATACTAGGAGCAGCGGTTACTTTTGACAGAGCAGAGAGCAAGGACCCTGGTATAAAAGTGAAGCGACCCTCCCTTCTTTGGCAGGGGAGGACATGCCATGTCTGCTCAGCACACTCTAGGAGCAAGCATTCCTCACAATAACAGACAGTCTTAAAGAGTAAAAAGCACCATTTAAAGTGCACTATATTCGCAAGGAGAGTTTTTAAAAAGTTGCATCACAGGGCTATGCACTGCTGGACACGATGCCCCGAGAGCACAGGGCTGGAGACCGCATCCTCCCAGACAAATGCTGACCCTACCTCACAAATATCCCTGTTGCAAAACTTCCCTTGAATTATGTGAGCTTTGATTTATATGAAGTTGTTAAAATATACCACTCACATAAAATGGGAATTTCCCATAAGGGAAAAAAAGATGAAACTAGAAATAACAGTAGTAAATAAAATGCATTCCATGAAGTCCATCCTACTTTCTGGAAATGAATTACAATTTTGGCACTGAGCTTTCTAGAAGTAAACATAAGGAGGAAAACTCAATTATACACATGATTTGCTAGTACTTAAGACCAAAATGACAAGTTGTTTCAGAAAGGCAGACCTCTTCCTGAAAGAGAGACCAGAAAGAAACTGCCCTCAACCATCTCCCTAGGAAGACACGCTCTATGTCCAGGAGCAGCACGTTGAACAAGATCTTTACAATAAAGACATGACTTCTCAAAGCATTCTGAGATTTGTCATTATAGTAAAAACTAAGTACAAGACCAGTCAAATGTGACTGGAGGAAGAAAGCAAACACAATGGGATGAAGGTAAGCGGCTGTCCTGATGGAAGGACAGCACAGAAAGCCCACTCACGAGAAATGAGTGGGAGGAATATTTATTCAGAACAGCAAACTAATCTATCAGACATACATGTAGTATCGAGATACTCCACACGGCTTTGGATTAAGCAGTTAAGCAGGAGTAAGGGCTCACATTGCTTCATGGAAACTGAGGGGCCCAAGGCAGTTACGAGCTAGGGGTTTTCTGTCCCCTCACAGATGAGTCATGAGAACCATCTGCGACTTGGCCCAAACACCTCCCCAAAAAATTAACTTGGAAACTTCCACAAACAGATGATAAGCTGAAACCCCAATATTCTCACCAATGATGCTTACTTTTGCTAATGTTCACCTCGAAAATTTATATAGTAGGAGTTAGAATATACCCATTTCAGTAAGAAAACATTTGTCATAGGCAACCACAGAATATCTAAATTGTCCATTTAATTTAGAAATACTACCCAAGTACTAATAAGATAACTTTGGTGGAAAATATATACTCATCTCCTTATGAACTTTTATAAATGGTCACATTAAGTTGGTAAAACACCGAAGAAAGTTTTCTAAAAATAACAACCCTGAGTAAATGATGTGATTTCTGTCTATCTTCCCACATGGACGTAATTATTTAGCAGGGTTATCTGTCTATTTCACCCAAATTCCTTAAATAAAATGATATTAAATGATCACAGGGTATTATTTATACACTAGATGTTGTCTACAGATGACAAGAAGGAGAAATGGGAGAAGGCAGAAGAAAGGGTGTCCTCAGCTCAAGCAGAAGCAACAGTAAGTCACTCAAATAGAACAACCTCCCACTCGTTAAAACAAGCAATCCAAGACAGAATGAACTGAAATGTTTTTCCTCCATTTTGTCTCAACAGTTATTTCTTGTATAAATATTTTTCAAACCAGAGAGGAGCCCATAGACACTTCATTTTTCTAAAATTGGGCCTCATTAAAAAAAAAAAAAAAATCACACTAACCACTGATTAAGAGAAGAACTGAGAGGGAAAACCAATCAACAGCAGTGACTGGAGAGCAGGCCTGAGCGACAGACACGTGACCCACAAGCGCTGCAAAGAACACAGCTCAGAGACGAGAGGAAGGACATTCAACCCGGGAGGAAACGCGGCACGCTCCCGTGCGAGTAAGCCGCCTGTTTCACTGGGAAGACAGCAAACAGAAGGCACCTTACAGAAACGCACACGGAACAAACAGGAAGGAAAACAGCTGATCCTTGAAGAAGAGAAAACCCAAGCGACACCAACTTCACCAAAAGGCAAGTTACTTATTTAAAATGGATAAGAACGAGACAACAATAGGAATTCATCTCACATTATGAACAGAATCTTTCCTAATAGGAAAAATTTGAGTCTACCTAAATATGTGCAATTCAGAGTTTTTAGAAAAGGTAGTGTTCTCTCATTTAAAAGTAACCTAAGTTTCTAATCAACCCACAGTATCTATCACTGGCAAAGTTTCAATAAAAACTGTGTGCGTACATGTACATACGTTTTTTCCAGGAATGTTTGGATTTTGGATGAATTTTCATGCTTCAAGAAAAAGGGTGAGCCCCTCTAAACTGAAAGACACAAAACAATGATGATGCTTCCATACATAGGGGCTGAAAGTCAGGCACAATCTGAGACTTGGAATATCCACAGACTCCTCCAAAAATTGCTTTGTTGAAAAAATACTAAGGTTTCAATCTAGATATTCACTAATAACTTGAAAAAATAAGAACATTATTTAGCTCCTCGAGTCTCTGATGTCCACGTCCAGTTTAAAATCCTTTACTGGGAAAACTGGTTTTGGAAGCACGTGAGCCTTCCTGAGACACTGCCAGTGCAGACGTTTTCTGATGTTGTCCCGGACACCACAAAAGCCACTTATCGGCTCAGAAATTCTGAATGAACTGTTTCCTCTCCTCCTATCGCCACAGTCATTCAAAGCCCAGCTGATTTCCAAGTGCTGAACTACAAATGCTATCTCCTTCTATTGTAATATGCACCTGGCTTTCACATAAGACATACTTATTATGGCAGTTTCAATTGTGATAATTGTGGATAAGCTTGTTTTCTAGATTACTATTAGTGAATTCAAAGAGTCATAAAGCTAGTCTGGTTACTATATTGTAAAGAGAATTACTTATTTAAAATAGGGAATACTTTAGAATGAACTTGCCAATTAATCAGCTTATTATTTTGGAACGTGAACTGAATGTGGCTGTATTTAGCTGTTTATATTTAAGTGTACAAGACTTCTAAAATACAGTAATATACTACCTTAAAATAAGTTCATGCAAATTTAGGAATACAAAAGTTGCTCTTATACAAGCAATCACCTCAGGTGTTTCCTGGAGTCAAAAATATATATTTGAAAGTATTTATTTTTCTGTGGCTAATGACAGTCACGCTGACAAAATTTATTAGTTCATCAAACTATAGTGCAAGAATATGAATTTATTTGTAATAAATTATCATTTTTGCATATATCAGTCAAAGCACAAGGCCTAAATACTTGCAAACAAAATGCATTATTAATTTAATTGTCACAGCCTATTTAGCTAACTTCTATTACTATTTGCCATAATATGCAACACATAAGAGGGGAGAATCAAATTCAAAACATAAAAAGAATAAACTGATTATATTGTCCTAGAGAAATTAAAATATAGCAAGCTTGCAAAACTATAGCAAGGCATTAATGTTTTAAATAGGTAAGAAAAAATGTTTAACTTAATTGAGAGAACAGTTCTGCCCAAAGAGACGGTTGAACATGCTGATAAAGAGTTTCTTTGTTTCCTAAGACTATTAAAAGGCATCAATTCCCTCTCCAAGGAGGTGAGGAAGGTGCACTGGAAGGAAGGAGCCTTTGATATTCTTCAGGCTAGATTCTGCTACTTACAGCTTAGTCTTCCCCAGCTATGGACATCTATTAGGAAATTATGCTGTGGCTGAGGCCCTGGCATTCCAACTCAGCCTCTCTATGCAAGAAGAGGGACTGCCCTATCAATAAGCAGATATTATAAACAAAAGGCCCACTCAAACAGGGGAATTTCAGTAGGAAAAACAATTCAATCTAACGTTGAGCTCAGAGGAACTCTGCAGTCAGACTATTTAGGAAGGAATGATCCAGAAGATGAGGAACGCGTGCCCATTTGAGAGTCATCTCCTGATTTTAGGACAAAAATCATGTCAACGTTAGAGAAAAAGCTTATCATACCTCAAAGGGGAGAAAGACATGCGATCCTTCTCTTGCCTCTATTTAGCCTTTCTTTTTGTATCAGGGACTGAAATGAAGGGAAGTAACAGAGAGCTATCCTGGAATGCACAGGAAAAGGTAAATGAAAAACCGAAGAGTACAGCTGGAATTTTCAAACACCCAGGATCACATATAGAAGACATCTACTATGCTTAAGGTGCCTGTAGGATAAATACATGTACAAGGTGATGAATTTTTCATTAATGTGAAACAATATGAACAAATATATTCAAATTTTTTTAATTCCTAAATAAAAACCAAAATGATACATTTGAGCTCAAAATATATACTAGTTATACAGCAGGGAAATATTTTATTTGTATCATTCAATCTAGATTAAATGTTTTCATTCAAATTTGTTTTGTGAATAAAACACCCTAAGTACCTGTATGTAAAGATTTTCAATGTGAAATATACTAATCACCATGAGGAAGAGCACAAGAATTGGAATCAGAAAAATAACTCTAACACTTAACTATTTATGAGATATTGTATATTCCTCAATCTGTCTTTAGTTCTGTAATATTAGAAAAATAATGCACCACTAATATAGTAATATAGGCTTCCGAGGTGGCTCAGTCAGTAAAGAATCTGCCTGCAATGCAGGAGACCCCAGTTCGAGCTCTGGGTCGGGAAGTTCCCCTGGAGAAGGAAATGGCAACCGACTCCAGTACTCTTGACTGGAAAATCCCATGGACAGAGGAGCCTGGCGGGATACAGTCCATGGGGTCACCAAGAGTTGGACATGACTGAGCAACTAAACCACCACACTATGGTAATACGATTAACGAGATAATGCAAATGAAAGCAGCAAGAACACAATAACTACAGATGCTTCGTTTCTTAAGTGCTTATAAAACATAACTTTGACAAGCCCCAAATTCCAATTCAAATAAGACAAAATTTTTCAAATTTCAATAATAATGCATCCAGGATCTCTCCAACACATAAATTTTGTCTCAGATTAAATATAATGTGACAAAGAAAAGTATGAGAAACCAAAAGGCAGAAAGTAGGCACACGTAACATTCCAATATTCTGACATATTAGACATGTCCAAACCAAAATGCTTAAGAAAACAATATGCCACCAATAGAAAAGTCCAGATAAATTTCTTGTGAATATAGAAAATATTGATGAGTATTTCAATTTTTCTTAATTTATTAAATATTTACAAACATGGCAGAAGAAGCCATACGCTACAGTGTGACAGAACAAACTGCATCATGACTGGCATTTTACAACCGTATTGAAAACAAAAGTTTACAGGAGTGTCTGCAGAATTTCACATACTGTCTTTGAGGATCTGGGGAAAGTCAGAAACCTACCAGGTCTTTACAGGTGAGGGTGCTCACACTAGTGCTGAAGGAGCTGCACCTTTTAAAGATTAAAAGTTTCAGAAGTAGCCAGGCTCACCTGGGAGCTGACACTGCTATATTTCAGCTCACCTAATATAATTAAGTCTATGTGATGCAGCTAATTATGATACAGTAGCAAGAAGAAAGGAAACCTGGCAGTTGATGACATCGTAATTGTAGTGTTATTTTTCATGACATGGCAACCATAGTATTATTGGGGAGATGACACAAGACGTATTTCTTTTTCAAATCAGCAATGTTTAATTCTACAGTGAGAATTCAAAAATGTCATTTTAAAACCTCAAAATAAAAATACACAAAGTTTAAAGGAAAATAGTTTGGTTTTACATATTTATTTTAGTTCATTCTAATGCATTTGCAGAGGTTGACTCCCTTTAATTTCACTCTTCTGTTTCAAGGTCATTCCACAAATTGATAAAATCAAATCCTTCAAATCTTTTCCAATATGCTTAGATCAAATTTCTAAAATTAAAATGCTACATGAAATTTTTATGGGAAAATGGCATAATACATGATATTCAACACGAGAGTACCACTAGTGTAAAACATGACAAACTCACTGGATAAAACTCTAGGAGTCACCTCACTAAACAAAATCTAAGATGAAAATATACTTATCGTAATTAAATTATTTTAAATGGAAGAAAATTACCTTTCTTTTGGTGTGCCAACTCCATGTTTGCCTAATAGATGAGTATTTAAGTGTTTCTTCATAACAAATGCAACCCTGAAAAAAAAAAAGACAAAAAGTTATTATAGAACTAAAACATAATTCTCTACTAGAAATAAGTGCAAAATTAAAAATATAGACATACATATATATATTTATAAACATATATAGTTGTAACACAAAAATGCACATTACAATGGCACTGCATTCTAAGCAGAAAGTTGAGTAGACGGATATACTGCAATACCGGAAAACCAAAAGAAATAACTGCATTTCAATTCACTGGGTCATTTTCTCACTTGTGTATACGAACAAGGACCAAACCAATGATTTTAGCTCTTCAGTCACTGTCTTCACTGTCAGTTAGTAAGAAAGATAAACCAACACCTCAGTATCACATGCCCTGCCCCCTAGTTGATCCCACACTTCAATCATGAAATGAGTTTGAGAAAATGTCACTTTATTAAATATTTAAGGGACTATAAAAGAGAAAATGAATAGCCTTCAAGAAGCTTCCTTAAGAAGATGGTAATGATTTGAAGAGAGGTTCTTTAAAATGATATAGATGTTTACCATGTCTGCAACACATGCAAAAAAAATGTACTTAAGTGCCCAGAAGATATCAATAACTAAAACAAACAAAAAGTATTACCCGACATGCTATCTTATTTTACACACAAATCAGATCACTTAATTCAATTTTGTTGACATAAATATGAAATGGACAGGAATCAGCAGCCACTGCATACAGCACCATTCTTCTACTGAATATAGTACAACACAATTTAATTACGCCATGTGCTTGTTTAAAACAACTTAGATCTCATTCCAAAGCATCAGACTAAAAGAGCTCTCTTGATAAGTGAAAAAATAAAAATTTACTGTTGTAACTTTCAACGTAAAAGGGCTTGCAAACATTTTTGTTAATTATGTATTACAGCTGTCCTTCATAAAGTTAATTACTAATAGCTGAAAGGCAACAGAATCTATTTGCATATGTACATGAAAGGCATGACATATGCAAAAATATGATTTTAATTAGCATTCTATGATATGAAGGGCTACAAATCAAATTGGCATGTTATAAGATTCTTAACATTAAACACTGAATTCATCTGGACATGTTTGCACAGACGGGCAACACAAGACCATATAAAGTATTACGACCTTATGGAAGAGATGGGTGTCAAAAGCCAAGACTGAAACATTTTTTAAAAATGTGAATGATTCTTTTCATGTCTGGTTTCTTCTGGTTATTTTCATAAAATATAGAGAACCTCAGTTTTGAGGCTAAAATAATGTTTGTATTTTTTTAATGACTGTGAGTTTATTATTCAAGTAACACATTTGTATATACTGAAAATAATATTCATTCTTTTCTATACATTAATAATAACTATGAACAACACATGCTTTACAACTATAAATAACCTATCACACCATCAATCCATAAAATGGAAAAACCATTATTACATATAAAGAATCAAAGAACTGTGGTGACATTAAATGCTTAGTAAAACAACAGTAACAAGACATACTATATTTGTTTCACTTGATTTGAACAAAATAAATAATATTTTTCATTTCCTTAAAAAAGAATACCGTACTAACAACAGTCCATTTAAGTCATGACTTCCCTACTGTCCTCTATTTTCCTATAATTAAAAAAACATAAAGCTAATAGCAAAGGGCAAAGGTTAAGAACCCAGAGTTGCAATGCACAGCTTGTTTACATGGCCAAGAATGATTTAAGAGATCTGAGCTTACAGACCACAGCGCAGTTTTAAAAAGAAAAAAGGTTATTAATTAAAATGCTTCAGGTTTAAGAAGTAAACAAAAATATTACACTGCACAGGGGAACGAACTAAACTACATAGAGAACGAAAGCGTCTTCTTATAAAATTCTGACATTATCTGCTGAGTGTCTATAATAGTAAATATCCTAATAATTTTTTGTTACTATGGGGAAGAATTTACAATACGAAAACACAGCTCAATTGTAGTCAAATGCAAAATATTCATTCATCCACAACCTGCTATTAAGCAAATTCTTTTAATTTGGTCCAAAGTACTGTTAGTGTTGGAGAAGGAAATGGCAACCCACTCCAGTGTTCTTGCCTGGAGAATCCCAGAGACGGGGGAGCCTGGTGGGCTGCCATCTATGGGGTCGCACAGAGTTGGACACGACTGAAGCAACTTAGCAGCAACTATTAGTGTAAAAGTCTCAATGTCTTCCTCAGTAAAACAGTGTAAGTCAAACAGGACCAACTGAACTTACCTACCTCCATGGATAATAATATTGCCAGTAATATGAGAGCACTGACTGGAGCTTATACTTCACTGCCACCATAAGAGTATTAATACAGTAACATAATAATTGTCTCGGAAATTTTATAATCTAGATACCACCAGAAATGGTATGGGGCAAGACGGTTGAGATGGTTGGATGGCAACTCAATGGACATGAACTTGGGCAAACTCCGGGAGATAGTGAGGGACAGGGAGGCCTGGCATGCTGCAGTCCATGGGGTTGCAGAGTCGAATGAACAAAACTACCACCACCAGAAATAAAACAAAAATAATCCTGAATCAGAAAAACCATATGACTGAAATGTCTTGCTCCCAATGAGCCCACATGACTTTAGACTTTTCATTCTGTTTCCACTTATTCTCCCTCCTAGGTACCAGCCATTGGCAGGTTCTCCATGTAGGAGGCAAAATCAGACAGTTAAAGCCGTGTCTTCACAGAGCTTTCCTTCTAAAACCTGTGGCTTCTCATCAGAATGAAGCAGCACTCAGCCTGTCTGGCTCCCGCATCAATCCTGCTCATCACACGTGCACACATTCACGTGTGTACTAAACAGGATCGGCTCCAGGCAGGCACAGTCTAGGCAACCGGGGTGAGTAGGTGATCAAACAAAGATAAATTCCTGCCTTGGAAACTGTAAAACCCACTGAGGGCAACAGGACAACAACACCACCTACGACACAGAACATCTTAAAGAGTGAAACAGGTGGGATTAAAAAACAAAATAGAGAAGAAAGAGCTGAAACCTCAGCAGAGGATCAGCACTTTACTTTTGGGAGACTCGGGAGTGTGAGTGAACATCGGGGAGCTGGGTGTTCCCCCAAGCAAGGGACAGAGGCCGCGGAGGACACAGTGGCCAGAAAGACCTGGGGCATGAGCCTGAGGGACAGAAGGCAGAGGGAACTGGTGAGGGTACCGAGCTCCTGGGCCACCAGCCGGGGCTGGCACTCGGGTGAGCAGGAAAGTGTCTGAACAGAGGAGGGACATGGAGGACACACATTTCAATACAGGCCTCCAGCTGCTCTGCTTGGAATAGACTGGGGATGGGGCGGCGGGGGCGCAGAAAGAGAGGGATGGACTAACTGGCTCCGGCAGTAAAACCCAGGCAAAGATGACGGCGGTCTGCACTAAGGACCAGCACGAAAGAAGAGATCTGGTCAAATCCCAGATACACATTCACAACCAGAGTCAACCAAATCTCCACAGGGACTATTTGAACCTCAAATTTCAAAATCTTTCTTTTTATACTGTATGGAGATACAGTAAAAACCTCGTCATTCAGTTGCTCAGATTTTCTCACTGCAGAATCTCTTCACTTGTGAGTCATGAAAGATGATCTGACTTATCTATTAAAGCAAATACAATACAAAACCATGACTGGAGAGAACAGGACACACACACACACAAAAAAAACAGGAGCATCCCAGAGCCAGGTCTCGGAAACAGAGAAAGAAAACACCAGAATTAAGCAAGGAGAAACAAGACATCTATTTTAAAATAAGGATGAAGGTACACTAAGAATTCTTATCACCCCCACTTGGAATTTGAAAGATTTCCCTCTGCCTTAAAATCAGCAGTACTGGTCAACCAAAGGAATCTAGTTTCCTTTGAGTACAAAATCAATACAAGCCAGTCAACTTAATTTTCATCACTTTATACATATTTATAAGCAGCAGTCAATTCATATAATAAACTCTAAGTCAGAAAGAGAAAGATAAATAGCATATACTAAAGCACATATACAGAATCCAGAAAGATGGTACCAAAGAATTTATTTACAGGGCAGCAATGAAGAAAGAGACATAGAGAACAGACTTATGAACATGGGGAGAGGGGAGCAGAGGGTGAGATGTATGAGAAAGTAGCATGGAAACTTACATTACCACCTGTAAAACATATACCCAGTGGAAATTTGCTGTATGGCTCACAAAACTCAAACAGGGGCTCTGTATCAACCTAGAGGGTGGGATGGGGAAGGAGATGGGAGAGAGATTCAAGAGGGAGCGGATGTATGTATACCTATGGCTGATTCATGATGAGGTTTGACAGAAAACAACAAAATTCTGTAAAGCAATTATCCTTCAATTAAAAAATAATTAAATTTTTTTTATTTAAATAAAAAAAGTATAGAAATTTTTGCCGTTTTGCTTGATATATCTTTTTTATGATTAATGAGGTATTACCATTCTGAAAATGAACTTAAATGAATAATTGTTTTTATACTATAGTTTTACATGTTAATTTCCATTTTTAATGCTATAGGTATAAATGACAGATGAATTAGAGATTTTTAATACTGCAATAAGTGTGCATTTCTCCCATTGACTTCACAGCACCAAAGCAATGGCTTCTGAAAGGTGTCCACATCCTAATCTTGTGAAACCTCTTAGGTTACATGGCACACAAATGGAATTAAGGTTGCTAAACAGCTGGCTTTAAAATAGGAAAATGATCCTGTATTAAATGGGTGGACTCAATGTAATCTGTGTCCTTAGATGCCGAAGAGGGAGACAGAAGAAAGAAGCTAAGAAAGAGACACGACTATGAGGGCAGGACCACAGAGATGCTAAGCTGCTGACTTGGAAGATGAAGGACTTGACTGTGAGCCGAGGAATGCAGGGGGTCTCTAGAAGCTGACACTGTGAACAACCTGTTTCCTAACAACCAGCTCCCAAAGCGCTTATTACCAAGGCTCACCCTTCTCAGTGATTATAAGGTGCACCGCAGAACAGCAGTGTTCTAATTCTACCATTCCTTCCACACTTACTAGCTGGCATTCTTCCATAAAGAACTTCAGGATTTTGCCCTTGTCTCTGTCTTGTCTGTTCTCTCCGGCTCTCTTTGAAGAGTACTTTAAATGGAATGTTGGATTTTCACTTTCATGCCATGCTTTATAATCAGTTATCATTACTATGCTCTGGAGTTGTCCTATGACCCCAAAAGCTGGCTTCCGTGTCCTTTTGACACCCTCCCCCTAGCCTTCAGGCCCTTCCTTGTTTTTCTAGCAGATGTTCCAGGCTCACCACATCCTTTTCCTACTGGAGACCTGGATCAGCCCTGGCTTCTTACTGCAAGAAGTGGTGTTGAGAAAGCAAGACCTCAATGCTAACTATGATGATGGTTTTGGGGTATCACTGAGTCCAAGCCCTCTCAAATAAACACAAATACTAGATGGTGGGCAGAAAAGGAAACCGAGGGTCTCAAACATAAGGCCACGCTTGGTACATGAGCATTCACTGTAACAATCGGTCATATCTTTTCCTTATTCTAAAATGCTTTCTAATGTATTTTCAAATGGTGTGTAAATACATTTTTGTAAAGGAATTGCATTTTCTCTATAGAAGCAAAACTTTCTATTGCTGTCTCAAATTCTAATAACTTGCTTCTGGAGCTCATCCTTCTCAACCACTTTCAAACACTTCCTGCTTCTCACAACTGTCAATGCTGGTTCCTCCTCTCGTCCTCTTTGGGTGATACTTCTACTCACACACCATCTTATTCCAAAGGTATAAATCAATTCCTGGGCTTCAACACATAACCTCTAAGTGAATGACTCTCAAATATGTATCTCCACCCAGGACCTTTTCCAGGGGCATTCTTTCTTGTCTGAACTGCCAATAAATCTTTAAAACATGTCCAACACTCAGTCACGATCTTCCATCACTAAAAGGCTGCTCCAGACTTCCCTAATTCTACAACTGTACCAGCTTCCCAATTTAATAATCACATGCTCATGTGTGTAGGTCATCAATTGCTTCCTCACAACTGCTCCCTCTCAAGACTATGCTTCTCTCTCTCAACCAGAGTTACCCTAGACCAAACCATTTTATTGCCATGCTGTAGCTTCAAGGTGTTCTCCATTACAATTCACCCCATATACACCATCACACAACCTTCCTAAAAATACGTTCATACTACAGCTCAGCTCATAAACATTTTATGCTTCCTTTCTGAATTGAATAAAGCACCAAATTTTAAGCAAACAAATATTAGTCTTCAGTCTTCATTCTGAGCTAGCTATTGCTACCTTCTCAATGTACCCTCAGGAAAGAATCTTGAACTAAGGCAAAAAAAATGAAAATTCTGACAAAAAAGTGAAAACACTCTATTGTGCAATAGTAGTGGCATGATCAGAATATTCTGATCAATAAGAAGTACAGAACATTTCTCAGCAGATGTTAGACTTAAAAGGGACAAAAGTATACGTACAATGTAATCCCATGTAGATATAAGTGCATTTTTGAATTCGGACAGATACAAACATACACAAAGAGAAGCAAATATCAGACAAATTCGCTCTGAATGAGATTTAGTTTTAGATTATTTACACTCTTTGTATTTCTATAATGGGCAAATTTTTTTAAAGCAAAATGATGTTTCACACTTTACACAGCATTTTTATGTTTCCTCAATGGCTCCGCATTACTGAATGAGTAACTGGTGGAGGCATTATCAGCTCAAGCTGAGAGAAGAGGGAATTGAGGCTCACAGAAGATAAGTGACTTTGACTTTTTCAAGAAAATGTGGCAAAGGAGCTGAAAATGCAAAAGTAGGATTCATGCCTGGTGACCTTTCTACAGAGCTATTCCCACCATTCCACACCTCCTGACTAATGAAAGATTATACCCTCACGGAAAACAAGAAAAAAGAAAAAGGACATACTACAGAAATAAAAGTGTTCACACAAATAAAACCAGTATAGTATATTCAACACTGTTACAAATGAGTATGAAGCTTTCTGAAAGGGAAAAACCAAGTAGTTGATACAGAGCAAGATTTTTCTTTTAATTCATTGAGATTAGAAAAGTGCTCATAATATTTAAAAGAAAATATTTATCATATAATGAGGGTACAAACTAAAAATCAATGACCTATAAAGCAGGTCAGACAAAAATAAATATGTACGATCAGTTAACAAGCATAATTATGCTTAGAAATAAATATAAAGATGCTGATCATTATTAAAACAACAGTCAACTGAGATAAATTACATTGGTTTTATTATAAACAAAATCAAGATAAAATAAAATATTGTACCCTCCGTATCAGAAATCAAGATCATGCTAATATTAGTGTGATAATGTAAAATTCACTGTACAATATTTTAAGAACCTAAATGAAATAATAAATCTTCATTTATGTAATACATAAAATGAAATACATTATATATCACTGTCGATATATCTGCAAGTAGCTTCCAATTATGCTGTTTAACCATGACTTGATGAGAAAAATTTTCTCATCCATTTGTCTTACCTATAAATGAGCACACTAACTTACAGGAACATAGAAAAGCCTGAACTTCACATGAATTCAAATCTGTCAAAAAATTTACCTTGAAAATAAAGGGAAAATATACAGTTCTATGACATTTGCTTACTCCAAAATTCAGAAGTGAACAGGTATTAAATAACACTTAAAAACTACATTTCTCAAACTCTCTTACCAAGTCATTGCTAAGCCAGACCAAGTATGACTTTCATTGTTTCTCAAGTATCTTTAGGCAGAATTTCTCAGAATGCTATTGTCTTTATGGTTATAATCATCACACAGAACTGACTAGTTTCAAATTTTATGTTTTTACCCTTATATTTCACATAAAGAAACTCCCTTCAAAGACAAATTATCAACATCCCAAAATTTAAAATTACCAAGAATCCTTTAACATTTAACATTATAATTGTTATTTCCTTAAATGTCTCTGATTCTTTGTGAAAATAAATATTATGTTTATTGAAATTCCCCACAAAGAAACAAAACTTGGAAAACCTTGGTTCATTCACAAGAAACAAAAACTTTTCTAAGTGTCAAAACTCTCCCAAAAGCAAGCATTCTGTGTCCAAGAACCAGCAGTGAGCTCTTAGATTTTATAAAATATTAGCTTCAGCAATCAGAAATACTGTTCTCGAGAAACTGTGAGGTGGTGGCACAAACACATACACTCACTCACATACCACCTCTGGCACAAAAGAGCAAGGGGAGACTTCAGTGGGTTCTTACTCCTTTAATTCTGGAGTTGATCTGGTCTATTATTGCAATTATTAGTATTGTCAAAACTATAAATATTATACCCCAAAGACCTTAGTATTACGTTCAGTCAGTCACTCAGATGTGTCCAACTCTTTGCAACCCCATGGACTGCAGCATAACAGGCTTCCCTGTCCATTCACCAATTCCCGGAGCTTGCTCAAACTCATATCCATTGAGTCAGTGATGCCATCCAACCATCTCATTCTTTGTCATCCCCTTCTCCTCCTGCCCTCAATCTTTCCCAGCATCAGGGTCTTTTCCAATGAGTCAGTTCTTCATATCAGGTGGTCAAAGTGCTGGAGTTTCAGATTCAATATCAGTCCTTCCAATGAATATTCAGGACTGATCTCCTTTAGGATGGACTGATTGGATCTCCTTGCACTACAAGGGGGTCTCAAGAGGCTTCTCCACCACAATTCAAAAGCATCAATTCTTTGCTGCTCAGCTTTCTTTATAGTCCAACTCTCATATCCATACATGACTACTGGAAAAACCATAGCTTTAACTAGACGGACCTTTGTTGGCAAAGTGGTGTCTTTAATATGCTGTCTAGGTTGGTCATAGGTTTTCTTTCAAGGAGCAAGCTTCTTTTAATTTCATGGCTGCAGTCACCATCTGCAGTGATTTTGGAGCCCCCAAAAATAAAGTCTGTCACTGTTTCCATTGTTTCCCCATCTATTTGCCATGAAGTGATGGGACCAGATGCCATGATCTTAGTTTTCTGAATGTTGAGCTTTAAGTCAACTTTTTCACTCTCTTTCACTTTCATCAAGAGGCTCTTTAGTTCTTCTTCGCTTTCTGCCATAAGGGTGGTGTCATCTGCATATCTGCGGTTATTGATATTTCTCCCAGCAGTCTTGATTCCAGCTTGTGCTTCAACCAGCCTGGTATTTCGCGTGATGTACTCTGCATATAAGTTAAATAAGCAGGGTGACAATATACAGCCTTGACGTAGTCCTTTCCCAGTTTGGAACCAGTCTGTTGTTCCACGTATGGTTCTAACTGTTGCTTCTTGACCTGCATACAGATTTCTCAGGAGGCAAGCCAGGTGGTCTGGTATTCCCATCTCTTTCAGAATTTTCCACAGTTTGTTGTGATCCACACAGTCAAAGGCTTTGGTGTAGTCAATAAAGCAGAAGTAGATATTTTTCTGGAACTTTCTTGCTTTTTCAATGTTCCAATGGATGTTGGCAATGTGATCTGTGGTTCCTCTGCCTTTTCTAAATCCAGCCTGAACATCTGGAAGTTCACAGTTCACGTACTGTTGAAGCCTGGCTTGGAGGATTTTGAGCATTACTTTGCTAGCGTGTGAGATGAGTGCAATTGTGCGGTAGTTTGAGCATTCTTTGGCATTGCTTTTCTTTGGGATTGGTATGAAAACTGACCTTTTCCAGTCCTGTGACCACTGCTGAGTTTTCCAAATTTGCTGGCATATTGAGTGCAGCACTTTCACAGCATCATCTTTAATGTAATATTACACTGAAGACTTCCAAATATTAACTACATTCTTAATCATTCTGAAAGCAATCACATATTTGGCATTTTTTGTTTTGTATTTTTTACCTGTTTGTAGAGAGGGAGATTGTAAACCTCTGTTCTGAGTCTACCAACTTAGTTAACCCTTAAAACAATCTAATTGATGGATGGAAAACATGAGGCACTTTAAATATACTTTAAGTAACTCCCCAAGGTTGCACAGCTAGTGAAGGGCACAGTCCGGGATTTGAGCACAGGCTGTCTGGTCAGAGACCATACACTGTACTTGGTCACTAAACCATCCTATCATTCTTTATCTTATAAATTATAATTCAGGTATTGGGCATTATTTTACATGTCTGATTTGTTTTCTTTTCTTTTTTTTTTTAACTAAAAAGTTACCTGCCAAAATAAGTAAGGAAATTCATAATGAAAGGATTTTTATTACTGAGTTTAAGAAACAACACAGGTAAGCAGAACCTTTTTTTTAAATTAGAGTTTAGTTTCTTTGATTATTTTCTGCTATACAACTAAGTGTATCAGCAAGATATTCTTAAAATACTAAAATCAAAAGTCAAAAACCTGGTCTAATCTAGGCTCTGAAATTAACAGTGACTTGACCTTGATTCAGTTCACAACAATGAAATGTAAAGCAAAATGAAATCACTGATACCTACACTGTGAAAAAAAGACACAGTGAATTTAGTAAACAACAGTATTAGTCATAAACTATAGAGGGAAGCCTGCCACAACCAAGGAAAGGATATGTAGAAGAGGAAGCAAAAACAAGCAAGGTCAGACACGTTCGAGGGCACACTAGGAAGAAAGGAAGGAAGGAAGGGTGAGACAGAAGACACTGACCGTAAGGTACACGATTGAAAACTTTCCAAAGAGTTCAACACAGAGCAGCCCTTTACCTGGAGCTACTAGACGTCAACTCCTCAACAAGGGTGGGACCTCCTGTTACTACATGGTATTATCGCCGGAAAGGAAACTGCTAATGTGGTCAACGGAAATGCCAATACGTGCAGCACCCTCAGGGAAAGCGGAGACTGAGGCCTGGAGGGCACCGGATCCCCCCTCCCCACGGCGGGGTCCCGACCCCCGTGATGGGCGAGGACGCCATCCCTCCTGGCGGCTGCTGGGAGGCGCCGCAGCGGAAGTGCGCCCAGCGCGCCCCCAGGAGCTGGCAGCCGGCTTTACAGTGATGATGAGACCGCAACGGGAGGAAGACGAGCCAGCATGAGCGTGAGCATGGGAGCTTTCCATGGAGAAAGGACGCCCTGAATCCCGGGTCCCCCTTCCAGACCATGAAGACGTTCTCCGTCATAGTCTATGCAAGGAGTAAGGAACAAAAACTAAGAGAATACACCATTTTGGAGCGTGAATACTTTATGCCAAATAGGGTAACAAATGTTTGCCAGGGATTATCAGATATATGGCATTACTAACCTCAATTTCCAAATAAAAAATTGAGGTATAATGGAATTAAATATAGCAATGGAAATATTTCTATAAACAGTATACAGAAGCCTAGAGTAAAGTGCCTAAATACTGCAAGAAATGCAGTAAGCCTCAATAAGTGATTGCTATTAATAAATTAAGAGTCTCTTTCTATCCAAGCATATAATTCTGATATTGTGTTTATTGATTAAATGTGCAAGAGCTGTAATACATGAGGGTGTTTATGTCAAGGAATAAAACGGGAATCAATAAATTAACCAAAAAGGAGGCTTCTATTTTTACATGTAATTTGTCTTCAAATTTCTTCCAGGATATTGTGTGTAAACTGACAATACAATAACCTCAAGTGCAGCCACGTCAGTGAGGGGGTGGTGACCAGCGCCTCCAGCCCTGTATGAGAGGAGATCAGACAAGGCTGACCCCACGGGACAAGCGGACAGCCGCTTCCAAGCCTCACACATGATCTAACACTCAATGAGAAATGTTCTTTGGTCATCTCCATTAGAGGAGTTGCAAGGGTGTAGTGCTAAACTGTTCAAAAGTGCTATTTCCAAGGCTTAGTAAAGGCACTTATGCTTTAATGGTAATTTAGGGCTGGGGAATTTTTAAATTTATTACTTTCAAAATATTATTTGGTAAACAAGAATATTCAAGTTGCAATTTATGTGAAAATGAACTGAAACTGATCCTACCAATTTAATATGCCTATCCAAACAAAAATTTATTGAGCTATTTATAAGCAAGAGCCCAAAACTGAGATTTCAAAATGATACAACCATCTGAATTGAACACACCATCACAAGATATATGCAGATAAGGGTAATCTGTGTCTTATATCAAGGTTCACATATAGTTAAGATAAATGTCTTTTGAGGAACATAATTAAACAAAAAATTAGAGCACAATAGAATGTATTTAATAATAAAATTTTATAGAACAGAATTTAAACTTTATTTAATGATTCAGCAGGCATATCAAAAACACAGAGTGCTTCAGGGAGATAATCATCACCATCAATTACTGCTGCACTGAAGAGACACACAAGTGTCGATTAATAAGAGTTCTGGGTGACTTATTTTCCTATAACAATTTACAATAAAATGAACTAAGTGACTGAAATAAGAAACACTCAGGAATTTTGAAATAATAACAAATTCCGGATTACTTACTTTCCCTTTTAAAATTCTCTTATCTAAAATAAGATATGTTAACAAACGTTAGCTTTACAACTCATTATTTCAGTTACAGACAGTGAAGAGAAAATGTGAATTAGAAAGAAGAATGAAGATCCCCCTAAGACTGGCCTGTATGTCCTCCTCAGGGGATGGGGCAGGGCTGGTCGTCTACTGGATTGTGCACCACGATGGGCAGAGGCAGAGCATTCTTTCTGTCTTGGTAAGAGATTAAATGCAGATGAAGACAACGTGTACAGGTGCACAGATGGCAAGGGATAGAGTCTGGGGGCTCTGAAACATGACAACATGGATAAGCCAAACCACACTTACTGGAATTCCACTCCTAAGATGTACTCAGTTAGGGAACACCAGGAGAGAGTCTGGGGGCGGAATACAGGGGGAGGAAGTGGAGCAATTGGGGCTCATAGGTATTGTCACTTATCATTGGGATCATCTGACTGTCATAAAGCAGCAACAAACTCCCCTCTCCACAATCAAGGGGCTTTCCTGACTCCTGGTCCAATTGTATACATATAAGCAACTGAGGAAGAAACCGGCTGCTGTAAGCACCACCACCCCCTCTCCAGGTCCTCAATGTAAGAGACAATGAAAACATTCAGTTCAGTTCAGTTCAGTTCAGTCGCTCACTCATGTCCAACTCTTTGCGACCCCATGAACTACAGCACAACAGGCCTCCCTGTCCATCACTAACTCCCAAAGTTTACCCAAATTCATGTCCATTGAGTCGGTGATGCGATCTAACCATCTCATCATCTGTTGTCCCCTTCTCCTCCTGCCTTCAATCTTTCCCAGCATCAGGGTCTTTTCCAATGAGTCAACTCTTCACATGAGGAGGCCAAAGTATTGGAGTTTCAGCTTCAACATCAGTCCTTCCAATGAACACCCAGGACTGATCTCCTTTAGGATAGACTGGTTGGATCTCCTTGCAGTCCAAGGGACTCTCAAGAGTCTTCTCCAACACCACAGTTCAAAAGCATCAATTCTTCTGTGCTCAGCTTTCTTTATAGTCCAACTCTCATATCCATACATGACTACTGGAAAAACCATAGCCTTGACTAGACGGACCTTTGTTGACATTCAGAGGACTCCATCTGTCCTCAGGGCTCCAACCCATGATTGTGGGTTCCATCTTGCTCTGTTCTCCCTAATTTACATCCTTTCTCACATCTCAACTGCCTACCCTGTAGATTTCAAGCTCCAACATCAGATGCAACGATAACACTTTACAGAGACTGGATGAAAAGCTCCTACTGAAGTATAAGACCAAATCCCTGAACTTTAGTCACAACACACACACACACACACACACACACACACACACACACACACACACACAGAGTAATATATGTATATGTATATCATCGAAAAAGCAAGAGAGTTCCAGAAAAACATCTATTTCTGCTTTATTGACTATGCCAAAGCCTTTGACTGTGTGGATCACAATAAACTATGGAAAATTCTGAAAGAGATGGGAATACCAGACCACCTGACCTGCCTCTTGAGAAACCTGTATGCAGGTCAGGAAGCAAGAGTTAGAACTGGACATGGAATAACAGACTGGTTCCAAATAGGAAAAGGAGTTCGTCAAGGCTGTATATTGTCACCCTGCTTATTTAGCTTATATACAGAGTACTTCATGAGAAACGCTGGGCTGGAGGAAGCACAAGGTGGAATCAAGATTGCCAGGAGAAATATCAATAACCTCAGATATGCAGATGACACCACCCTTATGGCAGAAAGTGAAGAAGACCTAAAGAGCCTCTTGACGAAAGTGAAAGAGAAGAGTGAAAAAGTTGGCTTAAAACTCAACATTCAGAAAACTAAGATCATGGCCTCTGGTTCCATCACTTCATGGCAAAAAGATGGGAAAACAGTGGAAATAGTGGCTGACTATTTTTTGGGGCTCCAAAATCATTGCAGATGGTGATTGCACCCATGAAATTAAAAGACGCTTACTCCTTGGTAGGAAAGTTATGACCAACCTAGACAGTATATTAAAAAGCAGAGACATTACTTTGCCAACAAAGGTCCATCTAGTCAATGCTATGGTTTTTCCAGTGGTCATGTATGGATATGAGAGTTGGACTATAAAGAAAGCTGAGTACAGAAGAATTGATGCTTTTGAATTGTGGTGTTGGAGAAGACTCTTGAGAGTCCCTTGGCCTGCAAGGAGATCCAACCAGTCCATTCTAAAGGATATCAGTCCTGGGTGTTCACTGGAAGGACTGATGTAGAAGCTGAAACTCCAATACTTTGGCCACCTGATGCGAAGAGCTGACTCATTGGAAAAGACCCTGATGCTGGGAAAGATTGAGGGCAGGAGGAGAAGGGGACGACAGTTGGTTGGATGGCTTCACCGACTCAATGCACATGGGTTTGGGTGGACTCCAGGAGTTGGTGATGGACAGGGAGGCCTGGCGTGCTGCAGTTCATGGAGTTGCAAAGAGTCGGACACGACTGAGCAACTGAACTGAACTGAACTAATATGTATATGTATATTCCAAATGCCTGACTGATTCAAAAGTTACAAGATGGAGAGACAGGGATTTACCCTTACCCATGTAAAACTAAAAAACAAACAACATACATGAAATAACAATTTTTAAGACATAGGACATCAGACTAAGAAAGTGATCTGATTGAGACAATTGTCAGACTGGTTAACAAAGTGGGGGGAGGCAGCAGCAGAGGAACAGAGCCCCTGCCTTGAGACAAAATGAGACCACGTCAAGACCAGGCAGCCGGAACTCCAAAGACAGATTCCTGAGAGGAGCAACCTACACACACACAGAACTGAAGATCTGCAGAGGGAAGGTGGGGTGCATTCAGCTAACCGTTGATCACGCTGGCGTGTGAAAGCACTACACATGGTAATACAGGAACATGCAGAAAAGATCAGAAGGAGCAGCACAAGTCAGTGCCCACACCGGGCCAGACTGTGCAGAAAGGCCGGTCTCAGCAGTGGGGAAGAATTAGCCACAGACCAAGATCCGTTCGAACCTACTCGAAAGTGAAGCACAAAATGTGAAACTGTTTTCAACTGAATTAACTGCATCCCAAAACAAGGTTAAGAATGTGTACTGAAATGCATATCAAAAGTTACAAGCAGCTAAAGCAGTGGTGAGAGGAAAAGTTGCAGCTATAAAATCTCTATTTTTACAAAGAAGAAATGCTTCAAATAAATCAACAACCTAACTATCCACATTAAGAAATAAGAAAAAGAAGAACAAACAAAACCCAAAACAAGCAGAGAGAAGGAAATTAAAAACTAGAGTATAAACAATGAAGAAAAATAGCCAAAATCAACAAACTCAAAAGTTGCTTATTTGAGAAGATCATCAAAACTGACAAACTCAAGATTATCTACAAAAAAACCCCACAACTAATGTAGTATTTAATGGTGAACAAATGAATGACCCCACTCTAAGCTCAGGAACAAAACTGGGATTTATGCTTTTATCACTTCTATTCGACACTGTACAAGATGTCTCAGCCAGGGAACTTGGGCAAGGAAAAAGAGACAAAAAGAAATCCAGATTGGCAAGAGAGAAGGATACGCATTCACAGTTGACATGACCAGGTACATAGATCCTAAAAAAATCAACCAAAAAACTAATAAACAACTATAGCAATGTTGCAGGATACATTATCAATATTTAACAAATCATTGGTATTCTATGCACTAATGATAAAGAAAAAATAAAATTATGAAAACATTTTAAATATATAGGAATAATTTTAACCAAAAAAGTGCAAGATACACACTTAAAGTTGTCAAATATCATTAAAGAAAACTAAAGACTTAAGTAAACAGATAGATATCCCATGTTCATGGATTCAAACACAATATATTACAGTTAAAACATATAGTGAAGACATAATTCAGCAATTCCACTCCTAAGTATGTACTCCAGGGATTTGAAAAATCTATGTCCATACAAAATTTCTGCATGAATATTCAGAACAGCAATAGCCAAAAAGTAGAAACAATCCAGATGCCCATAATACTATGAATGGACAGAGAAAATGTGCTATATTCATATCATGCAATAGTATTCAGCTATAAAAAGAAATGAGGTACTGATACATGCTATAACATGGATGAATCTGGCAAATATGCCACAAGCCAGGCACAGAAGGCCTCATATTGTATGATCCAATTTTACAAAATGTCTAGAAGAAGCAAATCTATACAGACAGGCAGTAGATTATGTGCAGATGAATCAAACTGAACAGTGGATGACTTTTTCTCTGCTCACAAACAACAAAGCACACCACTCACTTAGGTATTCATTCTAAAGTTTCCACATATTACATATCAATAAAAAGAGAAATATAAACGACTGACTAGAATATCATTGTGTATCTTGATAGGCCAAAAATACTGTTAAATGATTAAGTAGGTGAGATTTAGTAATGTCTAAAAGAATTCTGGATACTTTCAAAGAAAGAGTAAAACATAAAGATAGCTAGAATTTTCTGAGGAGCAGTTTCTGGCAGAAGCCAATTATAAGAAAAAGTAAATCCATTTGAGAAAATGAGGACTATGACTAGACTATAGCATGGATATAGGCAAAGAGAGGCTGGAAAACTATTTCACAGACAAATTATAAGGGAACTGGAAAATGATAATATGGATTTTACATAGTATTCAATATGTTTCCTACGAACAGAGCTGTAAATGGAAAATATGCTTTAGTAAACAATTCTGTTGGAAATAAGAAGTCTGCTTATTGAAAAATAAAAAATTCCAAAACCAGTGAATTCATCTAGCATTCAGGCTTAAAAAAAATAATCCTTCTTTAAAAGAATCTAGCACTCTTAGCAAAAAAGCTGATTCTAGGCCTGGGGTATCTTACTGTGCCAGGAGTCAGAAAATGCTCAAAGAATGAATGACAGGCAAAACAAAAGAATGCAGAAGGCGGGGTGAACAGGCTATTGCTGACCAGCCTGGGGTAACTTGAGCCTCAAACGCAGCAACTGTGGGGATGATTTGTAAATTCTAAAACGTCCGCATGTGTCCAATGACACACAAAAACAAACCAAAAAATCCCCAGATTTAATAAAAAAAAAAAGAATCTCTTCCAACTAATAAATACAGGAGTAACAGAGATGCTACAAAATAACCAGAACTGATCTTCAAAGGTTAAACCAGCTGTTGTCTTTCTCCCCTCAATAACCACAAATACAATTGATTTTATATAAAAAAATATTTTTTCTTTGCTGAATGAATTCTGTCCTCAGTTTGCTTTAGAAAATCCCAAAAGAAAGGTGACAGACTTCCATACTTATCTAGTTTTTATAGTTGGTGATAAGATGCTTTGTTTCTCCAGTTTCTTATTCTCAAACTAATTTAATTTCCATTCCCTACAGTATTAAAGGAAAAATAATGGCTTCTATTATTTAGAGATTTTAGTCCCCAAATAAGATATTAAAACTTGGGCCTGCTCATATACTTTCAACCATAACAATATGCTTCAATGTTTGCAAACCCACTATTATCAAAACAACACTATGCTTTACTTCCTAAACTGAAATTACTCAGAAAAGTGAATTATGAAATGTATGGTATGGCACCTCAAGAAACTCATGAAAATTTTTTGTACATTGTTGTTTCATTTCTTCTTATTTCTTTCACTGCAGTTCCAATTTCTTCAGAGGATGGCAAGGAAACTATGAAAACCAAAAGGACTAGTAGCTCATTTTATCATCACTGACAAAGTAAATACCCCGTAACACTGAGGAGCTGCGGCACTTGGGCAAGAATGGCACCGTTACTAAAAAGTTCAAGTATATTCTTGGAATAATAAAAGCCATACTCAACAGGACTTGATAAAGTAGCACTTTCTGGCAAAAAGGTGAGGGGGGAGTGAACGCAAGAAAACGTCACGGGAGGAAAGGTCAGACTAGAGCAGACCAGGCTGTCGGGAGGGGGAGGAGACGTGTGTACACGGGGCTCGAGTGTTCCTCCGGCTACGTATGATATTTTGCAAAGTAAAAATGACTGAGATGGAAGCTATTTTGCATGGTACAGTGGCGATGGCTAACAAATGAGGGTTCTGTGGGCTGCATGTTAGTCCCCCGCCTCATCTGCCACCCCTAATGACAGCAGCCACCTGCTGTTTTATTGTCACAGCTGGAGCCAGTTCACACTCCTTGGTGCTGAGCTCTACCCATGAGCACCACGCGCTCTCCTCGCCTCATTACTTTGATGAACTTTTTATGGTCAGCACCCATGAAGACCTCATCTAGGACTGCGCGACACAGGCTGGCTTCGGGGAGTCCTTCCAGTTACACGAGGTGGGAACAGAGTGACAGGAGAGCTGCCTGTCTCTGTCAGTGGGCGCAGAAGGGGCCGCACGTACCGATGCCACTGTGACGCTGCAGGGCCCACGACAGGTAAAAGCACCGAGAGAGTCTCAGGCTGAGTGCTCTCCTTTCCTCCTCGTTGCGATGTAAAGATCATAAGATGCTGCCATAATGAAGCTTTTTAATGGTACATGTTATTATAGAAAACCTAATGTACTGTTTATGATTATCACCATAAAGTTAGAATTCGTTTCATTTTCTATAGATTGAAAGCCATAGGAAAAATTTTTTCCCTTAGCTTTTAAAATAAAAAGGAATAAAATGGAAGTAGAATCAAAATCTTATTTGAATCAATAAACTATGTTAAAATAAGACTTCATTAGTTGTTTTTAGTGTTTCTTAGTAAAACAAAAAACACAGCAATAATACATCAGCTGATTTTAAACTAAACTGTCATGTGTAATTTTGACGAAAGAAAATCTGCTTGAATACTGGTATCCTGAGTACCAAAAAATCTCACGGGCTTTTACTGATGATTGCTGGTCAAACACATACAGAAGTCACTGAAAAATAATTTCTTATGGCCCCATGAAGAAATGAGCAATGTTCAGCTCCTTCTGTCCAAATCAGATACCATTCCACATACTGGTTTACTTTCCGTTACACCACTAAATATCTCCCTCAAAAAGACATGGCTATTCACATAATGCTAGGAGAGTGTTTTAATTCACCTCAATAGGGGTACATTTATGATTCTCCACAAGTACTGTGGACTTCCCACATGGCTCAGTGATAAAGAATTCACCTGCCAAGCAGAAGACCAGGGTTCGATCCCGGGGTCAAGAAGATCCCCTGGAGAAGGACATGGCAATGCACTCCAGTATTCTTGCCTGGGAAATCCCACGGACAGAGGAGCCTAGTGAGCTGCAGACCCTGGGGTCACAAAGAGTTGACACAACTCAGCGACCAAGCAACACGTGCTACAGGCCAAATGTGTGTCCTGTGTTAAAACCTAAGCCCCAGTGGTGTTAGGAGATGGGGATGCTGAGAAGAGCTTAGGTGGTACAGGTGGAGCCCCAGTGAATAGGATTAGTGTTCTTATAAGAGACCTCATGCCATAGTGCTCCCCTGCCTTCCAGCCATGTGGGGACACAAGGATATGGCCATATAACAACCAGGAAGCAGGTCCTCACCATACACTAAATCTGCAAGCACCTGAACCTTGGAATTCCAGCCTCTAGAACGATGAGAAATAAGTACCTGCTGTTTAGAAGGTGCCCAGTGGAATCTGTTAGAGCAACCCAAGTGTATTACAGCAAAAGAGTAAAATTTTAAAAAGTGTTTTCTTTAAATAATATTTGATATTAACCAAAGAATACATGTAACTCCCAGGTAAGAATGAAGCATAATATAAAGCAACCTGGGTGCTTTTCCCTAAACTCATCTCACTGCCTACCCTGAAAAATAACTACATGGGGAGTCATTTTATCATTCCTTTACTTGATTTGACACTTCCACCACACATGTACATACCCTTAAGCAATATAATAAATGTAACGGTGTTACATGATTTTAATATAATTATAATAGTATAATGTTTTATGTTAATATAAAATAATAGACAATATATTGCTTTAGTTTAGCTTATTTTTAAGCTTTGCAGGAATGAACATTTGGGTTGTTTCCAATTTGGGGGATTACTGGACAAAACTTTTTTTTTTAATAGTTTCTATTGTAGCAAAAATTTCTCTGTGAAATTTATTAACTTCTAAGTGTTCTGGTCTTACCCGATTCTCATTTTCTCCCCTAAGAAAACCTCCTATAAGTTTAATATAAGAACAGTAAATGTGTTGCCATTATTCATAAATTAAAAATATATTTACAAACAATGGGCAGCATATCTACAACCAGTCAAACTAAATAATATAATCTAAACTACCATCGGAGCCTTTTACAAGTAATAACTCTACCCATTCAAAGACAATACTGAACAAACAATGAGAAGAAACCACTGTAGACCAAACAACAGTGTGTGGTCCAACCAACACCAGGAGTCTCCATGTTTGGGAAAAACTGACCTGCACCACTGCTCTGCTGGGCACCCATAAATCAGACCCACAGTAACACACAAAGGATGACCGATGTTGCCTTTCCAGGGAGCCTGGATAAAGGAATTCGAGCAGTGATTATATTAACACACCAACACCACCAGGAGAGCTAAGAATCAATCCTACAAACCATACTTCTCCTCAAAATTCTACTCGAGTCCAAAATCCAAAATTTAAAAGGAAGCACCTCTTCTATGAACAAATTCAGCCTCTCCTTTACAACTCCCATCTCTGCTTTCAAAAAGAGAAACCTAACATTCAAACCTCCAGCATCATAACCTTAATATAAAGATAATAATGCAATTATCTAATGGCACTTGTCAACAGAATACCCTTAGATACAGAATGTTCTAACTAGTTAGCTATTACAACAGTGGGTATTCAGAACACAATTTTTGTTTCAAATTTGAGATTAAAAGGAGCAGATAAACAGTAAAACTAGAATTCCCTCAAAAGGGAAAACTTAATCCTTATTATTCACTTGGTACTCTATGGTAGGAAACCAACACTTTCCAATCCATCAAGAAGTAAAAAGCATAGCAACAACTTCAATGTGCATTCTAAAATTCAGAAAAGGTTCCATTCAGTTCATCACTCAGTCATGTCCAGTTCTTTGTGATCCCATGGACTGCAGCAGGCCAGGCCTCCCTGTCCATCACCAACTACCAGAGTTTACACAAACTCATGCCTGTTAAGTCGGTGATGCCGTCCAACCATCTCATCCTCTGTCATCCCCTTCTCCTCCCACCTTCAATCTTTCCTGGCATAAGGGTCTTTTCCAATGAGTCAGCTCTTCACATCAGGTGGCCAAAGTATTGGAGTTTCAGCTTCAACATCAGTCCTTCCAGTGAACATCCAGGACTGATCTCCTTTAGAATGGACTGGTTGGATCTCCTTGCAGTCCAAGAGACTCTCAAGAGTCTTTTCCAACACCACAGTTCAAAAGCATCAATTCTTTGGCGCTCAGCTTTCTTCACTGTCCAACTCTCACATCCATACATGACGACTGGAAAAACCATAGCCTTGACTATAAGGACCTTTGTTGACAAAGTAACGTCTCTGCTTTTTCATATTCTGTTTAGGTTGGTCATAACCTTCCTTCCAAGGAGTAAGCGTCTTTTAATTTCATGGCTGCAGTCACCATCTACAGTGATTTTGGAGCCCAAAAAAATAAAGCGCCCCCCAAAATAAACACTCTTTCCACTGTTTCTCCATCTACTTGCCATGAAGTGATGGGACCAGACGCCATGATCTTAGTTTTCTGAATGTTGAGCTTTAACCCAACTTTTCACTCTCCTCTTTCACTTTCATCAAGAGGCTCTTTAGGTCTTCTTCACTTTCTGCCATAAGGGTGGTGTCATCTGCACACCTGAGGTTACTGATATTTCTCCTGGCAATCTTGATTCCAGCTTGTGCTTCATCCAGCTCAGCATTTCTGATGATGTACACTGCATATAAGTTAAATAAGCAGGGTGACAATATACAGCCTTGACGTACTCCTTTTCCTATTAGGAACCAGTCTGTTGTTCCACGTCCAGTTCTCACTGTTGCTTCCTGACCTGCATACAGATTTCTCAAGAGGCAGGTCAGGTGGTCTGGGATTCTCACCTCTTTCAGAATTTTCCACAGTTTATTGTGATCCACATAGTCAAAGGCTTTGGCATAGTCAATAAAGCAGAAATAGATGTTTTTCTGGAACTCTCTTGCTTTTTCGATGATCCAGCAGATGTTGGCAATTTGATCTCTGGTTCCTCTACCTTTTCTAAAACCAGCTTGAACATCTGGAAGTTCACAGTTCACATATTGTTGAAGTCTGGCTTGGAGAATTTTAAGCATTACTTTACTAGCGTGTGAGATAAGTGCAACTGTGCAGTAGTTTGAGCGTTCTTTGGTACTGCCTTTCTTTGGGATTGGAATGAAAACTGACCTTTCCAGTCCTGTGGTCATTGAAGCATTTTCCAAATTTGCTGGCATATTGAGTGCAACACTTCAGCATCATCGTTCAGGATTTGAAATAGCTCAACTGGAATTCCATCACCTCCACTAGTTTTGTTCATAGTGATGCTTCCTAAGGCCCACTTGACTTCACATTCCAGGATGTCTGGCTCTAGGTGAATGATTACGCCGTGATTATCTGGGTCATGAAGATCTTTTTTGTACAGTCCTTCTGTGTATTCTTGCCACCTCTTCTTAATATCTTCTGCTTCTGTTAGATCCATACCATTTCTGTCCGTTATTGAGCCCATCTTTGCATGAAATGTTCCCTTGGTATCTCTAATTTTCTTGAAGAGATCTCTAGTCTTTCCCATTCTGTTGTTTTCCTCTATTTCTTTGCATTGATCACTAAGGAAGGCTTTCTTATCTCTCCTTGCTATTCTTTGGAACTCTGCATTCAAATGGGTATATCTTTCCTTTTCTCCTTTGCTTTTGGCTTCTCTTCTTTTCCCAGCTATCTGTAAGGCCTCCTCAGACAGCCATTTTGCTTTTTCGCATTTCTTTTTCTTGGGGATGGTCTTGCTCCCTGTCTCCTGTACAATGTCACAAACCTCTGTCCATAGTTCATCAGGCACTCTGTCCATCAGATCTAGTCCCTTAAATCTATTTGTCACTTCCACTGTATAATCGTTAGGGATTTGATTTAGGTCATACCTGAATGGTCTAGTGGTTTTCCCTATTTTCTTCAATTTAAGTCTGAATTTGGCAATAAGCAATAAGTAAAAAGCATATCAACAATTTCAATACACATTCTAAAATTCAGAAAAGGTATACTCACACAAAGCCTCTGAGAAAGACCCCCACAGGTCTATAGTTATAATAATTCTTATTGCTACATTTCTATGAAAGAAATATTACAGCTATTGTCCTTTGCAATATAATCAGAAAATGTACATGCATTAATAGCTGTTAATTATAAACATAACCAGCTTTAGTGAAAGAAAAGCCATGCCAAACATAAGCCTATATCCTCTCCATGCATTGATTTAGTTCAAAGCACCTTGATTTAAATCTATATTTTAGGTTTAAATGAAAGATAAGTTAGAAATTACAATAAAGAATATATCAACTATACCATGTTTTAAAGAGAACTCAAGAGAAACATTTTAGAATAATATGAAAAAATAATTGCTTTAAATTTCATGTCATCTACAAATGTAAACAAAACAAATGATCTGATTAATAAAATAAGTATATACATAAATAAATAAATTAAAAATTCTCTGTGGTTATCTGTGCAGAAGTACTAAGCTAGAATTCTTATTCAGAATTTTCTGTAATTTTAAAATATTCCATAATCAATGTCTTCTTTAATAAACTAAAAATATAATAGATAGAGGCAAATTAAACTTGATTTCCCAGCCAGCCTCTCATGCTATTTAAGAGGAAAAGCACCTAAACAAACTACAGGGTCCATCATGTTGACTACACAGGTGGCGCTCCACCAAGTCCATAACATCACGGACCTTTATAAAAGAAAAACCAGTTCTGGGCCATGGTCAGCTCAGAGGTCATGAGTCCATTCACTACCCCACTTCCATTCTCACATATAGTATGTGAGTGTCGTGATGTGAGCCCTGAAGGTGCAAAGAGGAATAAAAATATCCCTGGGAATGCTCCAAGTTGCCTCAGGGCAGTGAGAACATACAAATGGGGGACCATTTCCCGAAGAAGGTGACCAGTAAGAGACGGAACTTGGGAAGGAACACGCACTTCATCACCAATTCTCAGGTTAATCTGTTGCCTGCAAGTCAGGAGTATCAGTGTTTCAGCAGAGGGTAAACTGAATTCCGTACCATGAAGTGACTGGAGAGCTCAGATTGCAGTCGCCTGACCAGAGGGCCCGTGACGTCACGGACGGGCTTGTGCAGGCAGTTACAGAAATGTGCTGTCCAGCGTCACTTCATTCTGACTCTGCACACTGATTCTGAGACAGACAAATGACTTAAAAACATCCATTCCAAAGGTGAAAAAAATACCACCATATTTATGGCCTAATTAAACACATAACAATTCAAAAATGTTAAACTATGAAAAAATGTGTCTTATAAGCAGGAAGCAGGTAACAAATCATAATACCCCTATTCTTTTAGAGGCAACAGATACAATATATAAACATCTAAGAAACCAAAATGTGCCAGATAAAGGCAGAAGGAGTATAGTAAAATTTCTTTCACAACATCTTAGATTGCAAGAGGTTATTTCCACTAAAAATACCTGTATGAATACCAATTAGGGAATTTCACCATCTTAAAACTGTGACAACTCATTAGGATTTTATTGCTGCTTATCCTAAAAGGGAATATCCTATACTTCAAATAAACCTTACAATGGTCCTTATCTGATTTAGTAATTTAAAAACCACGGAGAATCTTTTTATTTTATAAACATGAAAGCTTCACATTATCATCCTATTACCTTATATATATCTAAGGAAGAACCAAAACATTAAAGGAGAATTGGGGTCTCTCTCTCTCTCTCTCACACACACACACACACACACACACACACACACACACGCAAGCAGATGGATAGGGCTTCCCCAGTGGCTCAGCGGGTAAAGACCCTGCCTGCCAATGCAGGAGACCTCGGAGACACAGGTTTAATCCCTGAATCAAGAAGATCCCCTGGAGAAGGAAATGGCACCCCAGTCCAGTATTCCCGCCTGGGAAATCTCATGGACATAGGAGCCAGGTGGGCTACAGTCCATGGAGTTACAAACAAGATAAATCCTAACCAATCACATTCTTGTCTGTTCTAGTTGAGGAGCAAGGAGAAAAAAAAGTTAGTGCTATATCATTTTTTTTAATATATATATTTTTTCTATCTGGTCACTATCACTCACTTCCATAGTTCCAACAACTATATAATAATGATTCTTAAATATTTTTTTGCTTATGTCCACATACAAACAGGAACACTTTATTTGATGCTTGAATCTCTCGTTTAAGCTCTAAACTCGACATCCAACTACCTGCTATTTAATACATATCCGCAGCTAAATGAGGTCACTTTAAATTCTGCACAACTTGATGTTTCCTGTGACACTGTAGCCCCTCACCACCGCCACGTGCCCCCTCTCAGGAGTCCTCCACCTCTGTTTCTCGCTCATCATCCAAGCTTCACATCCAAAGCCCCCCTTCCCCACTGCGAGTCAGCTTCCCACATCTCCCAGATCTTCCCTCCTCTCTCCACCCTTCCTTGTTTCCTTACTTAGTGGTTTCTGAACAATTAAAATATGGGTCCTAAAAGGCCTCAGTGTCTATAATTATTTTAAATTCAGTCATTAACTACATCGAGAACACACCGTACATAAAGTAAGATACTACTTTTATCCAAACCACAGCACTCATAGAAAAACAGGCTGACCAGACAAGATGCTAAGACAACACAGGTGGAGCATCCCTTCACTTGAGTAGAAAAATCCAAGGAGAGACGCTGTGAGATACTGTAGCCACGTTCTACACGTAAGGAAGAAACAACAGGAAAAAAAATCGTTTAAATACCCAGCCAATTTCTAAAATAACATGAGCCTAACGAAAAATGGTCATCTTCATTTCTGAGTTCTGATTTTGCTTTAAACAAAACAGCAAAGAGCAGACTTGTGTGCTTTATTAACAAATATTCAAAAGACAACAAAGCATGATTTAGGCAGTCTCTAAAAAATATTAGGTTGAACTAGATAGAAAAAAGGCAGCCTCAAAATCAGCAGTTTCTTATGTCTCAAACTAATTAAGGTACTGGTCTCATCTCTCTTCAAATTAAATTTCACTATATATTTAAGAAGGCTAATATTTAACTGTTCTTTCAGGCTGTTAATTTCTAAATGGTATTCTTTTATAGTTAAGGAAGTATATCCTCTTAAATATTACAGTAAGAGGAAGAGATAGGTTCCTCACACAATTGTTCTCTATAGAAAATCCATTCTCTTAATCTTCTCAATTCTATTTTAAGTCTTCCAAATTTCATCTTTACTAAACCAAATGCAGAGCATAGGCAACATGAAGAATCAAAAGCAATGCTTTGATTACCATACATACCTAATGAGCTAAAATACCCAGAATCATCCCAGAATGTAATTTACCATTAAAAAGTACTTCAGGAATTCTTCTCATTGTGGTCTCAGCTTTCCCAATTGATTTGGAGAATTCCCTGGTAGCTCAGCTGGTAAAGAATCCACATGCAATGCAGGAGACCCCTGTTAGATTCCTGGGTCAGGAAGATACACCCTGGAGGAGGGAGAGGCTATCCACTTCAGTATTCCTGGCCTTCCCTGGTGGCTCAGCTGGCAAAGAATCTGCCAAGAATCTGCCTGCAATGTGGGAGACCTGGGTTCGATCTCTGGGTTGGCAAGATCCCCTGGAAAAGGGAACAGCTACCCACTCCAGTATTCTGGCCTGGAGAATTCCATGGATTAGAGTCCATGGGGTCACAAAGAGTCAGATATGACTGAACAACTTTCACTTTCATATGCAGAATTCCAGGCAAGAACCATAATGCTTTTGCCTTGTAAACTTTTCTTCATCCCAGGGTTCCACTTTCAATGCTACAGAAGGTGATCATAGTAAAACTTGGCTGGACAGTTTATTCAGAGAGAATGACAGTATAGACAGCACCTACTCTGGGTTTGCAGCCTCTGTCACTGATATAAGAGAGGAAGTTTCCATGCCCAGTGTATTGTTCACTGTTACAAAGACTTAAGTGTGTACATTTGACAACCAAGGGAAACTGTCAATGTTTGAGAGATACAGATTCAACATGGAGAATAAATATAAAATAGTTTGGGTGAATATCAGATATAAATCAATGAATTTAAAGATAAAGTCAATCTCTAGTCCAAGAACATATCTTCAACTCCAGGGTCCTAATAACATGACTTCACAGTGTATCTGCTGCTGCTGCTGCTAAGGCGCTTCAGTCGTGTCTGACTCTATGCGACCCCATAGACAACAGCCCACCAGGCTCCCCCGTCCCTGGGATTCTCCAGGCAAGAACACTGGAGTGGGTTGCCATTTCCTTCTCCAGTGCATGAAAGTGAAAAGTGAAAGGGAAGTCGCTCAGTCGTGTCCGACTCCTAGTGACCCCATGGACTGCAGCCTACCAGGCTCCTCCATCCATGGGATTTTCCAGGCAAGAGTACTGGAGTGGGTTGCCATTGCCTTCTCCGCACAGTGTATCTAGATTTGGCCAAATTAAAAGAAAACAAAACAAAACAGATGAATAAATCAGGATACTATTATATTTAGATAAAAACCAAGAAAAACTACTAAATAAACCAGAATGCTTATATTGATTGACCAGCACGAATTATCACCTGTTTATAAGGCCCATGGGGAGTCAGTTATAATCAAAACGTTGATTCACTGAGGATGCAGGAAAGAGCTAGTTTCCTTATTATACTGATAAAGCTACCCAAAATGAGGGCTTTCTGCCCTACACTCTCCTATAAATGCTTTTACAGTGCTTGCTTTTTGCTTAAATAATTCAGCTTACAGCTGTCTTTCATCACATTCTAGTCCAAGTGAGATAAAATAGTCATTTTAATTAGATTCCAAAGGTTATTTTAGGCTAATTTAGAAGCACATACATGCCTGTTCAAATTATTTATTGTACATATATATGTTTACTGGTGTGTATATTTGCATATACATGAAGTTTCAGATACATTATACACACACACACACACACACACACACACACATATACATACACATGTATACATGCGCCTGTGTATATATAAAACTTTCCCAGGAAGTCTTAATCATAGTCATATATCAAAATTACAAAGGATGGATGTCTCAAGATTCAAGTAATGTAAAAAGTCTATTGCAAATACTTGGAGCTTTTATAGTATAACCTGACTAAGAGATATGTAACTTAAGACATCAAATGTTTTACTTCAGAAAAGTTCACATTTCTTTTCAAATCTCCTTAAAGTGATTTATAATTTCTATGACATTCCTGAAATTAACTTTAGAAATTCTAGTATGCATATTCCAGTGTTCATTCAGAACTACAAATCCTACACTATTCAATTCAGAGCTGAACAGAAAACAATGTCTGAATTCTTAACTGAATAGTGAACATAAAGAAAGACACTAAACCCACACAAGCATGGTTACCACTGTATACTTCTGATTTTCAATCCATCCCCAAATTTTATATTGTATGACACTTATCTTCATAATTTCAACTAAGATTTTACAGAAATCAACAAACTATCATAAAACCCAACACAAAATACTTTCAGAGTTTGAAATGAATTTGTCTTTGTTTTAGAAAGCCAACACTGAATTTTTAATAAACATTCAAATGCTCTCAAACAGAAGACATACAGCAAAAGATCCTATTCATATATATATGCATGCTGCAAGCTAAGTTGCTTCAGTCCTCTCTGACTCTTTGTGACCCCTTGGACTGTAACTCGCCAGGCTACTCTGTTTGTGGGATTCTCCAGGCAATAATATTGGAGTGCGTTGCCATGCCCTCCTCCAAGGGATCTCCCTGACCCAGGGATCAAACCTGTGTCTCCTGCATTGGTAGGCGGGTTCTTTATCACTAACACCACCTGGAAAGTCCTCATGCAAACATACATATATATACATATACATATATATATATATGCATAATTAGTATTATAAATGATTATATCTAATTTTACTAGAATTGTTTTAAATCTAGAATATGTAACACCCCCCTAAGAATTTAAAAATCAGCATCACTCCAAACCAGAATATTAAAAAATACTGTCTGTGATCCTCTGAAAATATATACCTAAACATATGTGTGCATACATCTACACTTGTGCACACACACAGTCACACACACACATATACACCTGTGGTTCCTTGGTGAGCCTGTATACCTAGAGGTATATATGAGAAAGTACAGTAGTCACCTATGGCACTGCTGCCACTGCTGCTTAGTCATATCCGATCCTGTGTGATCCCATGGACTGCAGCCCGCCAGACTCCTCTGCCCATGGGATTCTCCAGGCAAGAATACTGGCATGGGTAGCCACGCCCTCCTCCAGGGGATCTTCCCAACCCAGGGATCAAACCTGGGACCTATGGCAATAGGTCCAACAATAATAATAAACAACCAACAATAAATAATTTTTCATCTTTACAGATAACAAATAATCATGATCGCTTAATACATATGTACATATAAACGTATAATTATATATTGATTAGTTTAGCTTTTAGCAAAACACATGAGTATATCATATTTCTCCAGAGTAAGATAGTATTTTTTAAAATTATACAACAGACCATTAGCATTGAGTGAATTTATTTTCCCCAACAGTGCTAAAAATATGCAAAATTTTCATTCTTTAGAGTTGCATAGTAAATGATTAACACCAGCTCTGCTCATTATCTCGCTTAACAAAACTTCTCTAAAAACAAATAAATCAACAATGCCTCCAACATTCCTGAATAAATAAATTACAGACCTATTCAGTGGCAGCAATGATATTTTAAAAAGCTGTTGCAAGCTCATTGTACAATTTTATTACAAAACCACATCTGATGAAAGAAAAAATTGTCTACTTTCTCATTCTCTACATAGCTTTACTCAGAGGAATGGCTTCTCAAAGATGAAGAAACTTCATAATAGCAACATATCTAGGAAGTGTTAACCCTGTGTTCCAACAGATTATAGTCACTGCTAATTAGAAGCTGATACTTCTCATAAAGATACTTTTAGGAGCCAAGAGTATTTTTCGCTCATAATGAGAATATGAGAATAATGACAGCTAATAGGAGCCATCACTATACGATCAGAGACCATAAATGAGAACATTTGTGTAATGGGAAACATAATTCTTGACTTTAAAAATATATATTTAGATAGGGTTTCAGAGAATTATCTTTATTTTATTTTTATACAACCCCTACCACTTTTGCACTAAACAGATGCCATGAAAACAACTGGCAAAGGCATCCTGTGTGTCCCAGTTTCCGGTAAAAACAGGCATTATATAATGGCTGTACCTACATTTTGTATTTTTTTAGATCTCTGTACAGAAACAGTACTAATTAAGCATAAATGTTAAGAGGGAAAAATTAATGAAGTGATGAAATTGCATTATTTTAAAGTGAAAATCAATGTATTCTAGGATTCAATAAAGCTCACTAAGTAATAAGTCTACAGCATACTAAAGATGTAAGCTAAAATCTAAAATTAAAGCTCCAATGAGTTAACCTATATTTTATTCAAACAACCACTAAAAAATCATTTTCTTTTATGACTGACAAAAGTTATAATACTAGAAGATCTAATGTAGAAAAGGCTTTATCATTATTCTAACCTTACCATTAAAAATAGCCTTCAAAATAATCCTACCTAAAAGATTTTTGCTATTTCAAAAAGCACACACATAAAATATTTCAGGTCAAATCACAATATGCTCCTCTACTGCCATAACCTAAAAGATTTTTCTTGGAAATTAAAAAAAAAAAAAAATGCATGTAAATTAAGGTGACTGAAACATGCTTTCATCTAGCAGAGTAATATGGTAGCTATTCATCACCTGAAGTCATAAAACACTAGGTCTCGTCCTTAGCATATTCTAATGAAGCCTATCATGCAAATGAGAGTGACCTTTTCCTTGCATTCTGCAAGTTCACATTTATTCCAGGAGTACATAGAGTCTGCCAATACAAACTAGCCAAAGACTGGTAATTACTGTAATCAATTAGTAGTTAGTGTCGTTCTGCTCATTTTCAGCTAATGTCAGCTAAGCCATTTTTGAGAGAGCCACCCTTGACAACAGCTTCTCTGTGGTTGTTTTTAAAACGGGGAAAAGAAGAAAATAAGAAGACAGAAAAACCCTCTGACTTTTCAAAATGGCCACAAGGTTGCCTCCCTCCACGCAACATGAAGATTCAAGACAAGGCCCTAAAGTTGGTAAGGGACAAAGACGCCCGGGGAAAGTTGGGTATCCTTAAAATGACATTGAAGTTTCCTGCCTCTACAATTAAACATTAATATTTAAATATTTAAATGAAGGACGCTCCCCCGCGCAGCAGTTCAGACTTGGTGGGGCTCGAGCACTCTTTGCTACGGCTGAGTAAACAGGCCGTACCCTCTGCTCGGGGACAGTCCACTCTGCCGACAGTTATGGATAGGAAGCATTACGGCAGCCGGTAATTAAAGGAAAAACTAATACTGTCTCAGAGATGCAGAAGTTTGTAAAGGAAAATCACTTATCATGGCTTACAGTTCTCACAACTGAAATGAATCATCTTCTCTTTTAGCACATATCCATTTGAAGCCAGTGTATTTACTAAACTAAACGGAGGCCCACTGGCCCATCTCAACAGCATCAGTTCATGAGAACAGAGCAGAAACAAAACAGGTCACAGGAAATCTTCCACATGGATTACAGAGCATAACACCTCAGAATTTAAGAACTGGGCATCAGAAAAAATAAAAATTACACTTAAGGCTATTGCATCACAAGAAAAACAGACAATTAAACATCTACAGTAGTTTCCCTTAGCATAGTTGTTTGTTTAAATATATCAAAAGGACAGAAGGAAAACATCTTCGTGATTGTTACTTGTTAAAGAGAAATGTTAATTTCATATCAACTAAGGGCCTATTAGTGGACCTGGCCAACATGTGAAGGACAATATATTCAACACTCACCTATGAAAATTTATGAGAGGAAAAAAGAGAACATCCTTATGCTAGAGAGAAAATGAATCTGTAGTATCTCAGAAGTTATCAGAAAAGAGAAAATACTAACAATGTTGAGATGAGCAATTTCACTGAGATTCCTGAATTCAAACAAACAGCAGAACTAAATGCCAACCTTGTTTGTACATTTCAAGCTGAGACACCCAAAGTCATGTTTTCCTTGAATCTGTACAATCCAGGGCCTTTTATAAAAAGAACTCTGTGCCTACTAAGGAATTACTGATTTTAAACAAAGAGAATTTACTTGGGAGGAGTATTACAAGGGCAAATCAGTATATATACAAAAAAAGAAAAAAATTGACAAATGAATGTGTATGTGTGTGTACTTTTCTTCTCTCCAAAAAAGGTAACTGAAAACCAAAATGTAAATATTTTTTTAAAAAGCACAAAATCATACTCATATATCAAGTGAGGACATTCAGCTTCTTTATTTTCTGGTGCTTAAAATATCATTCTTAGATGTTGGAGAATATTTAAAACTTGCAGTGTCTTTTGAAAACTTAAACACATCTATAAAAGATTAAGGGCCTGTGGAAAAGAAAACTATCATATGAAGATAATCTTTTTGTAATCTGTAAGCACGCATAGAAACGCCTTTCCAAAACAAAAAGCCGAAGAATGGCAAAATAAAACTGAAGCACGGAAATGTCACAGGTGTCCACAAGTGTCTCCTGACAACCTTCAAAGGTCAGCCTTTCAGGTCCCTGTCTACCTGTGGGGCTGCAGAACCCTGGTTCTGAAGTGTCCATTTCCTTGGTGCGATGAGGGTAAGAAGAGCAATCAAGTGGCCGTGAGGGGTGACGGTGAAGATTTATTGGCTGACTTCTGGGGCTGCTGGAACCAGTCAGCTCGTGGGGCTTCAGACGTGTGGATCCTGACACAGAGCCCAACAGCAGGATGACGGCGCCTTCCAGTCCTGTCAGAACAATCACGCCCCATGGGCTCTGACAGCTACCGAGAGGGGACAGGAGCAAACACGACAAGTGCAGAGGAAAAACAGCCAGGAAATGTGAACGGCCTAAGGCTTCTTACAAAAATGACGCCGGGCACGGAGCAAGGAGCCATCGCCTGACTTGTCGCCAAGAAAAGGCTCACAGGAACCGCTTCCCCAGAGACCCAGGCCCAGGATGCGGCTGCTCCGGCCCAAGATGAGGTCTTTACGGTAAACACTTCCGACAACTGGCGGCCCGAGTCCTGTTAGGACACTAATTGTCCATGAAAGCTGACCCGCAGCAAAGCAGCACCGCTCAGTTCCCATAGCCCAGGCTCAGGCGCGTGAATGTGATTGCAGGCGACAAAAGACATTCACATGTCATGGAGGACCCCAAAGGCCGCGACATCACCCAGCCTGCTCTGAAAGGGGGTCCGGCTCAGACTCTGTGCTCCTGAAGGAAATAACTGGACTCCAGCACAACACCCTTCATTTGAAGGAAATAACTGGACTCCAGCACAACACCCTTCATTTTCTCACTTTTTCAGTCTAACTTCTGTTATTCTACTGATGAGAAGCAGATAAAATAGAGTGGCAATAATATTTTCTTTAAATTAGATGTGGTTACTTTATAAACAAGAAATATTATAATGAAAAAAACACTGAAGAATTAACATTAAGTTTCTGTTCATACATACTCCATGAATGATTTAATGCTGCTAAAGTGTTTCAATTTGTTAAGAGTGCTTAGTATAAAAAGCAGTTTGGGCGAGTATTACATATTGTAATTTACAATTATTGCAGCATTTCAATTTTTCCATAAGCTAATGAAGTGCATAAAGCACCTTTCTAATGCAGTAATTTAAAACTACATTAGGTAACTTTAAATTACCTTGCTTATTATATCTTATAAAAAAGTCATAGAGATAAAAACTAGTATTTTAATTGATAATTTAACAGTTAAACATTTTTTACTTGAAGCAGAAAAATGTGTTGAATAAAACCATAAGTATATGGGTAACTCCTATATTTAAATCAAAGTACAGTAAATCTTATTTAACTTTGGAACTGTTTCAATGTTTGGACTAATCTACACATAAAAAGTATAGAAAATTAAATTGATTAAAAATTAAATTGATCAGTGGATCTCAAAGTTACCTATTTTATATATTGCATAGCTTTCTAAACAGAATATATTATAAACACTGGGATTTTTTTAAAAACTGGTAATATGACAAAAATAAGCAGAGAAAAGTGAACACTGTGAAGGCAAAGTAAACAAACAGACACTTTTATTAACTTTGAAACAAATGAGTAATCATTTGTATGAATATTTAAAACAAAATTAAAATGCTTGCTATTAATTAGGGGAAATTCTATGAGATTTATAAAGCATTTTACACTCAGTTCTTAACTACCCACTGAGGGATAACCTGATCAGGTGCTTATCCTGGGTAAATCTTGCTTTCTAGTTTGACAATTAGCACGAACATGCTTTCCTTAATTATTTGTTTTGTTAAGATAGGAAGAGACATCCACAAAATGGCATCATTACTTAGATCTAAGTTAATTCCCAAATATTACGTATCTATAGTCCAATACAGCTAACTACAAAAGTCTCAGGGAAGCATATGGAAGGCTCTGATGGAGGTGGAACCCTACACTAACCACCTGAGTGACTCTGTCGACACTTATTTGCCCTTTTTACCTCCTTGAGATTCCTTATCTGTAAAGTGAGACATGACCTCCACGATTTCTTCCTCTCTGGAAACTAGTACTGGTCCTACACTGTCTGAATCTTGAGAATCTCTGGATCACCAGCATCCAAAAGGCCTATGCCTGTGGGAAAGGGACGTTTCTGGGCCCAGCTGCAGACCCACTGGAATGGGGACACAACAGGAGGCCCTGCCTCCTCTGACTGTCCCTCCACAGCAGCTGTCACCCTCACTTGAGGATAAGCAACAAGTGAAAGTAAACACTGGGCTCTGACCATGTAACTAAGACACCAACAGCTACTGTAATGAACGCACAGTCTGAATTAGAATCTGTATTCAAACTGAAACCCACCTTGGCACCCACATGGGAAAACAATGAATGAATACCCTCCGAAGCAATGAGGAGGAAAACAAACGAACAGAAAACTGTTGATGGAAGAATGAAAAGCAACGTGTTGGACATACAGTGCCAACTAAGAGGCTTGAGGGGAATGCCTCCCCCTCTTTTGGTTTATTTACATTTTTTAGGTCCTTATGGCTCAGTACTGCTGGCCTTGAAATTCTTGGCCCTTGACTGGCTCTATTGCACCCCACACTCTGTGTGACCAGCCTCCTGAGCTCCAACCACAATCTCGGCTTCTCACAGTACACGTTCTACCTGCACAAGCATGCTCAGTCTGAGCCGCAGCCGCCACGTCTGTGAGACAAGAACTGAGCACGGGCCCCAGGTCCCAGCCCTTCAGACATACCACAGAGGCCATGCCAGCCTCTTCACGTACATCACCTCCTAAAAAGATGGATGGTCCTTCAACACCTCAAACTGAGTATTTATAAAACTGAACTCACTGGAAATTAACAGTAGGAGAACTCTTAGAGAATATGTCATAACTCTAAAGGTAAGAAAACTTAAGTAAGAAGCAGGAAACACGATCCCTGCGAGTGCGGGGCTCGACCCAGACTGACCCCCTTTCCGGAGCTCTGCACGGCCAGCATCGTCCTCCAACCCTGGAGACCAGACAGAACACAGCCTGTCTCATGGGTCCTGATTTCTGCTCCTCTCTTGAGCCTTAGGAGAAGGCAATGGCACCCCACTGCAGTACTCTTGCCTGGAAAATCCCATGGATGGAGGAGCCTGGTAAGCTGCAGACCATGGGGTCACTAAGAGTCGGAAACGACTGAGCGACTTCACTTTCCCTTTTCACTTTCATACATTGGAGAAGGAAATGGCAACCCACTCCACTGTTCTTGCCTGGAGAATCCCAGGGACAGGGGAGCCTGGTGGGCTGCCGTCTACGGGGTCGCACAGAGTCGGACACGACTGAAGCGATTTAGCAGCAGTAGCAGCAGCCTGAGCCTCAACCCCTAACACTCTCCCAGTCATTCACTCTGAACTTCGGGACTGCCTTTAATGTATTTCTCTCCCTTACCTCCACCTCAACTTAACCACCTGATCCCGGAGCTGCTTCCAGTGTTTTTTAAATGCTTATTCTCTGTCTATTCACATCACTGTACTCAATCCAGTCCTTCATCATCTCCCCAACACACAGCAATAAAGTCTATCGGGCATCACATCTTGTTTTCCTGCCCAAATCCAGGCAACACAGCCTAGGAACTTTTAAAGTCTTTAAAGACAAGTCCCACTCGAGCCGCTCTCCTGCTTTGCTCATAAACCTTGCAAGAGTCCACCATCTCATCGGGACCTATGAGCCAGAGGACAGCACATTCGGGGGCCCCAATCGCCTGCAGGATGAAGTCTAAGGGGCCTCCTTGCCCCACTTCATGACCTGCTACCTGTCTACATGTCCTCTCCTGTCTCCCTTCCAGTGTATGTTCAGGGAAGGCTCACGGTCCCTCATTCACAGTTCTGAAGTCAGAAACGTAATGAAAATTGAAAGCTTCACTTGTTAAATCACTGTGTGGGAAACCAGGCTTGAACTGACATGAGGCTATATAAGGGACTTTACTTTCTCTACAGCAATCCTCTCAGCACCCAGCTCAGTGTTTTTCATGTAACGAAAGTTAACGTTTGTAGAGCAAACTGAGTAAATTAATCTTAATTGCTGACAACTGAGTTTAGTAAGCTTCCTGATAGCTCAGTTAGTAAAGAATCCGCCTGCAATTCAGGAGACCCCGATTCGATTCCCAGGTCGGGAAGATCTGCTGGAGAAGGGATAGGCTACCCACTCCAGTATTTTTTGGGCTTCCCTTGTGGCTCAATTGGTAAAGAATCCACCTGCAATGTGGGAGACCTGGATTCGATCCCCGGGTTGGGAAGATGCCCTGGAGAAGGGATAGGCTACCCACTCCAGTATTCTTGGGCTTCCCTTCTGGCCCAGTTGGTTAAGAATCCACCTGCAATGCAGGCGACCTGGGTTCGATCCCTGGGTTGGAAAGATCCCCTGAAGAAGGGAAAGGCTACCCTCTCCAGTATTCTGGCCTGGAAAATTCCATGGACTGTAGTCCATGGGGTCACAAAGAGTTTAGTAAATGATTCTTATTTCCTAGTAGTATGTGTGTGTTAATCGTGCTCAGTTGCGTCTTAACTCTTTGCGACCCCAGGGACTGTAGCCCGCCAGGCTCCTCTGTCCATGGAATTCTCCAGACAAGGAAACTGGAGTAGGTAGCCATTTCCTTCTCCAAGGGATCTCCCCAACCCAGGGATCTAATTCACATCTCCCACATTCCAGGCAGATTCTTTACCAACTAGTCATCAGGGAAGCCCCCATATTTCTACTAGTAAGATGTAGAAAAGGTACAAATTCCTAGGTTTCTCTATCAATTGACTGTTCCCTTTTAAAATGACTACAACTCTTCTACTCACCTCCGAAAAGATGGACTGAAACGCCACAAATGCCACAAGTACCATATAAAACACAACTGATATCTCCTCTAAGGCATAGTTAAATCCTAGTATTACATACATGAAATCTAGACTTCAGAGATTTCTTCAGTATTAAAATTTGAATTATTTCTCTATGAATATGAAAATTAATGTGCATGAAAACAGCCAATTATTTATAAGTCAAGATCTAGCTGAATTAGGATCTCTTAGTGGGTTACATTTTAACTCCATGTGCAGGATATACCATAAGTGACAATACCCTGATCAAAAGAGTCATTGGTAGCAAAACTAGTTATGTTATGAAATGCTGTTAGGAGTACATTAAAGTCAATAAATATACACATATACCAAAATTGTTTCTCAATTCATTGCTGTTTCCTTTTTCTGTGGAATTTGGTTTCTGTATCTTAATATTTTGCTCTGTCTTACAATTTTATTTTCAAAACTAGTTATTCTTTCCATACACAGTATCCTCAGGTTTAGACATAAATTATTAGTGCTAATGATTCAGACTTGGTGGTCAGCCTTACACAGTCCTCCACACAGTAAATATATTGTGTGAGGTATGAGCTGGAATCACTCTTATTTAATGAAATGATCCATCATGGTGTCTTATAATTAAATACACTCTTAGCCACAATTCCTGGACACAGAAAGCACAGAAGCAGACAGTGTGGACTTGAGAGGCTGGGCTGCCATGAACCCCTGTGGGTGCCAAGTGGAAGTGGACAGACAACTGGAATGGGAAGAGACGTCTCAATTCACATCACAGAACCAGAGCTCCCTGTGAAAACATACGGCATATAACACGTTACCTGTATTCAACACCACCCCCCACATGCTAAGCACAAACTGTCTGCAGAAGTAGAGCAAAACCAAAAATCCTTGACTCCCCCAAGTCCCCATGGAAATGTCCAAACAATGCACAGCCATAGAAAATCCCAAGTAAAACCGAACATCCAATCAGTGTGCCAGGGGCCTGTCCCACAGAGGAAGCTGCCTCTCACAGAAAATATACGTTGATTTTGTATTATTAACAAAGCACATTTTCACCAAAAAGTTAATGAATGTTACCTAAAATATTATATTTTTCAGTTATATAACACTGACTATTCAAATATAAAACTACACATGAAAACACTGAAATGAAAAGAAAGTCATTTTTCACATTCCATAAGAGGGAAAAAATTATCTCTCTAAACCCAAAACAAAAAGTTATAAGAATCTGAAATTGCTTTTAAGTTTCAATCCAAGTCCAATTATATACATATTTTTTAATTTGATTTTCTTAGGTCCAGTCCATCAGGTCTGGTACACTGGGATTACTTGGTAGGTGAAATGATAGTGCAAACATGAAGATACTCAAGGAGATGATCAAAAAGAAATGATACACTGAAGAAATTATTTTCATAGTTAATAAGTATTACAGGTAGGAAATTAGGTTCTGTTTCTCCTAACATTAAAAGAGTTTTAAAAGTAGTTATTTAAAAAAGTAGAATGAAACATATATTTAATAGGCATAGAACATGAACAGATTTTTAAAACAGGTAGATATTTTTTAATCACAGAAAAAAATTTGACCAAAATAGCTAACAAAAAACTGCCAAAAACAGATGAGTGTCCCCACCTATTACATGAGATAGTATCAACAATCTAATGCTAATGGTTGGAAGGTACAGTAAGCTGCACACACTCACAGGCATTAAATGGATCAGATTTTCTGAAAAGCAATGGACTTGTATGTAAGAACAACTTTAAACATCATTGTTTACTTTGAAATCCAGTACTTTTAGGCAACTATCCTAAGAAAATAATATGAAAAGGGCACAATAATATATATACAAAGATGTCTGTCACAAAGTCATATATAAAAGTAAAAAACTGTGAACAACCACTGTGAAGAGCATTAAGAAATGGTCACACAAAACGTTATAAGCATGGAATATCATACTGCAATAAAAATATCTGCCAAAAACATTTAATGGATTGAAAAAACACCCCTCATGTAATTTTAAGCAAAAACATATTTTTTTAATTTTATGTACATCACACTCAGTTGTGCAATATCAAAAGAATTATACTGAAATATTAATGTGGATTAAAGGTGATTTTTTTTCATATTTGTTATAATTTATTAGCCCTTATCAATCTCCCACAATGAGCATATGATGCACTGAGAATAAAATTTAGAACTGTTTTTTAAAATAAGAGGTTTTTTATTTCATATATTTCTGATATGAAGTAATATGCTTCTAATAATAAACTGAACATCTCACAAATAACAGCTGTAAAATCTGAACAAAATACTAAAAAAATAACTAGTTGATATTTCTGGAAACCAAACAAGTGCCAGAAATTTTTAGAATGGAGTCAAGGCACAGTGAAAAATAAAAGGGAAATCCAGCCCCTCCTCCCTTTTGAATGGCTTCCCCCTGGGGATGCCCATAGTGGGGGCCACTGGAAAGACAGCAGCTAAAGTCACCATGGGAAAATCAGCTGTGTATTTCTGGATCAGAGGGAAAGTGCCCCAAACAACAGCAGTCATAGGAAAGTAAGAAGTAAATACCACAAAAAAGAGAGGCAAAGGAACGCCTGATTCTACGAATAAATGCAGAATACATAACCCATGTACGACAACAGGAAGTGCGAGCACAGACTACAACTAGGCTTAAACATCAGAAATGAGGCATGAGCGGCTGACCGTGGCAGACATGACAGACGCTATCTGAAGGGAGTGAAGCTGACTACCTTGCTAAAAATGAAAGCACCAAGAGCACTATCTAACAGAATCCAGAGACGACACAACACCACATTCAAAATGTCCAAGATCCAATCCAAAAATAACCTGACATAGGGAAAGCCAGAAAAGTATGACCAAATCGCAAGCAAAACAGTGTGTGCCAAATAAGATGCCAAACAAGATGACCAACATCCTGGTGTTATTTTAGAGGACTGAATTGGCTATGATAACCACACTATTTAATATGTAAAATAAAGGGTGCTTGGAACAAATGAAAAGAAAGGAAATTCCAGCAAAGAATCAGACTTCATTTTCAAAAAGCCAAATGGAAATTTTAGAAATAAAAGATTAAATATTTAGAATTAGAAATGTGCTTAATAGGAAAACGGAGACAACAAAGTAAAGAATGAGTGAAACTGAAGACAGAAGGATATTAACTATCTAATCAGACAATTGGAAATAAAAAGAAAATTTTAAGAAAACTGAACAAAACTTCAGAGACCTGTGGGACAATTTGACCTATTTCAACAAATGTGCTCTATGAATCCCAATAAGACAGAAAAGTGGGAAAGGGGTAGAGAAAATATATGTTTTTTTAATAATAGCTAAAAACTTTTCAAATTTGATGAAATACATTAATCTACAGATACAAAAAGATCAACAAACATCAAGAAGTATAAACAACAAGAGATTCACACCTAGAAATATCATCGTCAAACTACCAAAAAGAAAACAACAATTTAAAAAATTCTTGAAAGCAACAAGAGAAATACTCATGTATACAGAGAACATCTACACGTTTAACAGCTGCTCTTGCAGGAGAAAGAAAGTACAAAAAAGAGCCGACTAACCAGAAACAATAGAGGCTAAAAGCCAGAAGAATTACACAGACAAAATGGTGAAAGGAAAACTATCAATCAAGAATTCCATATTCAGCAAAACTGTACTTCAATAACGAAGGGGCAGTAAGACATTCTCAGATAAACAAAAGCTGATAGGGTTCATGTCAATACCAAATATGGCAGTGAAAAAGAAGAGATGAAGAAAAACACTTTAGGCTGAGAATAACAAAGAGCAAAACAGAAAGCATAACTTCAAACAACCACACTACATTAAATGTTAACATATACTACAGTTATAAAGAATAAATTATTACAATATATTAAAAGATCTAAACTAGGTGCCAACTATAAAAGACACACTTAACACTCAAAGGGATAAATACATTCACAGTTAAAAAACTGAAAAAGATAGTCTATGCAATCAGTAATCACAAGACAGCTGGAGTGGGTATATTAATGTCAGATTTAAGACAATTATTACTAAAAATGAAGAAGAACAAAAAAGTAAAGACAAAGATATTGGATAAATACAAGAAGAACTGTACCTATTCATAGATGTGATTGTTTACATAGAAAACCCTCAGGATCTACAAATACATAAGTATATATTGGAATAAGTAAGTGAATTTAGGAAATTCACAGGATAAAAGGTTAATACACAAAAATTAATCACACTTTTAAACATTAACAGCATGCAATTCCATTTTAAACAGTGCAAAAATAAATTTAACCAAACAATGTGCAAGGCCCACACACTAAAGACTGCAGAACAGGACTGAGAGAAATTAAAGAAGACCTCAATGGCAGCTTCCAAAAAAAGTTAAGCACAGAGTCATCACACAGCTCAGTCGTTTACCTCCTAGGAAATTACCCCAGAGAAATGAAAACATATGTCCACACAAAGCCTTACACAAGAGTACATACTACATGATAGAGCAAATTAGTTTACAGTGACAAAAAGCAGGTCACTGGCTCCCTGTGGCAGGCAGGAAGGGCGGTGGGCTGCACATTGACACAGGAATATTTCGGGGGTGACAGAAATGTTCTTTTATCTTGATTCTGTCACGGGCTTCAGAAGGGTATAGAACTGTCAAAACGCATCAAATGGTACAATCTAAATGGATGCTGTTAGTACTTAAATTATTCTGCAATAATGTTGTTGAAAAAATAAACAGAGGAAGTGAATGAACGATCAAAAGTTTTGAAGTAAATAAGCCTTACACACTTGTTTAAAACTAAATAAAATTTAAAAGGTGAGAAAAAATTGTAAGCATAAACACACTCCACTCTTCAACAGATATCTAGTTTTGTTTCTTTAATTTGATTGTTTTGAACCTTAAATCTCCGTTGAGTAAAAGAGAATGAAACCTTTACAGGTTTACTATAAAAACTAGTCATACAAATTATTTAACTATGGTTATATAAGGAAAATGATCTCATGTCTCATAGATTGTTTTCAGATCTGTATACATAATTCAGTTTTATTACTGAAAACAGCACCAGTTATCACTCAGAAAATAAGTAAATTTTATTGTCTGATCCATCTTAAACATATCATGTCTGTGTACTCCAAAGAAGCACAGAATGCACAGCTTTTTTATTATAACACGTAAGTGGAAAAAGAATCATCACAGTCTAACAGACGCAGGAGTACACTCCAGGCGCACAATCCTTCTGTACAAAGCAATGCTGATGAAAACAGACTCTTCCTTAATAGGAACTGTCACAATAAGTAATTGCACCATGAAATAGAATGACTGCATTTTTATTGGCATTTTTACACAAAATATTTACATGCCTAAAATTCTGGCCAAAAAAAGTTAGATTAGAATCACCTGGGCCAATTGGGAAGTGCTAAAAGATACGCATGGACACGTACACACTCCTTCCCTCTCTCTATCAGATTATGTGTGCGCGTATTTGTTTTTAAAAGGTAAAGATAATAACATTAATAACAACAGACAGGATATCTCTATGTAGTAAATAAATATGTGTCTATATTTAAATGCATACATACATAGCATATGTATGTCATATACATACATGGTATATGTATCACACATATGCATGTATGATATTCTTCTAGTGTTGCTTTACTGCCAATAAATTGGGTGTTACTGATTCCAAACTCATCATTCAAGAAACTGGTCCAATTAATAAATAAGATCAATAATGAATAAATAAAGCTGATATACCTAAATCTATTCAAAATTGATCACAATTTTTTAAAAGCCTGCTGTCACAATACAATTGAAATAAGGCATTGAAGGACAAATGGATAAAATAAGACTTGTCTATGAATTCTTAAAACATAAATCACCCAAAAGTATTCATGCAATAAGATAAAACAAGTTAGACCATGTCAAAAGAGCAATGAAAAGAAAATGACCTGAATAGGGACAGAGGGAAATATTGACACCTCGGCTAGCAAAAAATCACCAAGGGAAGAAAAAAAAAACTCACCAAGGCAATAATATCACCAACCAAGACGTAAAAAAATAAATAAATAAGATGTGCCAGTGGGGCTTGGAGGCACAAAATACACATTTTAATAAACCATGTCTCAGTTTAGGTCCTGGGATTAAAAAGCGATGTTTGAATTTAGGCAGTGGAACTGAAGGTGATGCTTAAATTTAAGAACTGGGGTTGAAGAAGAGAACTTAAGGAACTCTTAAGTTCCTTCCTCAGACTCATCACCCACTCCTGACACTTCCTGATAAATCTGATTCATTGGCTTTCTTACTGATGGCAAACAATGGACAGAAATTGTGCTCCTATATACAAGATCACTGATCGAGGTCACCTGAGTAAAGGGAAGAAACTCTAGGAAAAGCGGACAGGTAAACCTAACAGTCGGAGAAGGCAATGGCACCCCACTCCAGTGCTCTTGCCTGGAAAATCCCGTGGACAGAGGAGCCTGGTAGGCTGCAGTCCATGGGGTCACTAGGAGTCGGACACGACTGAGCGACTTCACTTTCACTTTTCACTTCCATGCACTGGAGAAGGAAATGGCAACCCACTCCAGTGTTCTTGCCTGGAGAATCCCAGGGACGGCGGAGCCTGGTGGGCTGCCGTCTATGGGGTCGCACAGAGTAGGACATGACTGAAGCGACTTAGCAGCAGCAGTAGCAAACCTAAGAGTAATCAGGAATCACTCAAGTATCTTAAAACCTCCTTCTTCAGGTCAAAAGGCCTAGAGGACATGATTTCTTAGAGCCCACCATGGTAATGTACAAAATAATAATCCTGAGTCATTAAGACAGTATTAAATAGATCATGTTGTGCAGGAATTTCAAAAGCTGAAAGTTAAAGACTTAATATTCCAAACAGGAAGAAGCACAAGCTGGAATCAAGATTGCCGGGAGAAATATCAATAACCTCAGATATGCAGATGATACCACCTTATGGCAGAAAGAGAAGAGGAACCAAAAAGCCTCTTGATGAAAGTGAAAGAGGAGAGTGAAAAAGTTGGGTTAAAGCTCAACATTCAGAAAACTAAGATCATGGCATCTGGTCCCATCACTTCATGGCAAATAGATGGGGAAACAGTGGAAACAGTGTCAGACTTTATTTTGGGGGGCTCCAAAATCACTGCAGATGGTGATTGCAGCCATGAAACTAAGACGCTTACTCCTTAGAAGGAAAGTTATGCCCAACCTAGATAGCATATTAAAAAGCAGAGACATTACTTTGCCAACAAAGGTCCGTCTAGTCAAGGCTATGGTTTTTCCAGTAGTCATGTATGGATGTGAGAGTTGGACTGTGAAGAAAGCTGAGCACTGAAGAAGTGATGCTTTTGAACTGTGGTGTTGAAGAAGACTCTTGAGAGTCCTACAGACTGCAAGGAGATCCAACCAGTCCATCCTAAAGGAGATCAGTCCTGGGTGTTCACTGGAAGGACTGATGTTGAAGCTGAAACTCCAATACTTCGGCCACCTCGTGTGAAGAGTTGACTCATTGGAAAAGACCCTAATGCTGGGAAGGATTGGGGGCAGGAGGAGAAAGGGACGACAGAGGATGAGATGGCTGGATGGCATCACCGACTCGATGGACATGGGTTTGGGTAGACTCCGGGAGTTCGTGATGGACAGGGAGGCCTGGTGTGCTGCGATTCATGGGGTCACAAAGAGTCGGACATGACTGAGCGACTGAACTGAACTGAACTGATTCCAAACATTCTCATGAAAAATGGCAAATTTTTTAAAAATGAAACATTATTAGAAGCAAGTCTTCAGGTTGACTCAGGTCCATCCATGCAGCCACTGCTAGAAGCAGGCCCACGGGTGCCCTGCGGCTGCTCCCACCTGTCCTCGGCTCTCAGCCACGCCGCCTCCTCCAAGCAGCCACACGGCCAGCCCTGAGACAGAGCTGTGCTCCGCCTGGACCCCCCCCCAGGCCCCCTGCCCCCACCGTGGGTCTCAGCGTCCAGCACCAGCACTGGCCATTCCTGAGCAGGAGAAATAAACCCTCACTACAGTACCCCACCCGGCACAGTCCCCAGCATGCAGTGCGTGCATGCTCAGTCACTCAGTGGGACTCTTTGCGACCCCATGGATTGCAACCCGTCCATGGGATTCTCCAGGCAAGAACACTAGAGTGGGCTGCCATTTCTTCTTCTAGGGGATCTTCCTGACCCAGAGATTGAACCTGAGTTTCCTGCCTTAGCAAGTGTATTCTTTACCCCTGAGTCACCTGGGAAGCCCCAAGAACAATAACAGACACTCTAAACATGCCACAAGAGTGCAAGGAAAGACGTTCCCACTCAGTGCTGAGAGCAGGAAGTTCTCACAGAGCCACAGCTTCAGGTTCAGGTTGAATGTCACCAAACACTGTGTGTGGTCGGGGAAACGTCGACGCTAACAAGGAGAAGGAAAAGAGGGGAGCAGAGTCCGAGAAAGTGACAGTGACGTAAAGATAGTTGGTTAACACGGTGCCTTCAGGAGCAGTGAGAGGCGAGGCTGGGAGGCCTGACAGGTCTGCAGAGGGGTCAAGCCCGAGGACAACGGCACACCCCAAAGGTAATGGGGAGCCAGCCCTCCGGAGTGACTCCCCTCCAACAAGACCAGCAGTCTCACGGTTTGAGGAATTCATCTTGCAAGCAAAAGCAAAGGAGACATGACAACCTTCCATCAATCCAATGCAACTCCTTACGTCAACACTGCTCTACTCTCTACCAAATCAGACTTCATAACTGAAAAAAGGCTCCAAAACACTACCTGATATTATGGAAAAACTACTAGCAAACCTTATTTCCAGGTCATGAATAGAAATCAAATCACATGGTAAAATACTAGTATTAACAATTACAAAGAAATGTTCTTATAATTCAACTACTGTATACTTTTTTATCGTTCGATTGTGAGGTAAAGTTGAAAGTACTGCCTCAAAAGACAGTAAGAGTTATCATTACTCTTCAGATTGACAAACAAAAAAGACATAAACAAGTGCCAGGATTATAAAAAATGGCGCTGCACACTTTCCAGAAGAAAAAATAAATTGAACTAAAATTATTAAGCTAACAAAGCAAGAGAAAATATGAGTAGAAAAATGACAGTTATCTGCAAAATTCATAAATGTGTCTTTTGTACAACCATAATGATCATATTTTGTGCTGTCATTTTGCATTTAATTGCTCACCCTGGTACTTTCCTTCACAGAAGCCATCAGCATCCCACAGAGCCAGATGCTGAATTGCAAAAACATACTGTGACCATGGACTTAGAAGAAAGTTCCTTTGCTGAGCTGCGGTGTATGACAAGTTAATTTTTGCAATTACACTTTTTCCAACAATAAATGAAGCTACTGCTTATGATTATCCTATATTATTTTTAAAAGGCAAGAAAATACTCTTTATAACAAACTAATCAAACTCTTTTAGAGACTACAGTTGATGTGAGAAAGTTAACTTTTCAAACAGCTTTTCTAGAATATGTCCAAAAGTAACAATCACCACCTCAGCTGAAACGTATAAGTCGCTTAATACGTTGAGACATGGCTATGTTTTCTGAATGTTAATATACGATGCCAAGTTATTTCAAGCTGTTTAGGAAAGACTAACCTCAGTCTTTTGATCATTACTTTTCTTTCTGCTATATTATGCTAAACATAGTATTCAAAGAATCAGCCCATTAAGTGTCATTTAGAAAGAAACGTCTATTGCACAATCATTTATCTGCAGGGCGTAAATTGTTCTAAATTTAAAATATTTGCAATGACCATCACTGTCACATATCCAATAGTAATAAAACAGTAGGACGTCGTGCATTGTTAAAACCTAGGCTGTCCCCTATAATACAGTATCTTCACACACAAACCACAAAATTTGGGAGTTATTACGTTCTGTTTTATTCATTAAAAAGACAGCAAGCAGGAGGACACTTCTCTTCTAATGAACATCCCACCATATTAAAGCCAAAAGAACTATTTCATGATTAATGCTAATATACCAGAACAAAATAACACAAGGCAAGTAACTCAAATGCCTAAGTCAGAAGGAGCATATCTAAAAAATAATGAATATATATATATTTTTACAACTCTATTACTTAGTGACTTAAAATTTAACTGAAGCTATGTTTTATTCACATAAAATGAAAAAAATGTACATTTTCACTGCATTATATAAAAGGAGTATAAGATATTAAAATGCTCTAGGTAAATCTAATACGTTTTTCAGAGGGCTTCAATAAACATATAATAGTACTGATTTATTTTCATGTGTAACATTGTGCCCATGTCACTTCCTAATCTAAAGGGGTTTATCCTAATCTAAAGGGGCTTGTGAAGGTGTTATTTATATTCAAGACTTAATTCAATAAAAAAAAAAATCCTAGAATTTTGATAATCTTGGAGACATTTTCTTTCAAATCCCTTGTGTGTTTTTTCTCAACGTGGAATAAAATATGAGAGACCTGGTTTTATGTTCACAAGTGTGCTTGGAAATCACCAGGCCCAACATGAGTGCAGAAGGTGGGGACACAGCATGGAGCCAGAACGCAGTCATCCAGGCCTCTAGGCTCTGAGCCCTGCTCCAAGGGGCTGACAAACCCTGCGGACGTCCTTCGGGCCACATTCCAAGAAGGGGTCTGCCCGAGGTCCCGCCCTAAACTCCCACCAGGGGCCCTTCCACCTGCTCTGCCTGCTCCAGCCTCTCCCATGGGCCAGGAACTGGCTGTCTGCATCCCCACCCCCACCCTTACGTATATTCTCAGCATCTCTTCCTCGATGACCCACAGACATCAAACCTGCAGCACACCCAAAACCAAGCTCCTCCCGCTCTCCTCTCCCACACGTCCCTCGCGGGGAGCGAGTCCTCCAGCCACCTACCAGAGGGTCAGGGCTCAGGATGCTCCTCCCGCCCCCGCCTCCTCCTTCAGTGGGCTCCTGAATTCTGTGCTCCCCGCATCAAAAACCATGCATCCACTCCACCCCCTACGATCTACTCCGACCACCCACCTTATCTAGAACCTTCTCCCACTCCCAGGAGGACAGCCTCCACTGACTCGACCTCCACAGGGCACTCTCGGGGGTGGGGCTGTGATGGCTTCCACGGGACCGTGGGTAAAGTACCAAGTGAAACACACTCTCAACAGGCCCTGGCAAGCTAACCCTCTTCTTTGTGCTTCTGTCTCCTCTGGCCCTTCTGGGGAAACACCAGGCTCCTGACTGGTTCTCACTCAGCTTTCTTTGCCTGAAATGCCCTCTCCTCCTGTACCCACACAGAAAATGGTGGTGCTCTTCAAGGTATCCGTGACATTTTCTGTGACCTCCCCAGGCCAGACCAGGTATTCCACCAAGCACCTATGCACCGACAGCCACAGCTTGGACTGCGGGTGTGTGACTAGATTACGAGGGCATGGACTGAGGTGGGTTACTTGCTCTGCCCAGGACAAAGATATTATTCACTAACTTTATTCATTTTAAATAGATTGAACTTGTTGGGAGATAAAGCACTTCAAGAAGTTAAATGGAAAAAATAATCCTTTTCTTTAAACTTATAATTTTGAAAAGAAGAAAACAGAAAGGTAGCAAATTACTTCTGGGAAAATACAAACAAATTGCTATGCTCTCATTCTGAATCGATCTTACAAATGGGACTAAAAAGAAGGAAGGAAACACCTCTGCTTGGCTTTTCAAATCAAGAAAAGGCATAATCAATATGGCAGCAGGGTAAGGTTCTGCCAGCTCCACAGAAACCAAGACAGGGAATTAATATTTCCTAGCCATGGTGTACAGAACACTCATGTTCCATGTATTAAGGCTAGAATTAAAGGCTGCAGACTAATCTTAATCGTAATGTGTGCAGACATAGCCTTGTACAGTTTCTAAGCCATATAGACATACATTAGTTCATCAACACTCAAAAGACACGTAATTTCTCCATTTTCAGGTGAAAAAATTGAGGCCATTTTCCTATAACTAAGACATAGAGGCTGAAACATGAAACCAAGACTTCCAACTAACTACATTACTCAGTAATAACCACATTTTAAAGGTATGCAACACCAGGCCTCAGAACCCTAAGTTGTGAGATGGCCAAGACGCAGACACAGTGCAAGCTAGGGCCGAATCACATACCGAGGGTTTTACTGCAATTGACAATGAAAGACAGAATAAACAAACATTAATAAAGTGCTTAATTCTAAATAAACCTCAATGAATAACTCTGCTTTACACTATAAATAATTGCATAAGCGCTGCTGTAAGAAATCACACACAAAAAAAAGAATTAGTGGCTTAAACCACACAAATTTATTATCCTACAGATCTGTATTCAGAAGTCCAACACAGAAATGACTGAACTAAAATCCAAGCATCAGGAGGACGATGTTCTTCTCTGGAGGTTCCAGGGGAGATCCCTTCTCTTGCCTTTTCTGCCTTCTAGAGGCCACTCACATCTGCTGGCTCGTGGCTGCTCCCCATCTTCAAAGCCAGCAAAAGTGGGCTGAGTCGTTGCCCCATCATGCGGCCCCTCTTCGGTCCCTCCTTCCACATTTGAGGATCCTTGTGGCTACACAGGACCCAGCTGGATAACCTAGGACAATCTGCCTATTTTAGGTGCGCTGAGCAGCAACAGTACATTCCCCCAGAACCCAATTCCCCAAGGCCACATGAGGTAACACAGCGCGGGCCCCGTGGATTAGGAAGGGGAGCCTTCAGCATTGAGGGAAAGGAGGAGGACAGGCTGCAGTACTCTGCCAACCTAAATAACCAAGATTAATACTGGATGCTAGGCAAAATCAAAACAGAATTTTGATGTTTTGTACCCATTCCCCATGAAATGGGGTCCATGGGGAATGGACAGAGATAATTCATCACTCATTTAAACTGTTGTCTCATTCTTACAGGACATTAGAAAAAATAACAAGTGTTACTTAAAAGACTCTTCAGTCATCTAGTAAAATGAAAACTTTTCATAGTCATTTTACATTTTCCTTCTTTTTCAGACTCTGTTTGACTATTCTAACCCTTACTTGCAGAGACAGTTTTCCACTCTCCTCTTGGATTCCCTATCACCTGTATTTACTTAAAATGTAGAGGGCAAAAGTCAAAGACAATGATTAACTCAGTTTGACTGTCAAATGCAAGCTAGTGAACATCAGTAAACACATATTAGGTAAGAAGAATAAATTACTAAAACTAATAGCTCTCTACTGCTTAAAAAGCATTCTTATCTCATTTGACTCTAGCATCACTTGAGATGCATTTATGGAAATACTACACAAGTTTCTGAATAACACTCAGAAAAGAGAGGTGATGCTGACAACCCCACAGTTATTAAGTGTACAGAGGTATCAGCCAGTGAAGACGGTTATCGCCACGTCTGAATAGCTGTGAGAAAAGGAATGGCACCCATTAAGTATCAAGGGGGAAAAACCTAAACTCAATAAAAATACTATAACATCTTCCAAAACTACACTATTCACATATTTTAGCTATGTTCATTAGAAGGAAAAAAAATATGAAGAAAATGTACATTTCTATTCAAACAATAAGAGAAATGTGAATTAACTAGAATTTTAAACTGAAAATACTACAACAAAAGTCAATATTCCTACGAGAGAAAAAAACAATTAGAAGCCCCACCCTGCCACTAGACAAGTTTACAGCATTTTTTCATTTTCACTTTTCTATAAATTTACGTAAACTCCACAGGATTAGTCAAACCAATGAAATAGACATAATGTGCAAAAATTATGCAAGTTTAAATATTATGGTAAACCTTTTAAAGTTCAAATGTACCTGTCTTAATGGAAAACTGGGTTAAAAATATATCATAAATGTAAAAGCACGAGAATGCATTGAAAGCTATGTCTTTAGTATATTTATGTGAACAAAAAAATAATTATCATCTTTTTGAATGAAAGTTACAAACAGACTCTCCTGGGTCAAATTCTTTTAAAACACACTGTTTGAACTGTTCAAAAATCAGCATGAATGTTTATGGGGTAACATTTCAGTGTAGACAATAAAGGAAAAACTTCCTTCCCTCCACAAAACTGTGCTAAAAGTACATTTAACAAAGTTGGAGGAAGCACATGCTTGTTGATAGTCACAGGATTATTTCAAAACCCAATTATATCTGTTCATTTCCTTTTGCTTAATTAAAGCAAAAGGCATCAACAGGAGCAGCCCAGGACCAGAACGAAGAATCCATGCCATGAGAACATCTCAGAGCTGCACAGAGACTGAATAATGCCATCTGGTAACGGACAGGCTTTGTTCCTGCCGGCGGTGCTGGGTAAACGTTCCTGCTCATAACTTTAATGTGGCAGCTTAACCATTTAATCATTGTACATTAATACATTATCAATATTATGAACTTGTAACTACAAAATTACTTGTCAAAGTAATCAGATATTACAGATTTTGTACATAAATGCAACACAAGGGGACTCTGAGTATTAATTGTACGTTTACCAAGGAGATACATTATGGATTTTTAAATATATATATATGGACATTTTAGACATAGTAGACTTTAAGTTCTAGAAAAATATGTTTTTTAGAATTTAAATGAAATCATTCTATGCTACACCTTTCATCAGATACACACTGGCGTGGTTTTCATGGGGTTTACTTCAACCTAAAAGATTGATGCTTATGCAATCTTTTAAAACTTGATTTAGTCAATTATGTGAATTTACTTGATTTTTATTTGTTTACTGGAAAACATTTCAAAACATAAGAAATCATCTTTTGAAAACACATCACTTAAGGTCATCTATTCATTATCCCCAGTTAAGTTTCAGCACATTTTGTTATTTTCCTAAAGGATCAAAAATTCCGTTGCCAAGACATGATTTTGAGGTCTTTCACTTTCACCAAGTAAGACACTAAATCATAAGGGACGATTATCAGCAAATTCTCTGCGACAGGCCCTAAGCCTGCTGAGGTAACGCAGCTGACACACTTTGATGTGCCGTGCCTGGGCACATTATGTTCATGTGGTGTGTACATCTGGGCACCCTTTATGGCAATGCAGCAAACAGCCAATCATTTATTCCACTCTAATTAGCACACATGTAAATCCTCACCAATCAAGTGCGCTCGGGGTTCCTGTTGTGGCAGCCATACAGCAAGCTGGCAGGGCACACGAACCAAGTACAAGAAGACACTTCTGGGCTCGATCTGAACCTGCCATCACACCAGGCAGGTTCCCCCACAACGGGCTGTAACCAGCTCTTCCTTTCAACACTGATCAGAGAGCCCCAAAAGAAAAAGGTCAACAGGCAGGAAGCTGATTGGCTACAGTTTTGATACTTTACTCGTCTAGGAATACACCTGAAGCAACATGCTTCTCCTTCCCTGAAAATTACTGTTAACACAAGCAAAAGGCTGGATTAGGTTATATACAGGCTTCATAACAGAGACGTGGGGAAACTCTAAAAACTGTCAATAACAACATAGTTAGAAAATAATATGAAATAAACCTCTAGATATCTACACGTGATATGATATAACGCCTATATAGGCCTATAGTCAGTATAACTATATGCCAACAACCTGTTAAGTCACTGCTTTTATTAGTAATTTGTTAATATATAAACTTTAATTTTTTGTGCCAAACTACCAAAAACAATAATTCCATCTTGAACATACTTACGACAATTTAATTTTAAAAACACAGATAGATAGCACTCAGTTTGAGATTTTTAAGCTTGTTGTTTATGTTACTTCTTTCACCATGATGAAATTCTCATGGCATTTTCAGATAACACCATGCACAAAAGTAATTCACCAAACTGTTCAAAGTTAGAAAGAACACACATCACGCTAGTAAAAATGAAAGTAACAGCTACACTTAGATGTGTTTTACTGGAAAGGTTTTCCAATAAATATCAACTGATGCTGTTTTGGAGCATTCATTTAATTTGCTATTACAATTTATATCATGAAAGTAAAGGAGGAATTCATTCAATAGGTATTGATGGATACCTCACACGACCTGGTTGGATCCCTGGGTTGGGAAGATCCCCTGGAGAAGGGAACGGCTACCCACTCCAGTACTCTGGCCTGGAGAATGCCATGGACTGTACAGTCCATGGGGTCACAAAGAGTCGGACACGACTGAGTGCCTTTCACCTTCACTTTCACACCCAGGGCACTGCACCAGGTTCTGGGAAGCAAACAGGCTAAGATGACACCGTCCATCCCCCCAGAGCAGCAGACTCAGAAGGAAGGCGTCAGATGAACAGATAATAGCACTGAGGCCAACAAGTGCAAACAGATATCAACCAATGCGAAAAAGGGCTAGAAGTCTTCCTCAGGGAAGTGAGGACTGCCAGACCTCTTAAAACACTCAGATTTTCTATGGTAACTAAAACTTTAATCTACTTATTAAACAGTTATTTATTAATAACTCACTCTGAACTGTCTTAGGTAAGTAGAACAACCATTGTCTCTATCTTCATGGAATCTATAGCACGGTTGGGAGATTCTAAACATATAAACAGTTTATATACATAATTTTGCCTGCACGGGACTCAGGGAACACTGATCATCTCACCAACCAGCATTGCAGGCAATGGTGGTCAATTACAGGTGATTCTAAGAGAATATTACAGACATTATCATAACGGGGAATACATCCTCTTCTCAAGGAAAATAGTAAAGGCAACTTCTATTATTTTTTTTTCCAAAACACAACTTCAAGCTGTGAGGGAGACAACAGACTAGAGAATAGTAGAAAAGACACTGAACTAGGAAGCAAGAGATGAAGACGCTATAAATCTTTCCAAGTCCACAAATAAATCCTATAGAAACGATAACACTGTAACAGTCTGATGGTACCCAAGAATTTTTGTGGTAGAATTTTCATTTTTACCTTATTCATTTTAAAAGATATTACCACCTAATGCCATAGTCAAAGCACCCATAATCATGATTAGCCACACTGCACAGAGTGATCCATACCCACGGGCCCTGGTAGTGGGGTGGGGGGGGGGGTGCGGGGGGAGCAGGGGTGTGTGCACGAGGAGAGAAGGGCATTAGACACTCAGTTCTGCATGAGCCCTAATCATTGGTTGAAAAAGGAAAGCAAAAAACTGATCTTTAGCTGACAAGGACACTGGCCCAGAGATGAGTCAGTGCAAATAGAGTTCTAGGGACACAATATAAACCACTCTTTGATCTATAAATAGTAACTACAGTTGTGTTTTATATGCATAGAGTGTGTTCTCACCTGCAGAAGAAAGCTCACATCTCACATTAAGACCTTACTTAACCTGTTTCTTTTAATTTTCATATTGTCAAAAGTGTCCAGAATTTGTTTTCTATTTATAAGACATAAGCTATTAAATTTTTAAATACATTCCTACATTATTTAATCACTAATAAAGGACAAAAAAATTACGATTTCACCAACATATATGAGTTCTGAGTTGTTCTACACAAGACATGTTTTTTTTCTACAAAGCAAACTATATAAAAAGAGCAAAATATATTTTTGAGAAATTTTAAACGTAAAATCAAAACTAGGGTCTTTAACAATACACGTTGATAGGGCAATAGAGGTGGCATATATATAAAAGACATTCTAACTAGGATAACCATATTCCCCATCAACATAGTTGTTTTAAGCCATATAATAGATTTAAGGCATTATTATGCTATAGAATGAAGAACACCCGAGCAACCGAGCATTTTTCATTGTATTTCCAAAGGGCTTCCCATTCCACTAGATCAGAGTTGGCAAGTAAGTGGTTCATGCGCCACCACTGATTCCCATGATCTCTGTTCCCCAGGACATCTCCCACCCCTCAGGACCTCTCTCAACACAGCACCACTCCCCCACTTCCTACACACAGGAGCAGGAAGCAACTCAGCTTCCCTGAGCTGATCACTCAGAGGACATGATTGACAAGTTGGCCTCTGGGTTTACAAAAAACAAAGTAATGCCTTTCTCAAGTCAAAACACCATAAACATTTATCAATCCTTTATAAACTGAGAAACTTTCTCAATGTGGCATAACTTGGTCAAAATGTATTTTTTGCATTAAATGTGATGACAGATGATAGTGAAACACACCCAGGGAAGGCTCAATCATCACAGCACTGAGTCTATGTGAGAAAAGGAGAGACAGATTCTGCATGAAAAGAAAAGGTCCTGCTTTCAAAAAGATACATTTCTACCCTGTTTGCTATTAAGATCAAAGACACACTACATTACAGGATGAGTATGCCTGCAACTCAACAGTGCCGTGTCAATATCCACTTGGTTTCCTTCACTTTCAAAGAGCAAACTCTCTGTGCTGGGTCTAACGCATCAAAACACTACGCTAAAGCTCTTAATGCAAAGAGCACAGAAACTTAGTATAAGTAAGAAAATGCAAACCTGTGCTTCACAATACCAATGTATGTATCTATAAATATGCTTGTATGTGTGTACATGTATGCATTATGTATGTGCATTTATATGCAAATAACACATACTTATGTATAACTACATGTGTGCATATGTCATTCTGCTTCTAACTGATGACATTTAACAATATATAAAACTCATTTACATGCATTAGAAATCATGTAAATCAAAATATATCTCACTTTGGATCTTCAAAATAACCAAAACTCTTCTTTAGTTATTTTGCACTTCAAGTAGAATATTTACTATTCATAAAGGAATCAACAAAATATCTGTAAGAAAAATATTGATAATACTATAACGTATTCAGCTTAAAACACTGATAAGAATACATATTTATCTCATTATGAATCTGAATATTCTTGGACTACTGTGTAAAAGATGAAGTACTTGTCTATTAAATTATCCATTTGGAGCAACTTCCACAGAAAATATCAGAGATGTATTTAATAAGAAAACTGACCTAGGCACAAACAAGACACAAGCAACTTCTCATTTCATATATAAACTCACAGCTGAGAATCCCACTTGACACTGAGATAGTATCACACCAGAAAGTTGATGTCAACTGAATAACCAGCGTAACAATATGATAAACCACATTTAATCAGCAGCCCCTCCAAAATGTAATGCCACTTCTGACCTAATACCTCATTAGAAGAGCATTCAAAAATGGAATATTCATAGGCATGTCTTCTGTATAGGTATTTTCATTGTAATAATGGTAGCTGAAACAGTACCCCACAGGGGGCTATGTGCATACCAAGCTAAAATATAAGCAAATTAAAGCAAAAACTCTACTTTCAAGTTTGAATTTAAAGATTTACAAAATAAAGCTGAGGCAGGCATTTTGTTTACTTATAGGGGCTTATGAAATTTATTCCCTCAATATGTAAAATGGTCTTCTCTAGCCACAGTGTAGTAAACAAATTGGTGGCGGGGGTGGGGGGGTGGGAATGAGCTAAATTATTAACAGGCCGAAGGCCAATAATACAAAAAGAAGTTACAAGAAAAAAAAAAAATTTAAACAAAAAAATAGGCAGAAATCAGGGTCAGGCTGAGAATCAGATTCAAATCAGAAAATATCATGTTAGAAACGCAGCCCTATCAAAACAGTTGGATGCAAAGCTAACCACAACAGTTACCTTCCATGGTAGCTGGAGAAGGGAGGCCTCTGTTTGTGATACTGCTTTGTTTTATGATTCAGGTGCTAGTTTTGTGGGTATATTTATGAGATCTGCCAATCTGTACACTTAAGATTGTTCACTTGTCTGTATATGATATCCATACCTACAGTGAGTCACAGGAAAATACCTTATAGGTACCTTATAGGTAGCAGCAAACAGGATGCACAGAAAAATTAAAATAAAGCAGGATGGTTGATTTTTGCAATAAGCTGTCTCACTATTTGCAGTAACAGTGTTTCCTTGTGATGAGCTGGTGAGCAAACTGATTCAAGGAGGGGACACTCATTCAAGCTGGTGTCAATGCCAAGTAGCACTTGTGACCATTGCTGTCTTAGGCAGCTCAGGCTGCTCTATCAGAATACCACAGACTGGAGGCACTCAAACCACAGCAGTTTGTTTTCTCATGTTCTGGAGGCAAGTCCAAGATTAGGGTACAGGCTTCCTTGGTGGCTCAGTTGGTAAAGAATCTGTCTGCAATGCAGGAGACCCAGGTTCAATCCTTGGGTTGGGAAGGGAATGGCTACCCACTCTGGTATCCGTGCCTGAAGAATCGCTTGGACAGAGGAGCCTGGTGGAGATCAGAGTGCAGGCAGGGCTGGGATCTGTGAGCACTCTCTTACTGGCTTGCAGACGACCACCTGCTCACCAGTCCTCACGTGCGGATGGAAGAGAAGAGCCAGGGAGGTAGGGCAGGGTGAGAACGCTCTGGTGCCTCTTGAGTTTCTTTTTTTCTTCATGTTTGGCCATGCCTCACAACATGCAGGATCTCAGTTTCCCAACCAGGGATCGAACCTATGCCCCATGCAGTGGAAGCACAGGAGTCTCAACACTAGACCACTTGGGAAACCCCTGGTGCCTCTTCTTAAAAGGACACAATCCTATCATGTTAGGGCCCCACCCTCCAGAGGAAATTTAATCTTAATTAATTTCTTATAGGCCTGTATCCAAATACAGTCACACTGGGGGTTAGAACTTGATAACATGAATTCTGGGGGAACACATTCAGTCCATAGACCCTACTAACTGCCTGGCACCATCAGCATGCCAATAAATATATTCTAATAACTCATAGACGAACTGAACGGAAAAAAGAATAGGTTCCAGAAGCAAATCTAATTTTACCTTTAAGATGACAAGGGATAAAACCTGAGGCAAATAATAATTACATGGGGTCTCAGTCGTATTTCTCTCCTTTCTTAAAATGATTATCTCACCGCTGAAAACTAACACGGTTTACAGACTAAGTGTCCTCTGTCATCCCAGAAACAGCTCACCATTTTGAAGACTGAAGGTAAAGCTGAAAAGAATGACCTTGAACAAAAGGGAATACGGCTCAGATCCAGGGGGAGGGGCTACATAAAGCTTCCAGAGAGAGAATTGGGAAGAGGACTAGAGAAAACCAAATAATGAAATTATCTCAACGTGCCCTTGTGCTGGCGGAAAGTGAAAGGTGCTGACGGCCTTGTGCAGTGATACCCCTACCAAAAGCGTGGCTTCAGCAGTTTCCCACCATCTCAGAAAGTGATACAGACAACCCTGACCTAAAGAAAATGCCAAACTTGTGGCAGCGCAGAAACCGCTCATGGTAAACTAATTAGATGGTTTTCATCCAGAACATTTCTCCCAAGAAATCGAAAGGAGAGACTTTAAACTTAGGTGCGCTATATAATTTTTGCAAAAACTCACTCTGCATAGGTGATGTGGAAATTTAGAAAACAGTAGCATAGGAAATGAGTAAACCTCACAAAGTAAAACAAAATATTTCCCATTCAGCAAACCATATTTCACCACCCAAACGTCCTTAGAAAACTGACTGAGAAGTATACATGAATTGAAAACTTTGCCATATTTAGTGAGTTTTTTGTTATTCAAGCATGAGAACAGCAGTTACACTGTGGGAACACAGTACTAATATGACTATAAATGGCAATGGCAATGACAATCTAAATAATACAAACACATTTTAGGGGCAACTCTAATTTACTAAGAGGAGCATACGCATACAATCTTCTCTCAAGACAACCAACTCTCACAAATTACCTGTAGACTTTCAGTTAAATAAATGTACTAAGATGTTAGAAAACTTGTGCTGTACTATTAGATGTGTTATTTAAAATGTGACATAAGATACCTTTTAATATTTTAACTCTCAAATATCCCATGCAAAACAGGGAAACTGTGCCATAGAAACCTACTTAACAATTAAAAATGCCCACTTACACTTGTCCAAATCCAGCAATTCATCCAGTGTGCTGTGCAGTAGACAGTCCCTTGCAAAATTTTCAGCACAGCACCTGACCTTATTCTCATGAGCCTCTGAAAGTGGCACAGAACTGGCCCCCCCACCTTCACCAACAAGCAAGGTTGCTCACCTCAGTTCAGGTACTGGGAGGGAGACATTTTAAAAATCCCAAAACTGCCCTTAGACACAGTCCAAGTATCATCTATTTCCTCCAAAGAGATGACTCTGTGCTCTCATGCACACCCATCCTTCCAGTGATGGACCCATGAGCCCCTCCCAAGTTCTTTTTTAAATAACACATTTAACTTTTATCATTGACAAAGTTTTCATAGTAGCAAGAATAAAAACCACCTGCATGACCCAAGGCACACATGCCAACAACTTCTCCTAAAGGCACCTGTGCCTACTCGTCCACTTGCATTCGAGGGGGGTCTGCACGTCAGGGTTCATCTTTATGAGGCAATACCGAGGGAGACTGGTGTTCTGTCCCACATAAAAGTGCACGCAAATGTGTTTTAAATGTGGCCCCTGACAGAGCACTAAAACCTGATTAATAAATGATTCAGAGAAACCCCGGGTGAGGTGAGGGAAGGGAAGGAGTGAAGGGAGGGGGTGGAGGGACACAGCGTGCCTGCATAAAAGGCGCACTACCAACAACAAGACACCCGAGCCTGACCCCGACCTTCTACGCTGCCTGTGTGGCAAATCTCTGGAAGCGCCCGGGTTTATCATTTGTCTGCGGTTTGTCTGGGGGAGGCAGATGAGGGAGTGCTGGAAGAAAACGAGCACACTCCTTCCCAGCTTCCACCCCCATCCACGAGGCCTCACCTCTGTGGCCTCATGAAACCTGGGGTGTATTCAGGAACAACTGTGCCATGCTACTTATAATCATCTATTTACATCTTTCGATACCCAAAGTGACATTCTTGAGGCAAAAGTTCCAAGAGCCTTCTTCCGACATTTACATGACGCTTCAGGCACGATGACCAGACAGAAGGATGGACCTGGGGAGGCTCTGCTGACCTCACCATACAGAGAACTCTTTTCCAACAACAGGGTCTGCTCCGTCCAAAACACACAAACATCAGGCGTGTACGGATGAGTATCATGAACAATAACAGGAGAGACAGGGACTAATTCAGCTATGCTGTTTATAAATCTAGATGTTAAAATGTTCAGCTTATTTAAAACGGAATATACACCTGATCTGGGCTTTTCTGGAGGCTCAGATGGTGAAGAATCCGCCTGCAATGCAGGATACCTGGGTTCGATCCCTGGGTCAGGAAGGTTCCCTGAAGAAGGGAATGGCAACTCACTCCAGGAGTCTTGCCTGGAGAATCCCATGGACAGAGGAGCCTGGTGGGCTACAGTCCATGGGGTCACAAAGAGTTGGACACGACTGAGTGACTAACACTCACTTTTCATATACTTGGTCTGCTTTTGCTGAATCACAACATGAAATTTTTTAAATGGCTCATATTTTAAGTTTAAAATTCCTTAGTTTTACTTGATGTGCATTCGTAGTAAGTTCCTGAAGTTCAAAACCTTAGTAACTGTCATTGTTGTGGTCCTGCATCCATTATGCATAAACAAAAGAAAAAACATCTTATCAAACGAAATAATAGGCTGCTTTAGGATGCTATCAATTGAATGCATTTCTGCACTACTAACCTGAACACTGGAATGAATAAATGTAATCAAATATGCTGATATGATGCTGGCACTAAAAAACAATTGGATTTTTTTTTCCTCTGCGATTGTTTGAACTATCAAGGATTATAATCTATGATAAGTTCTATATCCATTAAAAATCTTAGACCATTGATTCATGCCTTAATTCAGACATGCTGACCTCTTCAAAATAAATATTCGAAAATAGCACACACTGCAAATTGTGATTCTAACATAAAACAAATGTTAAAATCTTAGCATCTTTCCTGAAGATTTTGTAGTGTATTAATTGTTGGTCTCAGTAATGTAGCTTATTAGTTTTGCATAATTTACGTTTTAATTAATCGTTTAATTTTTAATTACATAGCTTTTTTTCTCAAGATGTGCTTTCTGCTTAAATGTTAGTCACTAACCATGGTATATACAAAACAATTCTATGCCATGAATCTACGACAGTCATGTATTATATGACTTCTCCATGATCTCAATGTGAAAGCAATTGTAGCAGTTTATATTCTATACATCTAACAGTCATTTTAATTTAGCATTAACACGTAAACAATGTAAGATCAGAGACAATGCTTAAAAACTAAAGACCTGAGTACAAAAGTACTATCAAATTATTTCCTCTAAAAAGAATTCTTTCAGACTTTGGTTAGCAATAATGAAGCTTTGGGGAGGGGGGGAGGTGGCCGGGAACATTGTAGTCCACATTCAAAGCTAATTTGTATTTTATTTTCCTATGAAAACTATGGGGACCCATACTGGTATGTGTGCCAAAGGATACACAGTGTCCTCACAGGAGCAGAAAAGGATGCATGACGTCGCCCACCTAATAGAAAACAAGAAGCTAATGGGGCTGAAGGAGGCTTCAAGAAGTTGATGAGGGAACTGCTAACTTCCATGTCAGCTTATGAGTTTGGACAGAGGTCCAATTAAAATTCTGAAGTTATTATCAGAGTAAGTGCCCTACTGCAAGGCGCTGTACTTAAGTTTCCTCTGAAGACAAAACTTCCGAAGCTGCGGCCGTTAACCGAGCGCGATGTCTCATCAGCAGATCCGTTAGCAAATTTTCAAGCATATTTTAATAAACTTTTGTTGGTTATTATTTTGCTCAATATAATTTTTAAACTGCGCCTTTATTTGTTTTTTATGTGCTATACGGCCTCAATATGATGAAATTAGAAAAGAATGTCGATAAAGGAAAACACAAGAAGAGTCTGTGAAGCATGTCTGTAATATCATGTGCTGCCTCCGAGCTACCCTGAGACCAGGTAAAAGTTCCACTGTACCAGGAAAAGGAGCACTCGGGACATACGTGTGTCCACATTATTTACTATCACATCACAAACCTCTCACTCACCTTACAGCTTTGACAGAATTAAAGGCGTACACACACACAACGCATGCACCACATGTGCACGTTTCCTGACTACTTATCTGTTTGCCTTCTCCTTGGAAACAAAATTGCCAAGAAAAGTTCCACGGAGGCCTTTTAAGATCAGTGGTTTCATAGCTACAAGCGAAGCAATAATACAGTAACTGCTCAAAATGAAAGAGATTTGCATGCACTTGTTTCCGTTCTTTTCCGCATCAGCTGTAACACCCATGACACCACCATCAAGAAGGAAAACTGAATACGTTCAAGAGGTGTCCTCTGGAGGACAGCATCTTTCTCGTTCTAAATTACGCATCTCTTCATTGCTTGAATTTATGTGATCATGTTCTTGAGAAGAATAGAAAAAAGTGATTTTTTAAACGAAGGGATTAATTACAAGACTGGCCAAAGTAAAGGGCCAGCAGACCTGGCTCTCTGGGATCCATGTGTTCTCCCAGGGCCCCTGTTTTCTGCTCACCATGCCCTCCAACCATATTCTTGAGCTTGTAGATACATCCCATCAAAAAAAAAAAAAAAAATTCACAGTATTTCTTAACCGGAGTCTTCATAGGGACTGAAACTTTTAACACATTTCATCCATCCTGCAAAGCACTCTACAAGGAAACAAGCAAGTATTGATCTAGCAGGGAATTACTATGTAACACCAAGTAACCTCAATGAAAACTTAAAAATGCAGAAATCTGAACTGGAAGACAGCTATCCCATCCAGATAAGAATAATGCCACACTGCACTTACACACTATTTACACCTACACATGTGCAGATTATCATACACATTTGGAAGGTAAGCCAGCAAACTAGATATTTAAAATCATCATTCTCATTTCACAAATTAGGAAGCCACCTGCCAGCTGAGAAGGGGAACATGATCATGAGCACAAAATCATGTGGAAGAAAGGGGAAAAATTACTATGTTCTTGTGAAAGCTAGGAGGAACCTTATAAGTATGTACGACTAAATAAATATTGATCCCAGTTCCAAGTCAGTCATTCTTTCCACCACTTGGGATTCTAAGGTTAAACCTTGGCAAACAAACTGGGATATGGTAAGCAGAAAAAGAAAGACATCAAGGGCTATTAAAAAAAAATTAAAAAGAGGAGCTCGGGGTTTGAAAAATGATCTAGAACAAGGATGCTTGGAAGAATAAAGAGGCAAAAAGTACAAAAATTGTGTTTTAGCAGATACACTGTAGCCAGGACACCACTGCTATATTTTTAGCACTTGCCCCAATAGTTCACACGCTTGTATCCCGAATACCAAAAACAGGAAACAGAACATTCATCCACCAAGAATTCACGAGAGATTGCTACCAAACAAAAGGCAAATAGATGTTAGGCAAAAAAGCTAACTGCTGCAAAATATATTAATATCTGAATTTTTTTCTAAGTCTGTCATATCTCCTGTCCCAGGACAATCCATATACAAAAAAGCAATCTGATATATACAGCAAACAAAGAGAATCAACAATAGCTCAAGATGGCAAGTAACTTTGACCCAGATTTCTATAGCATCTTTGAGAAAGAGTAAAAGTGAAACTCAAAGGAAAATTAGACTTGCTTATATTCATTGTAGCCCAGAAACCAAATTCCCATGGTTTCCTTACCTATCTCATTTCCATCTTCTGTAAAATTAAACTAACAGTAATGGGTTCATCAATGTCATGAGTACTTATCACATATAAAGTGGCATCATACAGAAGTACTGTGTAACTCTACCTTAAAATACTTGCTTTTGGTTATCAAACAAAAATTCAAATTAAAGTAGGCTCAAAAATTACAAAGTGAACAGTTAAGCGTCCACTCACATGGAGTACCTGGAGCCCACTGTAAACAACAACTACAACAACAACAATTAGACAAAACTTCGGAAACAACTATTTTCTAAAATTGGACAATGGGCAGAATAGGATTATGAGCCCAGAGAAACGAAGTGAGACCTCTAACATCTTTGGACTTATGCCAAGGGGCAACTTTATGACCACAGTGCAGGGACTCAAAAACAGATCAAAATGTGACTGGGTGATCAAAGAAGATAAATGATTACCAATTGGTAATCAATCACCAATCACCTGAGGGTAGAGCAAAATATTAATGAAATGCTCTTAAGATAAACGGGAAAATGCCCAGATTTCAGAAGTCATTTTGTCCTACAAATATTACTACGACTTTATCTCACATCTGATTTCTTCAACTGCCAAAAAAATAAATAAAAATTACAAATACTTCAAGTCTCAGGGATATACTTTCCCTACAGTTCTTTTTGATTTTCAAAATCATAATATATAATCAAACAGTTGACTGGCTGAGAAGTCATGCTTTAAATTTCTTGGCAAAAATCATGAACATTAAATAAAACTGTTTGTGGTAGAAAACATTCTCCTAAAGTGTCTTCTCTTTTATTTATAATGAGGTGAGTAGTACTGACTGGTTTAGTACTACTTTCCTTAAGATCTCAAGATATCATGGAGTTAATAGCATTCCCTAACCTTGTTCACTTGATACCTGTCTCTGTAAAAAGAATTATTCAGGTACTGATCCTTTATTAAGGGTCTGTGGCACCTAAAATTTCCGTAACAGGAGACAGGCAGATAATTTAACAAGAAAATTATCTATGCAATTAAACATAGGGAAATGATTTTTTTTCATTTTACTATAGTTAATCAGAATTTCTATTGACAAATATTGATCTAAGCTATATCGCAAGCGTCAGACAATCAAACAGCTTGTTTTTCAGAAGTAAACTAGGGAACATATCCTGAAGCCAGGCTCGGGCTCTGGCAGAACATCCTTCTGGAGCGCGTTTCCACATCTCACTCTGCTGCGCTCACAGCTTGGTGCCCGGGGTCCTCTCGCTGACATCTGGATGAAGCTCCCACCATGGCAGCAGCCCACCTGGGCCCACTTATGCCTGAACCTGTCCTGCCCTATCTCTCAAGCCCCCAGCTGTTATCTGCCATCACAACCTGCAAATACCACATCTCCGAAAAACTAAAGAATATTCAGGTCAGAATCGCATCATGATCTCTGCTTCCTCTGTAAGCTATTTCCCTTTTGACATGAGCAACCTCAGCTCCTGAGGCAAGCCAGTGAGTGGGAAGGAAATCCTGAAGTGGAAGCTTTTAATTCCCTCTAATCATACCATAAATGACAACTCACGTGACGAGACTGGTAACCCTGCCAAGAAATTTGTAGAACATCATAACACAACTTCCAACAAACAAACACAAAATGTTGAGCTCACAAGGCATTAGTAGCAGAGTCAAGAGTCAAAACCATAAGCAATCACTTACCTTGTCTGACTTTCAGAGACTGCATCCACAATGCAAGGGACGAGATGAAGTTCCCACAACTCTTCGCAAGTTTACAGTAAAAACACTACACTATCAAATGTTGGTGTAGTACAGTTTACAAAAGACCACCAGAACTGATACATCACGGGCCATAGGTCACATGACACCTGTTTCTATATAACAGCAATTAATGAGTGGGAATTTAAAACATTTACATACCATTTACAATAAGGACCACAAAAAATGAAATACTTTTACATAAATCTAAAAAAGTAGGTGTGAGATCTGTAAGTTACAAAACATTGATAAAAGAAATGAAAGGCACAAATAAATGAAAATATAAACTGCATTCATGGGTTGGAAGATTCAATATTGTTAAGATGTCATTTCTTGGGGAAATTTCCTGGCAGTGCAGTGGTTCAGACTCAGCCTTCCAATGCAGGGAGTACGGTTCGACCATGGTCAGGGAACTAAGATCCCACATATCTAATGGCCAAAAAACCAAAACAGAAAACAGCACAATATTGTAACAAAGTCATTAAAGAGTTTAAAAATGGTCCACATCAAACAAGAAAAATCTCAAAAAGAGAAAATGTCAGTTCTTTCTAAATTGTTCTGTTGGTTCAATGCAAAAAAATAACTGAACATCTATATACAAAAAAGAACTCCAATTCATGTTTCATATAATATTTTAAAAATTAACACAAAACGGATCACAGATCTTAATGCAAAACCTAAAAATTATATTAAACTTTTCTATAAAAAAATAGAACTTTTTGTGTGACCATGAGTTTTTAGATAGAAAATAATAAGCATTTAGGTAAAAAAAAATTGATAAATTGGACTTTACCAAAATTAAGAATTCCTGCTCTTCAAAGGACACTGATAAGAGAATAAAGTCACAAGCCACAGAATGGGAGAAAATATTTGCAAAATACATATTTGATAAATGCCTTATATCTGGAGTATATAAAGAAGTCTCAAAAGTAAAGAAAGAAAACAACCTAATTAAAAAATTGGGCAAAAGATTCAACATAAGCACATGAAAAGATGCTCAACATAACCAGTCATGAAGGACATGCAAATTAAAACCACAGTGAGATACTACTGCAGATCTAGCTCACTGCCTAAAATAAAAGGTCTGACAATACGAAGTGCTCATAAGAATAGAAGCCACTGGAACTTCCATATACTCTAACGGTAATACTATACAGTAAAGCCATGTTGGAAAATAGTTCAGCAGTTTCTTATAAAATTAAATACATCCCGGACGACTTCACAATCCCATCCCTAGGCATTTACAAAAATAAGGTTTTCCTCATAATCTCCAGAAACTGTAAACAATCAAAATATCCTTCAACATGGGAATGTATAAACAAGCTGTGATCCAAACACACCATGGTATACAACTCAGAAATAAGTAATGAACTACAGCTGCACCTGGCAGCATGAATGCCTTTCAAATGTGCGGCAACAGGACTTCCCAACCTCACCACTATGGACATTTGGGGCCAGATACATCCTAGCTGCAGGATGCATGCTTACAATCCAGGGCACTGTAAGATGTTCAGCAGCATCACTCACCTCTATCCGCCACACGCCGGTAGAAGCTCCACCATGACCCCTCTACCTCTGCCCAATCATGTCGTCCAAAGTCTCCGGACTTTGCCAAACGTCCCCTGTGGAGCAAACCCCCCCACCCCCATCACACTGTGGGAAAGAAGCCAGACTCAAAAGGTTTGTTCAAGGATATGAGTCTCTGGGCAAAACTCCAGGGGCACACAAGGGGTCAGTGGTTTTCAGAGGCTGGTGCTGAGGTGAGACTGACCACAAGAAGCATGGGAGAATTTCCAGGAAGTGCCCTAGATCCTGACTGTGTGGGTGGTCACATGACTCCATTAAAGTTTGTCAGTCTTCACAGAGTTGCACACAAACTCAGCAAATAATTACTAAACAACATAAATCAGATCTTAATTTAAATGAATAAAGAGAAAAGTATATGGATTATTACAATTAGAATTTTATTAGCTGGAAAAATATTTCCAACTCTGAAATCAACTTTGAAGATTAATGTCAAAGAAAACTGCTATATATATAAATATTAAAATGCTTAACTTAAAAGATGAATAAACAAATTAAAATGCATGAAGAAAACAATATAACAAAAGACAAAACAAATAGATTACATAGCTGATCCAACAGTAGTCTCTCTTTATTTACACTGTATTACTTTCTGTACAGTGTTCTTCTGTATTCCAAGAGATGTGATGAAACGATACAAGAATGTGTCTTAAAATACTAACAATTAAATATTAAATTATATATTAAATATTTTAAAATTGAGAACTTACAGATGATTTCAGCTTAGGATATGGATCTAAAATTTTTTTAACTATCAGAAACACACGATAAACACTTTAATAGAAAAACTAATTCTTTTTAAGTACTTATTTCCACATACTAATAAAGTTGACAACACAAATCATATTCTGCTACTCAGTTTTTTGGGGGAGGAAAGATGAAAAATGTTCTGAAGTTAGACTACAGTGATGACTTCACAATCTATAAATACACTAGAAACCACTAAACTTTTAAAGTCTAATGAGGCTAACGTTATGTTATATAAATTGTATTCCAATAAAGCTGTTTAAAAGTACCACACTTATTATTCATCTACATTGACAAGAATGCCAAATAGGAAGCTTTGACATCCAGGTGAACTTGGAGTTGGGAGTAGAGGCAGATGGTGATTAAATCACAAACATTTTATAAGAGAAATAACAGATGTTTCCATATTGCTGGAAGATGATGGGGAATTTTTACTTCTGTCCACTTGGACAATCTAGATTATCTGTCCAAGATAATGACTCTGACTATCTACTTCAACCCTTCCCAACTCTTCCTTCTGTTCACTGTATCACATTTTGATCTACTTCCCATTTCATTATCAAAGTCACTGTTAAGATATAAGAAATCTACCTCGAAGATGAGATATTTCCATTTCCACTTATTAATCACCTAGACATACATCAGAGCCAGAGAGATATTCTGAACTTTACATATCATATTGGGTGATGTACCTACATTTTCCATTTATTTACTGTATAGTCTTTTGACTAGCTAGCATTAAATTCTGCTCTGTAATATACGACTGAGAAGACATCTTCTAATGGGCCTGTTTTCAAGGGCAATCACCCCTTTATGGAAAACAATGGCCTCAAGGAGCATAACTGTGGCTAAACCTGAAGGGTAAAGAGGATGAGAAGCCATTCAAAATTCTGTAGTCCACAGAGAAACAAATGTTTTTTAAAAGATTATTTTTGATGATCTTTTAAGAAAAATTTATTAAAGAATTTATGAAAGAGCAGGTCAGTTATATTATTTTTCTAAATTAATTTGTTTAAAAGCCTGATCTTTAAATTTAGAAAAATAATGTATATTTAAAGTATTCTATAATTACTATAAAAGGATTAATTAACAGAAGTAAGAAGAATAAGCTATCCATGCACTATAAGGTAAAAAAATCATTTCCATGGCATTTTTGAATCCATATGATGATTGGTGGGTCATAACATTAGTACTTTCCTTTGAAAACCTTATAATTACTAATCTTTTTAATTTTTAAACTGAGTATTGACTTAGTAATAAATGAGTCTAAGTTAAATCCCAAATCTGAAATAGTCTGAGTTATACTGACCATTAGCAGTAATTTACAAAGAGACGTATAGATATTACTTTAATAGTGGCTTGAATTATCTATCTGTTTAATGCCTCATATAATGTCACAATTTTTCATAAGGTAAAAAACACATATAACACACTACTTCTACCTGATTTCTAAAACTATTAAAGGATAATATGAGGAATCTCTTTCCTTAGACATTTACCTTTCAACACAACCTTCCTCTGCTGACCCTCGGCTCCTGGCACACCAGCCAGCCCCCCTGCACCACCACCCACCTCCTCGCCCTGGACTCCCTTCTTCCTCCTTGCACACAGCACCATTCCACACACTACATGCGTTAATATTTTATCCTCTTTACTGCCTGTATGTCCCAGTGGATGGTAAACTCCGTGTCAAAGGTTTTGCCTCTTTGGTTCACTATTGAATTCTCAGCAACTCCAATAGTACTAGCACCTCAACAGACAATCATTATTCATTAAATACAATATTTTACACATTTACATACTACATAATATATAATATGTAAAAATTCCCACTTTCTTAACAATTGACATTGCAGATCAGAACATTAAAATGTTGAATACACATTCAACCTATCTTACAAACATACTTTATCTTGGAGCTCCTCTTTCACTAAACATCTGTAACAGTGTGATGACAGCAGCTGTAGAAACAACAGTTTACGTTCTTTGCAGCAGAGGTTGGTAAATAGATGGTATCCAGATTTAACTCCGTGTTAACTTTTTTAACTTTACAAGTAATAAAGAGTCATCACAAATTTTTAAATAAAAAAGAGATAGAATCAGTTACGGGTTGACATCCTGCAATAATACAGTTAACAGACTTGATGGGGCGAGGATGAAGGAAAAGACAGGAAGCAACTGAAGAGGCCAGGAAAGGACAGTTGGGACCTGAGCTCAGGCAAAAAGAAGGTCAGTTGTGATGCAGAGTTCACAGAGAACACAAGTAGACAGGACCTCATATTGGAGGTGACAGAGCTCCAGTGGTCACAGGGATTCACAAAGCTTCCGCCTGGAGTGAGCAGGCCACACACTGGTATAAACTGGGAAACACAGAAGACAAAGCTTTGAGAGCATATGATACTGGTTTGGGTTTACACAGTCATTTGGAGAAGATCGAAGAATATTAAGGGAGAGTCTGGAATCCACCTGCAATGCAAGAGACCCAGGTTTGATCCCTGGGTCGGGAAGATCCCGTGGAGAAGGAAATGGCAACCGACTCCAGTATTCTTGCCTGGGAAATCCCATGGACAGGGGAGTCTGGAGGGCTATAGTCCACGGAGACGAAAAGAGTCGGACACAACTGAGCGCCTAACACTACATTTACTTTTACTGGATCTATACTGCCCAGAAAGTTTAGGGATTAACAGTGAAAGGGGAACCAAAGTAAGTCGTCTAAAACATGCCAAAATGTAACAATGCAAAGGATGATTCAGAGCAGTCACACCATGACAGGAAGGCTCGGTCACGGTGCTGTGCCTGTATCTATAGAGGACCCAGTGGATTAAAACATTTTAAATGGATTTGTATTTATTAAGTGCCTAATAGGTACCACACACACCTCAAGAAGTTTTTGGAAACCAGAGAACAAACATCTCTACCTTAAGAAGAGCTAGCTAACAAAACATAACAAACAATAGCATAAATAAATGATATGGAAGTTAAAACACAATTGGTGCTATGGAGGAAGCATAACGGGAGAGGAGAAACAGGAGCCCTCAGACGAGGATGGGCTGAGGTACTAAATATGGTGTTCTGGGCAGAGAGCACGGTGGAGGCGAGGAATCGGCCCACAGTCACACACAGGAAGAGCAGTCCAGGGAGTGTGAACAGGGAGAGACCTGAGGAGTCGGCCCACAGTCACACACAGGAAGAGCAGTCCAGGGAGTGTGAACAGGGAGAGACCGGAGGAGACGGCCCACAGCCACACACAGGAAGAACAGTCAGGGAGTGTGAACAGGGACAGACCAGAGGAGACGGCCCGCAGCCACACACAGGAAGAACAGTCAGGGAGTGTGAACAGGGAGAGACCTGAGGAGATGGCCCACAGCCACACACAGGAAGGTCAGGGAGTGTGAACAGGGAGAGACTGGAGGAGACGGCCCACAACCACACACAGGAAGAGCAGTCCAGGGAGTGTGAACAGGGAGAGACCTGAGGAGACGGCCCACAGCCACACACAGGAAGAACAGTCACGGAGTGTGAACAGTGAGAGATCTGAGGAGACGGCCCACTCTGGACACTCAGGACAGGACAGAAGCCAGTGGTGTGGCTGCAGCAGAGTGAGGTAGGCTGAGAGAAGACGTGGCCAAAGAGGCAGCAGGGACCCGGGTCATGGAGAGCCCTGGAGAGCCCTGGGAGGAGGGCTTCGGCTGTTAGTCAGCCTGAAAAATGGGACACGGCACAAGGTGCTGAGCAGAGCAGAGATTCAGCTTGTGCGAGGCTTCAAAGAATCTGGATGCCACAGTGCTGAAAACAGATCACAGAAGAGAGCCAGGGACCTGTGAGAGGCTCCACGGTGACCCGGAAAATGACCATGATCGTGCTGGGCCAGGGACCCACTACAGAGACTGAATACACTCTGAGAGTAGAGCTGGTCACATCATGGGGGTTTTCTGAATACCCACAAATAAAGACTTATCAAGTCTGAATTCCTCCTACTAAAGCCACGATGTCAGAATACATTACAGTCCATATTTCTTAAAGAAAAACAACGGACAGTGTTACCAACAATAATAATCTTTCTACTAGCATTACAGCTGTGACTTTTTCTATTATAAATGTCTAGTTTGAAGGGGAAAAGAAGAACAGTTAAAGAAAAGACTCTACAGCTATGGCAAGTTTAAAGTTATTTTACAACAAAAAGTGTATGATTGGTGCCATAATGTCTCCATATTAAAAACAAAACAATGAATATGTTTAAAGTGGTCAGTTTTCTTCAACATTCCAATTAAATGAACTGACCAAGGAAATGTAGATTTATAGGCAAGCTTATATGCTCCAAAGGCAATAAAGATGACAAGAAGAAATACCACCTGTTGAGTCCTGATATGCTGGTGGGAGATTTGTAAGGAAGTTTCAAAAGATAAAATTATTAGATAATTAAAGTTGGAACTCACTCTAAGGCAACTCATTAAACAAAGCAGCAGACTTGATCACCCACAGAAGCTCCCTGTATACTTAGTTACTCCTTCGTCTCCATGAACTGTGCTTAATCTACTCAAACTGTTTGTTATTTTTCAAACATAATGCAAAAAGAATTCCGTTTGTAAGAAAATATTCAAGTTTACATCATGGAGATTCTCAAGAAAACTCTCCTTAGAGAACAAAATTCTTTCTCTGCTTTAAGAATTCTAAAAATTGAAAGTAAAAATAAATAAATAAATAAATTTTAAAAATTGAAAGCAATTGGGTTGTTTCAGAATACTGGACAGTAGACATAAAATCAGTAAAATTTATCTAGAGCATTTTAATATTAAGTATTCCTCTTTGTAGAAATAAATATTCTAAGAATCAATAAGACGGTAGTAAAAAGTTTTTTGTTATATTTAATTTTTGAAATTAAACATATAGAGACAGAATGCTTTATCTTAAGGTTCTTTATAAAATACAAATTACAAAAGTATATGCTGATTTTCCAAGATCTTGGGGAAAGAATCGTTACTCTAGAAAAAAAGAGCCCTCAGTTTTCCCTTGGGAAAACTTAGAAAACCTCTGAAAACATCTACAAAACTCTTCATGTACTATTAAGATGGGAGGCTCAAAAATAATTATTTAGCATCTTTTATAATCCAGATTATACAGAAATTTGTTAAAAGCAGGAGACCAAGCTTTGAACAAACCAGTGTATGATATCACAGAAAACATTACAGCACTAGTCACCAGGATTAGTTCTATGATTTCCACTACAAAAATATCAAAGCAAAATAGCTGTCAAAGACATAAATTAAATCAATTTCAAATTGAACAGAAAATTATTTCCTATTTTCCAAAGGCGCTGATTTGGAGTGATCTTAAACCTCTGGAAAAGAATTCCTCAATTTTCAAAAATTCTGAAGCCTAATTACAAGTAATTATAGCTTTTCATTTTCAACATGATGAAATAATTTGATTCTTTTTACAAGAGGTCTGGTTTAGCTCAAAATAGACAAGTGCTTCTGCACTGAGTTAGTATACAAAGACAATAAAGATCATTCTCAATAGAAAATCAGGGCTACATGTTGGCCATAAATCATAAATGCTGTATTCAAGCAAAAAAACAGTTTGTACGTTCTACAAATGTAACTCATTCATTCACACAAGGGAGACAAAGCAAACAGCCCACTGTCAGACTTGGCTTTAAAATAAGAACAGGAAAAGAGAGAAGAAAAAGCTTCACAGTTATCTCAAAATTCAGATATAAGTGTTCTCTGGAGGAATAAAAAAAAAATTTCATCAAAGAAACCAAACACAAACCACCACACAGGAAATGATAGCTAAAGTTAGTTTTAAATGTGTAATACCAGATCTAACAGTTAGACATTCCAGAAAAATCCTATTTCTCTGAAAAAAGAAATGGAATTCTATAAACCATACAAGATATTCCTAATTACAAAAAAAAATTATAAAAGAGTAAATGAAATCAAAACCTGAAGTTTCTGACAACAATAAATATTCTCACCCTTCGAAATTTGCAATGCTGCACATTTTTCCACCTTTTGCTTTATAAAGTGCCTGGTGCTGATGACTCACATTTCCAGTGATTTGTTATACGCTATTAGAACAAAAGCTCCATAAAACGGCTTTCTACCCTGACCTTACACACCTGGTTACAATTACATCTTCAGAAAGCAAACCAGTAGTTTAGCAAGGACACACTAACAACAGCTAACCAATCAACAAGCAGAAACCAATAGCTGAGCCCACCCACTCAAAAATCTGAAAAAGAACACACCATATTTCTTACAACTAGTGCGTGTGCATGCACAAACACACATACATGCATGCATGTGCACGTGTGTGCGTGCACACACACACACACACACACACACAGAGGCATCAGCACAGCACAGTGTCAGAGCACAGATCACCCAGTTGTAAAATGCTCCCATCAACACGAAAGTTTACTAGGCCAACACACAAGAGATTTGTCTAGTAAATGCCATCAGGAACAAGACTAACATTTTTGAAAATAGTAAGCCAAAAAAAGTTGGGACTTTCAAGAGAAAAACAGTTCAGTCCTTGTAATATTTAGGTTCACCATATTGTAGAGTTCTTATACTACATCAATTCAGAAAACTATCTTGGCTAGAGTCCAGGTGGAATCATAATAACCCAATTCTCAGTTGCAGTAAGTTTTGACCAAAAAAAAAAAAAAAGGGCGGCTTTGATCATTTCCAGTTATCAGCTACTTTTATTCTGAGAATTCCTAAAGCACCTTACAAAACCATACTAGAATAGAGACATCAAACCAGGTAATTCCAGAGCTATGTGATCACACTAAAAAGGAAAAAGTGAAGCATTTATCCCATTTAGAAAGGGAATGATGCAGAGACACTATCTTGAAGCTAACGTAACACCCTATGTCACAAGAATGCAGTAACAAAAGGAAGAACACCCTTACACCCTTACACCCTCTTCTAATGACCCACAGAAGACTCATTAGTCTCCTCATTTCTGATCAGACTTCTCAAACCAAAGAGCTGGTCAACTGGCCCTTTGGTAGTTACTTGCTTTGTGTAAAGCTGAGTGTAACATCTAAGCGTCTTTGATACACTTGACTCTATTTCCAAACAATCAAGGATATCCATCAAACTGTATTTTTCAGTTTATTCTCCCTTCCATCTTTTGCCATAAAACATTAGTGTTGCCATCCCTGACACAACAAACTTGGGAGAAATATTTTCAGAACTGAAATCACAGTGTGAATAAGGGATGCATTTCCTCTTGTGGTGGGAGTGGCAATATAAGAAGTTCAAATATTGTCACCAGTGAGACAAATATGTGTGATTCTTTAAAGAAGGTCATTCTACATCCTTGGAATATATTTAATTTACCTCCTTTTGAATGTTTGTGTTTTTTAGTTAATGATATGGCTCTGAAGTGTTAAGACTGTCTTTAGCTGATTACTATCTCATTTTTTTAAGCCAACATTTTAAAATGGGAAATTTCAAAACATTTCAGATACACGGCAGTGATATTTCTCACCATGGAAAGCGGTAATTCCTGTTTGACCATGAAAAGATTCTATTTAGGATGGGAATCTTGAGAGAATATTAAGCCATTCCAATAATTATATTCCATCCACAGTTCCTCAGAATGTATCTAAAAATGAAAGTGTGTGTGTGTGCAATCGTTCAGTCACGTTCAACTCTTTGTGACCCCCTGGACTGTAGCCCAATAGGCTCCTCTGTCCATGGAATTTTCCAGGTAAGAATACAGGAGCGGGCTGCCATTTCTATTCTAGGGGATCTTCCCGACCCAGGGATTGAACCTTCATCTCCTGCACTGCAGGCACATTCTTTACCACTGAGCCATCCAGGAAGCCCACAGTAATGAAAGATAATATAATCAATAGTAAGAGAAATGGCACCACGTGGATGAGATCACATCTAAAATACCTGTCTGATCTGGGAAAAACACTGGCAAAAAACCAACAAACACCTGTTGGGAGAATTAAAGCATAAAGGGAACAAAGTAACACGTCAGGGGAAGAGCCACTGAGAGGGTGAGGAAACCCAGAAAAGAGACAAGGCTCAGACTAGACTGAGTGATAACTGTCTTCCAATGTTTAAAGGGCTACCTCACGGAAGATGCATGGTGCTTGCTCTGTGTCATCCTTAAGTGTCCACACCAAAAGACACCTGACAGGGAGATGCAAAGAAGCAAAGCTCCATGAGAAAAAAGTTTGTGAAAAATAACAGAAAAATGGAATGGACTGCCTTAAGAGGTAGTGAGTGAATTCCAGATCCAGCAGAAAGCCGAACTTCAGAATATTGAAGGGAGACTGGGGAACACTGTCATTCCCTAAAACAAAGTGAGTGAATGCCCCCAAGGTGGGAGGATGATACTTAAAAGGCTGCGGATACAAAAATATACATGGTTCTTGCACGGACCATGCAGGAAGGGACTGAGAATAACCAAGGGAACAGATACACAAAGTACTTTTGAGGTAAGTGATAACAGGAAGAAAACTAAGAAAAGACAACTGAATGTACACCCCAGCATCAACAAAGAGCCAGCCATGGCAAGATGTGAGTGAAGCGCAGTAGAGGAGGAAAAAAGACTAAATACAAAGACAGCTCCGCCCCCGGGCTTGGCAAGTTCAAAGCCAACATGGTTAGTGAATAGCTGGTGAAGAGGACAGTTGTGGGAAACAGGAGAGAAGGTCCCTCAGGGGAGCAAAGAAAGGACTCTATTCGAACCACACCAGCTCTGAGATGCTTTCAGAACATCCAAGTGGACATTTTAAATAAGCAATAAAATGTACAAGTCTCGTGCGCAAAGAAAAACCTCAGGCTAGCCATATAGACTTGGAAGAACAGGCACAGAGCTTGTTTTAAAGATCAAAATATTAAAGAATATCATCCAATGAGAGCATATGGGTCAGAGGATGGCAGGCCAACTGCAGCCTGAAACGGTCTTCCAGGACACAGCACCCGCCTTCGCACACAGCTGCCCTGGCACCACAGCTGCACCAGTGCGGCAGGGCCATGGGGACCACAAAGCCCACGATTACTAATTGGCCCCGAGCACAGACAGACAGGCTCGATTTCCGAGCTAAGCATGAGGCAGGCCAACGTTGCAAGTCAGTGATAGGGTATGTGAGGAGCAGAAAGTGAGACAATAAACAAAACCAAAAAAAAAGAAAAAAACCAGGAGACTGCAGTGTCAGAGAAGCCGACAAAAGGTATTTAGTGGACAACTGATAAATACTGATACGAAGAGCCAACTCATTGGAAAAGACCCTGATGCTGGGAAAGACTGAAGGCAGGAGAAGGGGACAACAGAGGATGAGATGGTTGGAGGGCATCACCAACTCAATGGACATGCGTTTGAGCAAGCTCTGGGAGATGGTGAAGGAAAGGGAAGCCTGGTGTGCTGCAGTCCACAGGGTCACAAAGAGTCAGACACAACTGAGCAACTAAACAACAATGAATCCGGACCACTGAGTGTGACAGCACAGCAACCGTCGATAATGCACTAAGCAGAGTCTCACCTCTCAGGGAAGACACCACGCCGAGCAGCAAGGCCCAAACACTGCTTTCTTGTTTGTTTTACGAAACTTTATAACCTTGCCCTGACTCAGCAGAATCATAACAGGTCAATAATTGGGGTTCCTCAGAAGCCTGAGAGCAAACTAGCTCGCAGTGGGAGCACAAGGGGGACCTGATTATTAGCATATGCCATGGTGTAAACACTCCCAATGTCAAGCTACCACGAGCATACCAAGTAAGTCATAAAACGCCTGAATATCTAACATCCAGTTCTCACTGGCCAGTGCAAACTCCGGCACACCACTGTGTCGGAGAAGTGGACCTAAACAAGAATATATCAAGAAGTGGTGAGACTGTGAAGACAGCTCTTACTAAAGGGTTAAAACAGAAGTCTGAGATTCCCAGAAATATAACAGTTACTTGAATCCTCAATCAAGAGAGGCAAAGCACTAAAGCCTGAAATAATTGTAGTCTATATCCTATTTAGTTCTTCATTAATTCCATGTGTCGCAGAGATTTCAGCTTCCATGAGGACTGCTTACACCTTTAAAATTATAGGTACACATTTCCTAGAATACATTAATAGCTTCCTTAAATGGTAGGTCAGAGGGCCTTGCTGGCGATGTAAATATTTGGAACCATGTGTTCTAACTCACAGTTTACCTATGTACGCTATTATAAAACTTTAGGTAAATAACAATGAATCATGGACACAAAGGTGAACGTAAAATGCAAGGATATTTAAATTACAGTGAAACAGGTCTTTTTTAGTTCTCAGAATTTTTACACGAAAGCTTTACCATTGGAATCACCAGGTAAGCCCCACAGGAAAGCAAACCCTCTCTAGTAAATGTCTACTCTGTATGGTCTCAAGGAAATGCATGGGTGATCTGAATGTGAACAATTCAGTGCCTTGGTGAGCTGTATGCTTACATAGGAGTAAGTCTAGGAGCTCCTAGACCCCTCAGCCTGTCAACACGCCACCTTACAGGGCGGGGGATTCCGTGGGTGTGCAACAAACCACCTTCCGAAACATGGGTATGACGGGATCGAGGCTCCTGCTACTGCTCTGGATCATCTGGGTGGACTCAAGGTCCTTAAAAGCAAAATGTGGAGAAAGGAAGGTCAGAGTCTGAAAGAGTTGGAGATGCTACTCTGCTGGCTTTGAAAACAGAGAAGGGGCCACCAGCCAAGGAATGTGAGAAGCTGGAAAAGGTGAGGAAATGGATTAACAAGGCTTGGAAAGTGGGAGTGTTAGTGGCTAAGTCGTGTCCACCGGTTTGCGACCCCCTGGACTTTGGCCCACCAAGCTCCTCCGTCCATGGGATTCTCCAGGCAAGATACTGGAGTGAGTCACCATGCCTTCCTCCAGGGGATATTCCCAACCCAGGGATCGAACCCATGCCTCCTGTAGCTCCTGCATTGCAAATGGATTCTTCACCACTGAGCCACCAGGGCTAACAGGGCTCTAGAAGGAACCAACTCTACTGACAGCTTGATCTCAGCCTCAGGAGCCTGATTGGAAATCTACCTCCAGAAGGCTGAGACAGTAAACACGCGACACGAGGCCATGAGGTCTGGGGACGACTTGCTTCAGCAGCGACAAGAAGCTCATCTCCCGTTCCCGGGCCAGCTCCCCGGAGTTCCAGGAAAGGACCAAGCCCCACCAAGGGCTGCACGCGGGACCACCTGAGAGAACCGCACGGGCCGGGGAGTGTCACCTCCACCCTTTATTTTCTTCTGCTTATACTCTGAGCAAAAAGACACAGAACCTATGCGTCTCCTGAATTAAATGACCTTAAAACCCTATGCTTGCACCTCAGAAAATTCAGACGTACACCATCTTTGTAGATTTCTAATTATTTTAACATTTTATGTCATTCCTTTCTCCCCTTAAGGAGGGTTTTCTAAGTTCTACTCTATCCAGGAGAACCTAGGAGGAGATGACACAGAGCTGGGATTCGCCTGGGTCTCAGCCAGCACCTCGAGACGAGCACACGCCACAGGCAAAGCCCACAAGCTGCATGTGGAGCCGGAGAGCCAGCGAAAGCAGGTGGCCTGAGGCGGCCGTGCCCCATCCGGTCCCTCGCTCACTAGTCGTGAGCCCTTGGTAAGGATCAGGCAGGACATGGAAGTTTTCACTGGTCTCTTGGCTTGGATTCCCCCCAAAGCAGGGGCTGAGAAAATAGCTTCTGTGCAAACAATTTTGTTGGGAAGTAAGAGCGAAGGAGAAAAGAGGGAAAGCCCTCCCCAGGCCGACAGCCTGAGCACGTGGCTGTGCTAGGGAAGAGTCTTTACCTACCTGGTCCTCTCCCCAAGCACCAAGGCCCAGTTCTGCAGTGAAGCTTCAGCCGAGGCACTTAGGTAAAGCTCACCAAAGCCTGAGAAGCTGGGTGCTGCACACAGCTCAAGTAAAACGTGAGGCTGGGCCACATGGAGAAGGGCGCAAGAGGCTTCTGACCGGTGGTGTCTGCCTTCCTGGTGGGGAAGGACGTCTCCTGCCTGAATCAACAGCATAGGAGGGAGGGAAAGAGGACAGTCGGATGGTGAACACTCAGCTCCTACTGCTGGGGCAGCTCCGGTGCTGAGAGGGCTTCTGCTGTGGCTGAAACAACCCCGGGAAGAAAGGGCAGTGGAACTGGAGACACAAGCCCACATTGGAGCAAAGGTTCTTTCAAACCCCAGACACGTAGAATGTTTAGAACTAAAGTGAAGGAGTAAGTGAAATGTGCTAAACCAACACAGGTCCATCTCCATTCTATGAAATGGGCACTTTTTCAAGACCTGATTCTTCAGCAAAGTTCTAAAGAAGAAATCATCTAAACATTGGAACAGAAAAAGCAACTTCACACACAGGGTGGGAGGCCGACACAGTGGGGAGGAAGGCATTAACAAAGTCTAACGATTCAGAGTTTACAGACCACAGCTTCTGTCTCTAAGATTAAGTCCCATTTGTGAAGTCTAAACCCACAGTAAGTGATGGGGACTTAAACTGAGCTAACTAAGCACCAGCTGACTAAAAACAAGGAGGCTACGTTTGGAGGCAGTGAGAAGAACATCTGAATAAATCCAAGAGGCCACTTGGGCAATCTGGAAAAATGAACACGAATTTATAAACTAACTCCAAGCACTGGCATTGTGCACCAAACTTCAGAGCGGTTGAGACCTAACTCTCATCAACAGGACAATCCATTAAAGTAAAAACTCCTGAAAGATGGAAACGATTGCTTTTATAGTTCTGATGAATCAGTCAGCTACAAAAAATAGGAACAAAGAAGATAAGGAATAAGACAAGCATTTTGATAAACCCATACCTCTGCAGGTTTCTCAAAGTTAAGTAAATGGTGAAAATAGTATGTTCTACATAAAAACAATCTTTCTTTCACAGGTTAAAGCACTTAAAACATGGTTTAATATTATCAATAACAAAGTGACTTCCTAAAATTAAAAATGGACCTTTAAACAATTTCTCAAAACTCTACAGGAAACTCAATCATTTTCAACTACATAGCATTCTGTATTCTCAATGTACTTAACCTATTACTACAGAACAGAAAAGGGTCTGAGATGAGATAATCACGAGCTTCACAATCAGAGTTGGATCCAGAGAGTCTAACCACATATACTTAATAAAGCCACTCCACCTAAGTCTCAGTTTCCATTTTTGTAACTTAGAGATAATAATGCCTGCCATATGCAGGTGTAAGGGTTAAATACAATAACACATGTTAAACATGAGTACACTATGGGACATTGAAAATGTTCAATAAAACTAATGGCTGTTGTTATTGTTACTGTAAGTTGTCTATCATTAAAAGCACTGTGATGCTGAAGCTCCAATACTTTGGCAACCAATGCGAAGAGCCGACTCACTGGAAAATACCCTGATGCTGGAAAAGATTGAAGGCAAAAGAAGAAGGGGCAGAGGATAAGATGGTTATATAGCATCACCAACTCAACGGACTTGAATTTGAGCCAACTCTGGGAGATAGTGAAGGACTGGGAAGCCTGGGGTACTGCAGTTCATGGGGTCGCAAAGAGTCGGACACGACTTAGCGACTGAACAACACACACCCGGAAATCAGTTGACTGGCTATGAGTTTCATTTAGCCATTAAAGCTAGATGTACTACAGAGAACTGGAGGGACAATTAAAATTGGCAGGATATTTATGTAATTCACGAAAGAAAGGTGCTCTAGTTTCTTCAGGAAAGCATCGGCATAGTAAAAGCATGGTCTGAGTAGAACACCACCAACAGGGACACCAGCTAGACCAAAGGCAAAGGGGTCACGTGCAAAGGCCACCAAGCAGACACACAAGCAGGAGATGAGACGTGGGGAGGAGCCAGACTCAGGCAGAGGGGAAGCGGTGTGAGGGTGAGCCCCCGAAGCATGTACGGGAATGGACGCAAGGGAGGGGGTGACTGACGGAGGTGACCAGGCTGGGAAAGACGCCATGCACCACCTGCAAGCCTGAGACGGGGCAGCCTCTTAGTAAGAGGGCAGGAGCACCACTGGGGACAGAGACACAGGCTAGGGGGCATCGGAGGGAAGAAAAAGGCCACATTCCCCAACACTAGCACTCTGTAAGGCCATTTTCTCAATTAATTAACTCTTGTTTTTCAAATATCAATTACTCAATTTGAAAACTCATTTTTTAAAAGTACTTCACATGTGTAGAGGTTTTGGCATGTGAAAATGGTCTTTTCAGAGACTGTGGTGATAACTGATAACTGTCATTTGATAGATATTATTCATTGGCTCAACCAAGTGGCTCTGTGACAGCCTAGAGGGGTGGGATGGGGTGCGGGTGGGAGGGAGTTAAGAAGGAGAGGCCATATGTATGAAAATGAAAGTGGTAGTTGCATCTGATTCTTTGCGACCTCCTGGACTGTAGCCCGCCAGGCTTCTCTGTCCATGGGATTCTCCAGGCAAGAATACTGGAGTGGGTGGTCATTCCCTTCTCCAGAGGATCTTCCGGACCCAGGGATTGAACTCGGGTCTCCTCCTTGGCAGGCAGATTCTTTATTGACTGAGCTACCAGGAAAGTCTCAGAGGGAGGGGACATACGTATACTTAGGACTGATTCACGCTGTTGTACAGCAAAAGCCAACACAACATTGAGACGCAATTATCCTCCAATTAAAAATGAATTTAAAAGAATGTCATTCATTGGACAAACGCATTTTTTAACCTGACACAGGTCAGAAAGTGAAAGTGAAAGTTGCTCAGTCCAGTCCCTGGGTTGGGAAGGGAACGGCCACCCACTCCAGTATTCTGGCCTGGAGAACTCCAAAGAGTCGGTCACAAAGAGTTGGATACAACTGACTGACTTTGACACAGGTCAGAAAAATTGTATTATATGTCTGTACAATTCCCAGGTCTCTGAGTGGCGAGACTTGGCCAATTTGTGCACGTCGTGTTGACAGATTGCAATCCAGACGCTGCACAAACATCCTAGTCTCTGATACTTTGTTACTCAATGTTCTTATTGATAGAAGCATCCTTCTGTGTTGGACCTTGGACACCTGAAGTCTAAGATCCAGCATCCTCCCTACTAAAGAGGCAATCTTCCTCATGGTTACAATGCCCAGGACTCGAGAAAGCGGTGATGCTGTGCCTGCCTCTCCCCTCTGCCTGATCCCCTAAATCTCCTCCAGGACCCCTCATCTGACCACATGAAGTGATGTGGTCCCTCTTTCTGACACCCTTCGTGGTGTGGTCTCTCGTCAGCCAGAATGCCTACAACATCCTAAAGACTGACTGAACTACTGCGGTATTATCTGACCAGGGAAAAATACAGCAGATTTTATAATTTCTGAAATATTATCCTAAACGCTTAGTTTGTAACCAGCTAAACCTCCCAGTTGACCATTACATAGTGTGTGCCAGGACTCACAGTCCATTCTTACATAAATTGATTTTTTTTCAACGTAAATGTAGGACTTTACATTTAATCTTTCCTCAGTTCTACCCCCCCCCAGATGTTTTTAAATGATTAAAATCGTTATGGTCATCCACATTTTGATCTATTCCTCCTGGGTCTCTGTCATCAAAAAATTTGATCAGTTTTTAAGATTTTTTTTTTTAACGTGGACCATTTTTTTTTTTTAACTCTCTATTGAATTGTTACAATACTGCTTCTGTTTTATGTTTTGGCATTTTTTGCTATGCCGTGTAGCATACGGGATCTCTGCTTCCCAACCAGGCATCGAACCTGTACCCCTGCATTGGAGGACACATTCTTAACCACTGGACTGCCAGGGAAATCCCAGGTTTGACATCTTTACTCTAGATGTTGCTAAAATTTCTACTAAAACAAAAAAGGCGGGCGGGGGACCACTAATTTGGACAACTTCCAATGTAAAATCATTATTTAGTTTTAGATGTGATGCATATAAATAAAAGCTACTTAGTGACAAGCATCTAAAATGTCATTTTGTAACTACAGTGCCATTATTATATGAAGAACACCATTTGTTACAGTTTACATAAAACAGGATTGGTTTGTAGAGGTGTGAAAAGATATTTTCAGGGATACAGGCGATATCAGAAAAGTGCTCTCCCCAACTGCACGCTTCTACCTGTGCATCTCACTACCTGTGTATGTGCAGAGCTCTGCCTTCCACAAACAACCCAAGCACGAAGACTTACAGAAATGCAGCTGCAATTCACCTGGCAGTTTGATGTCTGTACTCGCACATGACAACACATTGATTTTACTTCTACCTCCATGCAGACATCTATGTAAAGAAATCCATTAGGCAGACAGTTCTCATCTCTATTGACTGACAGAGTGACAATTGAATACTTTTCACCTTCCAAAGTGACTGACAGTTAGACACTTAAACAAGCCTTCAAGTTGCAATAATAGTATGAAACACTTTCAATTATCTGAATCAAACAAATCCATGATCCTACTGGTTGAATGCATTTTTCTGTCTGCTGCTATGCCTGGCTTGGTTTACACTACTGTTTGGATAATTTTTGTGCCTATTACAAGAATGTTTTTCTCCAAGAATAAACTCGTTTGATAAGTGATGATTTATTTTTAAAATGTTAGAGGTTCCTATAAACATTTAAAACATGGGTAAATATACAGCCTAGCCCAAACCTACTTATTTCTCCTTATGCTTATGAACTTTTCCAAACCGAATGTTGCACTTCAAAAGCATTTTGTTATTAGTCAGTTCTTGCATTATAATGTCCATTATCGCATGAAGATTCCATGAACCGAGTATAATGATAACAGGCTGATTAAAATGCAAACATCACTGATTATACTTAATCTACTTATTTTATGTTCCTAATCTTACGGATCTTAGCACTCCTCTAGAAAGATGGGGTAAAAATTAACAGATCCAAAGCCCTTCTCAGTTACAATCGAAATGTGTATATTCATCAGCAAAAAACAATCATATGTGAGAAGCGTGCAGCATATAGATAAGGTTTTGCACAACTGCAAGGACTAAAGGGCCTAATATTTTGCTGTATCCCAGTCAACGATGCCAGAAAACAAACTCACTCTCATCGTTTAAACACAGACACTGCATGTGGACACGCAAGTCGAACCTGAGTGGCTCTAAGATTCTACATGACCATGCGGACAGAAATAAAACAGGCTCAGGAGCCAACAGAACTACCTCGTAAAAAAATAATCATTAATGAGGGGGCTGGGCTTTCAAATTAAACAGCTCCATCAAAAATGGCAGAAGCATTGTAAGAGCCAAATTTAGTGTGAGGAATAAAAAGATCTAAAAAAATCAAACATTTTTACACACTGTCCCTACATTTTTGGCCTAGTAACAACGGCAGATAGCAACTAAGTAGCTTCGAATACTTAGTAAACTCCTTTCTTCTCTGAAATAGTTTTTATTTTGTTTGTAAATAGAGACAACTGACAAAGAAACTTGAAAATAGTCTTATCTTTTCGAAGTTACTCTCACTTATCAAAATAAAAAAAAATGAAACGAAAACTTGAACTTTTGAAAAATGCAGATGACGTGGGAATGTGGAAACACCTGGTCAGAATATGAACAGATGTAGTTAGGTTAGTGAATATAAAAATGATATTTCTCGCTAAAATCACATTTGGTATTTCCTCTGAAATCATACTTGCCATTTCTACTGATATGAAGACAAAAGAATGTCTGTTTTTAAATGCCTAGTTTGTGGTCAAGCATGAAAAAGAAATAATAGCTGATTTTATTATTGAGGGCCCTGGCCTTTCTGCTCAAAGTCAGGTTACTAAGCTTACAGCCTTTTAGAAGTCAATGCTATTTGAAGGTGCCAATACAGAATTTACTGTGTGCACAGCATAAAATGACTCTACGCGAAGAGCCCGGCTGTTGCAGGCTATACAGCAAATTGATTTTCTGGAAAGGAATGCTGCCTGTATTTAACCTAACAGTGTAACCCTGTTGTACTACATGGAAAGGGATCATGCATATTGATTTCTTTATTACAATTCTTCTTGTGATCAGTAAACATTCACAAAACACTCTGTTCTCAAAGAAAATCGTTTGGTAAAAAATTCACAAAGTAGACACTAGGTTTTCACATGAATTCTATGCCATCTGCTTTTAACCAGTAATAGCGGGAGACAGTTTATTTCTTGACTTGCTGTTGCCTTTCTTCAGCCTCTTAAAATAATGTATACTACTGGTAAACCTGCATGAGGTATCTGTTCCATTATTATGATAATTATGAGAAAATGAAGCTCTTTAAACAGGTTTTATTGTTTTAAAACTTCAAATTAAAATAGGTGAAGAAAGATTCATTGCCCTTTCAACATAACTTCTTAAAATAATTTTTCCCAGTGTGTCTATAATCTGCTCTAATAATACTTTAGGAGTACACTGCTTGCTATTTCTAAAAGAACACATGGAAACTTATGCTGGGTTGGTGTGTATCCACAGTGATAAACTTAAAACATAATAGTAATGTACCATGAATTTTATATTGCTTTCTTTGGAGACAATTAAACTTATAAGTCTCTTAATGTGTAGTTTCTAGAATCGATGTAAGCAATTAAAAAACTGCAACAAAAATGTTTTGTGGGGCATAATTACTATAAGGTCACTAGATATTATTTGGAGTCAGTTTAGTTTATCACATTACGACATGACAGGACGTGAGGCAAAAATTATAAATTCCTTCCCTAAATCTGTCCTTTTCTGATCTAGATGGATGAAGAATAATTAACTCTTAATTATTCAGATGACTTCAAGGCAGTTTTAGGATTCAGTAAAGATTGCAGTCATTTTAACCAAGGAAAGCAGTCTCCCATCATTTATCAAATCATGCAACTTGACCAATGATGAATAAAAAAATCTATGTTTACCCACAGCCCTAACTGCTACCTTAGAGGTTGTTAAGCAACAAATTTCCTTTAAACTCTACCATATGCAAATCATCAGACACAATTTGCATTTTAAAGTATTTAACTCTACATATTTATTGGATTTTGAGGCCATGCTGATCATTGATTTATGTGCTTCTGGCAATCATATTTCCATATTTGTATGATTTTGATGACAGTAATAATTCAAATATGCAGAAAGTTGTTCTTTGAACAATATCTTTAATTACGTCCTCAAAGCATCATTGTTTTGCCTGGTGTCCTGACAAAAAGGGTTTCAAATAAGAGATGGCATAATAATCCAAAATGCATAGAAATATATTTGTCATTTTCTGTATACTACCAAATGCACAGAAGTGACTTTTCACATTAACCAATCCTTAACCTTAAAAAGGCTACGAAGCCCAGCAAACTTGTACCTAAATACTTTTATTAATACTGACACACTTTCATGACAAATTCAATCACAGTTCATAACATTTCTGTTCAAAATGCAAAACCTGCCCCATTTACTTTGCCGCTAACTCAAAAAGTTTTGCTGGCGTGATTTTTTTTTTTATCAAAGTCATCACAAATTATGTGCTTTCTTATGAAAGCTATCAAGAAATATCATCATGAAAAGATTCACAAATGTTTTATCTGTTTGTTTCTCAAACACAACCATGAACCATAGCTCTGGAACCATTCTTTAGATAATATGATGACTTTACCATTCAATTATATAAATAAACCTCTTACAATAAATATTCAGACATATCAAATGTAGCCATAAATTTTAGCTAAATAAAACTAATGTTAACAGTCAGTTTCAAAATTAACTAAAAGGCAAAATACATCTTTTTATTTCACAATTTTTTTTTCAATTTCACAAACAAACCTACATTTTACAGACATTTATTCTGTAATAACTAACATCCTACATGGTGTGTAATCATCTCTGCATATGTTAAGCATTTTCAATGGGTTTATTTTATAAAACACAAAAGAATTCTCAAGGATAAAATTAAAATCATTAAAATCCAATCTTTAAAAAGTAAAAAACATTATGTATTATAAAAGCAGAAAAAAGGCCCAAAACATACGAGTATTAGGTTCTCTAGCTATTTCAAAAATCTGTGATCGTTAAGTACCCAGAGAATGTAAATTTAGGGAGAAAAACTATCATATGCTCAAATTTCTCCACTTGGATATAAAAGATGTGAAATATATGTATAACATATTTTAACTGCACAACTCAAAGCACACATTTACATGGTGTTTTAAATTTCTACTAAAATTTACATTATTTTTAGATAAAGCTAAAATGTTTATGGATACTCAGATCAAGCTTAGTGACTACCATAGCTGAATAAACATCTACCTGTTTCAGTGACAACATTACAAGCAAGTCATCATGTAACATAGATCCAAGTCAGCCACTCCTAGAGGAATATGAATTAGGAGGGCACAATTCAGAAATATTCAGTCTCAGAGTCATTCTAATTAAAATAAAAGTAGGCTGAAATCACTTCTAGATAATTATTGTATGGCTATTTTTATACACATCATTTCTTATAATCATATTGGACATTCTATACATCACAGTTTTTCTTTATATCGTTTTAAATGTAATGCAACATTCATCTAGGTAGTAATACTTTTCTAAGAGTTCTCTACTCATAAAAACTGTAAAATCTTGTCATCCTCTAGGTATATAAATAACAGGAAAAATACATGTCATTTACTAAACAACTTAAAAAATATAAAGACAAACTGCTTCATACTGGAGTCATATTCAACTTCACTGGGAGGAAAGGTTACAGCAATATTTTCATCTCTACACACAAAGAAGAGAAAGGAAAGGAAGGGCAGGGAAGAAAGGAAAAGGGAAGGGAAGGGAAAGAAGCGAAGGAAAAGAAAAGGCGGGGAGGGTGGCGGGGAGGGAGACGCGGGCGAGACGGGGAGGAAGGAGGAGGCGAGGGAGGAACTGTACGGACCCTCCTTGACTCCCCCTAGTGGTCCAGCGAGAAACAGCACCGCGGCCTCCCCTGCAGCGTGCGGACGGCGCTCCCAGAGCAGGGACAGGCCCGCTGCGGCGCGGACAGTGGGGACTCAGACAATGCCGTCCGCGGGGTGCTGGGCCGAGAGCGCCGAGGTGGGCTCTCTGCAGCCCAGCAGCTCTCTCTCAGCGGTACGTCTGAACATATCCCACAGCAGAGACCAATGAGGCAGGTATAATGCACATGCATTAATACCTGTGTGCAGACAGCATCGCAGCTGCAGGGACCATGGTTAACCAGGAACAGGGTTTACCGCATCAGATCTCCAGCTCAGAGCCGCCCTGCTCTTCACTCCCTCCCTCTTTTCTCCCCCACAAAAATGGCAAATGGACAAACAGGAAATCACACAGAAATATATCTGCGTTATGCTATTAACATGTTTTTAAGCAACAAATATGAGTCACAAAAATCAGCAGTGAAACAGTGATGCCAACTGGATTTTAAATCAAGCCAGCACTCTTGTACGAACAACACACTGTACAAAATTCTGTTAAAATCTTTTTTATATAATTACACAAAAAAAGATATGTTTTGAGAGATTACTCTCAATTTTACAGGTTTCACAGGCTTGAACTAGATCAAGAAAAGACAGTTTTTCACTGTGGAGATTAACAACTCAGGAAACATAATAACTGCAAAAAACAGGAAGTCTATACAGGTACATTAAAAAAGCTAGTTCAACACTTGAGCAAAATTACTGTATATCAAGTAAAGAAAAAATGCACTACGAACTCAACTGTGAGGAAAATTTTACACTAAAATAGTACATTCAAAACAAGTGCATCATTTCAGTCAAACTTCAGCATAACAAAAGGCAGATAGAAAAACAACAGGTTTTATTAACAAAATTCAAATTATTACCAATCTAAAGGAGTATGTTAAATACACTAAGGGGCAGGATTTAAAAATCTGCCTCTGATTATATAAATATCAAAATCTAGAAATAGTATTCTTGGTAAATAATCTGCACATTGCTCAACAAGCTCGCTCTCTGGAGCCACAAGTCTACCTAAGTCTCGGCTTCCCTTTCTGGGGTTCATTAAGGTGCTACCGGGACTCATTACTGTCTCTCTCTTGCCCTGTCTCTTAATTGCCCTCTAGGCACTACCCTTGTAATCACTGAAATGTTCTTAGCTCCGCCAGGTGCTCCCGGGGGCGTCTGATACATCTCCATGGTTTAGGAATCAAAGTACACAATCAGTATGTCCAGGTTCCAAACGCCAGAGGGGACAGAACTAATGTTGTTTGCATTATTAAAATCTGTGTTCCTTGATCCTTCTATAAACTTACAAAACATGGGTCAAGATGGGGTCAAGTAGCTTTTGTCCTTTTAAGGTCTTTATCAAATAAAAGATTGTTTGTGTATGTGTACAAATGTTTGTATGCATATGAACACTAACGCATCCATAAAAAATGAACTGCATACAAAAAAAGAATCCCTCATATTTATATTAATGCTAAGTGTCTTGGAGAAATCCATTATTTTTATATAAAGTAACCTAACTGAAATTGTGAACTGTTAGGTCCCTTTGAATCACGAAGACTTATCTGAATATTACAACTATTCCTTAACAAAATGTGTGAATGAAATTTCTTTTAATTAGTTAATATGGTGGCCCATTTCTTAATCGGCTTCTATTAAAATGATAAATATACACATAAGCATCAATAAAAAATACAAAAATAATTCATTTGTCTTCAAGGAAGAATGTAAAATTTATACATAAACTCTAAATGTGAAAAAAGAAATTCTCCTAGAACCCCAGCATTATTTTTATAATTTGTATAGCTGAGTAAATTACTTACTAATAATAGATTAAATAGTTGTAGCCCAGCCATATAAATTGGCAGTTGACTAAAAAAAGGATCTAAAATTGCAGTCTCAAAGGATCACATAAAACCTACAGCTTTATGTATAAAATTAAAACAAAAGCTAACCCTTGAACTGCTTGGTTCAACCAATACCTGCAGGACATAAAATCACACTGGTATTACAACTGTGCACACACATATATACAACTCAAACAAATATTCAGGGAGGGAAGACAGACAAATTTCACAGTGGTCCTGAGGAAATAGGGGGGAAGTCTAGTCTTCACATTTTTGTTGTATTTGAAACCCCCCCACACCGATACACTAGGATACAGCGGTTACAATTGTGGATGAGGATGAAAAGTCACTAATGACACTTATCACCTTGTGCTATGCTTACAAGTTATTCTATATCCTAGTGGACATCCAAGAGTAATGCACATCTCAAGGATTTTATAAGCTCATAAATATTTTTCCAAATAGTAAGCTTGTAATTACATTATTTAACTTGATTAAATTATATTTAAAATATGTTGGTGTGGATCCAGATTAATAAAACATATTTTTAAAATATATATATGTTTGTATTACATTTGAAGTAATACTTAGTGAAAGCCAGTAATTAGACAACACAAGTGATAAATGACTCAAGTGCCTCAACTGAGAAGCTAAGATAAATTAAAAAATAAGATGACTGAATTGAGGGAAGCAATAACTTATGGAATTTATCTGGATTCTTATCATAGTATCATTTTTTACATAATTTAATAATTACTAGTATTCCTCACATAGAATTTTAAAAAGTAAATAACTTGTGATTAAAGAAAATAGATAATGGCATTACTACACACTGCTCAAAGAGGAGAAAGTGAAAATACCACTTTTCAATCATCTTAAAAAGATGTTCTTTAAAAAAATAACGAGGCTAAATGACTAAGAACATGAAATAAGAAAAATGTACAGGGCAACTCATTTATAGTAATTCAACCTTCATCTTCTGATTTAGTTACTGTGAAAAATCCATTATAAGCTCAATTTGGTAGTGAACTGTAGCCATCTACTGGAAATGAACAGTTAAAGCAAATGTTTAGTATCACATTTCTCTCTAAGAAACCAGTATTCTTTCTGCTTAATTTAGTGGACCAGAGAAATGAACAATCCTAGATGCAGGAAGATAAAATTTAACTTCTAACATGGCCCCACAACCTCAGACCTGTAAAGATACATGCTTTAGTAGTTTAACACATTATTTTTAATGTAACTTTCTCTGTATAGCTTTCTATCACTAAGAGATTTTCTCCATCTATTAACCTACTTCCCCAAGACACATGCTTAAATCAGAGTTATGCAAATTCCAAAACTGTTGCTAAAAGTTTCAAGTGAAAATTACCCACCAAGTGCCTTTAGTTACCAAATAAGCTAGATACATAATCACAGTTTTTGTGTTGTATTTTACTCAGTTTGGCACTGAAAGAATTTTCACAGAAATGAAAACAACTAAACCAAAAACAAAAAAAATCCAGAAACAAAACAACAAAACCAAGGGCCAAAACATGGCCCTTATTTTTCTGCTAGAGACAGACCGTTTAAAATACAGATTCTGTTCAAACACCGGAGCTGCTGCCATGCTCACATGGTCAGATGAGAGGAAAGACCGCAGGCACAACTGTGCCGATTGGTAAATAATAATGCCATCCCCAGGGCAAGAAATGAAAACCATATCCTGTACTTCACACTTCCTCAAAAATCCCTTCAATATCAATGATCTAATGGTATGTCTACCAATGATTTCTTTTTTCAAGTACAAATGCTCAGCCTCAGAATTATTCCTTGAATTATCAAGACCTTGCAACCACTGCAATTTGCAATGATTTAATTTCAGTTACCGCTAGTGACACTTAAAAGTCAGTAACTGAGCACTGGTTAAAATTATTCCAACAGATATAAATTTCATGAAATGAAAAGGATCTAATGAACAAGGTACTAGGATGTTCATGATAAAATAAATAATATAAAAGCAAATTTTTCAAAACAAGGAAGAAACTAAAGTAATTGCTTTAAATAATTTCAAATAGCATATGCCTTAACTGAAATAAATTGCTATAGGGAAATTCTTTTGTACGTCATCCCATTAGTTTGATAATATCCTGATACTTGAAATAATCAACTACTGTATGAACTATATGAGAATTAGTTTTTTTACAAACTTGCTAGTTTGCAATATCACTATTTTGTAAAAGACATT